>JABWIB010000020.1:5076-65076 GCA_016617825.1 Platyplectrum ornatum | reverse complement strand
ATTGCTGCGGTTTCTTATGTGAAACTAGCTGTGCTTTGGATAATTAAAAAAAAAAAATGTTGGTAATTTACTGCATTCAATGTATAACTCACTACCTCTCCTTTTCTTTATTGTTCAGAGGGCCTCGCCTTTGATTCCCTAGACCATTAATTTACTGAGTTTTTATGTGAAACTTATAATTGAACGGATTTTTTTAGCACCTCAATTGTTTCATTCCTTTTAGATTGATTGTTCCTTTTGACCATATCCATTTAGACTGCACTGGGCACGTACTATGATTTGGCTGAACAATTGACAGAATGCCTTTCAAGATTGTCAGAAGCTCCTCCCATGTTAATCAGTCACTTTTCTTTACGGAATGGATGACAGACGGATTTGACCTTTCTTCAAGGCCAGCCTTTTTAGAAATCACTTGTTTCTTAAGAAGCAGTTAATGACCAGGAAGAAGGAGTGAAGTCTGGCATGCAAAGATAGCACATTATAGAAAATGGAAAGCACAATCACTAGCGATGAATAGAATGACTGCAATACCTATGCATGATTATTACTAGGGCTGGAGCTACACTTTAGCTAGAAGGGTACTTACTGAGAAGGGTCCACCGCATGGCTAAACCATCCGGACTCAGGAAAACTAAAGTGGTGATTGAGGGGCATCCCCCAGTGTCTGTTGCTATACCCAGAGGCAGTGCCGATCTGAGATGACAGTAAGGTAATCTGGAGGCTGGAGACATTGCTTTAATAGTGCAGAGCAGCTCGTCAACACATTGTTTTGATCCCTGTGGTCTGTCATGTCAGTGCAACACTGCTGGGAAGTCTAGCTGGTTGTTTGATGTGCTGGACTGATATGTTTGGACATCCACACTTCTGTAGGGAGGTGTAGTAAATGATGTTTGCCATTTAAGTGTACAGAGAAGATAAACATATTGCACATTTATTTACTGACTGTTAACTAGGAAAACACATCCAGTCTAGCTAAAACACATGTTGTCACCTAGTGGGTTGATCAATTGTGGAGGTTCCAGTGGCCATATTGCCGGTGAGCCATCATAGTACTTTGGTTTTTACTATTACTGTAATTAGTAATCTGTAGTTCCATTTAACTTTTTCCAGCAGGAGGGCTAGCCATGTTTGGTTATTTCACACCAGAGCCCAAATTTACTAAACTGCAAGAGTGGAAAAGTGGGGATGTTTCCCATAGCAACCTATCAGATTCAAGCTCTTGGTTTCATTTAACACACTGGAGAATGTGAACTTGAATCTGATTGGTTGCTATGGGCAACATCCCCACATTTCCAATCCCATAGGTTAGTAAATATGTGCCCAAGTATATATGGGATGCTCCCATAAACATTGGCGATCTCCCTTATTCGTTGAAAGGTTGGGCAATCTCCGTGATGCTGATTCAATTCAAGAAAACATTGATTATGAGGATAGAATTTATAAATAGTGACCTATCTACATAGATAAATAACTCAGTAGTTTTCATATATACAACGTTTACAATAAATATTAAACACGTTTACTCAGTTACTTAGCTGCCCCTTGATGGTGCTGTCATGATCTCATTGATATTCATTTGCAAAAGTTGGCAACCCTGACTAGCTGTATATCCCACTACCGAGAGTGCCTTGGAGGAGAGGAGGGCGGCTGTATATCAGCTGGGTGACGTACCTGGATTTGGTCTTTTATGTGATGTGCATATGTTCAAGTTTTTATTCGGTACGCAGATAAATATATGAAGTGTACTGTAAAGATTTTATTAAATAGACATATTTCACCATTGGAGCGCCCCCTCTCTGCTTGTTTCTGTTTCCAATAGTGCTGTATTGGGGAGTATCAAACAGAAAAACCCCATCGGAGAGGAAGGGGAGCAGCGGCTTATATTCCGTCTGGTGATTTTTAAGATTATTCCTCGGTCAAAAGGACTATTGATTGTAGCAAGTAAACTCTACATAATTCAGCATTGTACATTTGATTACAGTGCTAAGGGCACCTGTTCTTTGTATATTGTGTGTGTGTGTGTGTGTGTATATATATATATATATATATATATATAGATAGATAGATAGATAGATAGATAGATAGATAGATAGATAGATAGCAAGTATAGCTATTATTATTTTCTTAAATATGGGACAATGACATCTAAGATGATAAGAAAAGCCATTTATTTTGTTTCTGTTTACATTCCAGAAGCAAAAAAAAGATTTGTGATGATTGCCTTTATTTCAAACATACTAGTAATATTACAAAAAAATACAACATATGGTATAATCCACTGACAGGAAAACATACTTTAAATTTTACTGTAGAAAACAAACACCAAAACAAGTTCTCACAGATGGCTTTCTTTGCTTCTGGGAGAAAAATAACTTCAGCAATGCTTGAAAACGCATCCTTCTATTTTTTTTTCAATCCAGATTTACAGAATAATTATGTTGTCAAACAAACTAAATTCTTTTAAAAGTAAAGAGGAATATTTTAATTAAAGTTGGTAACAAAATCGATATAATTAGATATAAACATACATTTAAAGCGTTATTGAACTATTTATACCTGACAGTTGTCCATTTATTATAAGATGTCATACATAAAATGTGTTTATGTATTTCTAGTTTGGTTTTAATTTATATTACAGTATGTAATTATACTAATATTATTACAAAATGATGCTCATATATACTGCTCAAGCAATTAGGTCAATGCATAAACTTTGGAATACAGAGGCCTAGATTTACTAAGAAGGGGATTGAAAAGTGGGGATGTTGCCCATAGCAACAGATCAGATTCAAGCTCTCAGTTTCATTTTACATACTGGAGAATGTNAGCTTGCATCTGATTGGTTGCTATGGGCCACATCCAGACTTTTAAATCTCCCTGCTTAGTAAATCTAGACCCAGATGGTTAAGAGACTGATCCAGAGTTTGGGAGGAAGGGAACAAAAGGTGTAAGTGTAAATCTGGGTGAAAGCAAACATTTAACTATAGGGGAAGCAAGTTTAAACTTTGAAAACAGAATTTGAGTTGAAAGGTGAAGGTATGTAGCTCCAATCATCTGAATAACCCAATAAGTAAGTCATAACTATAACTTTTATTTTGCAATCTAAAATTGAACTTTATATAATGATAAAATAATATATAATTCTATATTTGGTATTAGATTATTTTAAAGCCTGAAGTTAGAACTAGGAACCAAACAAGTTTAAACTCAGCCAATAGGGCAGTCAGTTCTGTAATCTTAACCAACCATATCTAGAATCCATAGAATGTATGCCAAGTCCTATATCGCATACAAAATTTAGAACCCAATTAGAACTGAAGTCTCAGATGTTTGGAGTTATCTCTATAATTGTTGTGGAATTTATAATTCCTCTGTTTCTAGTCAGACTTTTTTATATTGTTTGGTTTAATTATATTTAATTTTATTTTGTTTTTTTATATAGAGCTTTTTGAATCAAGCACAGAGGAATTGTATATTGTTTCCTTTATTTAATTTGTTATTTGTTATTGACAATCGAGTTATTTGGTTTGCATGAGACAGAATATATTATGAGGTTTTACAAACATTGCNGGAAAACACCATGGAAATTGAGTTTTGTTGGAGATCAGACCATTTCTTAGTTCCATTGATACAAAGATAGATCCTTAGAAATTACATTTTGGACTGTGACTTTCATTTCATAGCCCATAATTAGAAATGGGATAACAATAATTGGGTTAAAAGCTGGTTTCAACCCTTACTTAAAATCCAGATTTGTGTGTCACACAGTGGTCGAACTGGAAATTTAGAAGTGGTGGTATGGACATTTAGAAGAGGCGGTATGGAAACATAGAATATAATAGAAGTCAATGGAGATTTAAAATGTTTCCATTATCTCATACCCCCGTATACACCCCCACTTCGAGCCCTGGTGTCACATATAACATACCTCCAAATTGTGCTGATTTCAGTGGGACAGTCATGCTTTTTGAGTACCACTGTCCTGCCCGCCTTCCAGTAAGTGGACAAACTGCTATGTATTTGTTTGAAAAAGTTCACAATCACATTGGAAAAAAGGGTTGGGACTTGGTCAGAGTCGAATGGGGCTTGGTCGGAGTTGGCCTTGGCTGGGGGTCAGACTTCTTTTTCCTGTTTTTTGCCCCCAATATGTTGGGAGGTATTCATAAAATCATTAGGTAGGTGTGAATCCATATTAGAATGCGGAGCAACAATGAAGATCTAGATGTGCTCCGATATTATCTAGACATGACGAGTTATATAAGTCATAGATTGTAAAAATAAAAAATAAATGGTTCTATTCAGGATTTCTGTTTGTCATTTCCACTAATATAAAGCAGAACAAAATCAATGCACCAATCATTTCCTTACCTCCCGTGGAGTCAGTCTATGACAGTTTATTGCAAAAGTGTGTTTTCCTCAATTTAAATGGAAATTTTTAAATAATGGGGAGAAAAGGGGAAAGTAACGACCTGGTACTGGTTTTGTTTTTTCATGTTTTGTTTACACACAGCAGGCACTGAGGAGAAAAGTGACAAGCATTGTTACACTTATAAAAATTGCTACTAGTCCCCCACAGACGTCCATTATGTCTGCAAGGTCTGTGATTTATAATGTAAAAGCTTAATCAAAAGAAATGCTGGCTGTGCCCAGTCAGAGATGGGCAGACTAGTCAATTTAACTTTATGTTAAAATAAGAAAATAATTGGACAAAATGTATTTGAAATAGAAATCTGAAATGGCTTGTTGGCAATTTATTTCACATAAATACAGTGGTAAATACACGTTTGAAAGCATTTCTCCTGGAAAAGAATTATAAGTAAAAGCAGAAAATCAGTGTCGAAAGTTTACAATAATGCATTCAGATAAAGTTATAGGGTTCTACCAAGTCTTTGTGGTGATTTTTTAGGTCAGTCTTCAATAAAACAGCATTCCTGTTAATATCATTCATACTTGAAATAAAAAAAGAAAAGTAAAAAGAAAAGTAAAAGTACTGTCTATACAAAGGATACTTTTGAAGTTTTAGATTAAATGCTCTATATTTTACGTTAAATGCGAGCTCTAAGATTAAATGCGACTTCTAAGGTCTTGTGATTATAAAGAGACCTGGAAAACATGCACTGGCTGTGGTACTTGAATACTTTGGTTGAGAACCCTGCTCTAGGACATTAAGGCGCTGCAGTCACCTATTCTACATGTAAAGGAAAAATGTGCTGTTCTAATTGCACCAAAGCATCCCTACTGAAATTTGTTGATGAAACGCGATGGAGTATTTGGTTTTGTAATGTTTGTGTGATCTGGAGCATACATAGACAAGTAATTAGGCATAAAGGATGGCTCAGTGAATAGCACTGAGGTTGTGAGTTCAAGTCCTGGACAAGATTTGTTTGTTTGTATGTATGTACTTCCCGTGTCTGCATGGGTTTCCTTGAGGTGCTCTAATTTTTAAGTTGTCTACCTTGTCCCCAGTCTATGTGGTCCATTGTATAATGAACTTGTCCCTATGTATCTCTCCTATAGAATGTAAGCTTGTGGGCAGGGCCCCATTCCCGACCCATTCTGTATGTTACCACCCACTCATGTCTTAATGAATGTCAAATTCTAATGCGCTATGTAATATGATGGCACTATATAAAAACCTCATAATAATAATAATAATAATAATAAATAGTGTCTGACTAAGTGATTCTACATGAATATAAAGCAAATAAAGTTCAATTGAGTTGTTATCTTTATAGTATTGATAATAAGGTTTTATTCTAAACTTTTTATTATAGAAGACAATATGGCACCATAAAGCTCTACTATTAAAGCTGCCCTCTCTCATGGCAAACCTAACAATAGCTAACCTAAAGGTGAAAAAAGGAAACACCAACGATATTATATAAGGTGCTTTAATTTACTTTAAAACTTTATCATTCATTCAACTTCCCCATCTGGTCCTAAATTGGAAAATGTTACTGAAATTATTTATCTTTGAACTTTTTTTTTTTAAACATTTTTTTTAAACAAATTACTTTTTGATTTAAAACTCTAAGCCAGGCCAACAACACACAGCAGGATCTAACTGGAATTCCACTTGCAAGAACTTCTTTAATATGATACCACCTCATGCAGAGATGTGATTTATGAACTATTTCTCACTTGTGGGTTTGGGATGATATCTTAAAGCCAAAATATCATGCACACTTTCTGACCTTTTGCATCTGTTGCCAAATCCCCTCAATAAAACTGGAACAGACTTGGAAAGTCCAAAAACATAACATTTTGGAGGAAAACACGACAGAAAGAAAATCTGCATGGTTTTGCTTCTTGACTTATAGTTGCCATTTAATTGTTAACATAGGCTCTTATATGTCAAGCGTTTTTTCAAAAATACATAAGCTAACATTAATTCCAGATGTATCAATGGAAAATATTTAGTCATATTAAACAATGGTGTTTTATTGATACATCTGGTGGTGTTTTGTTGTAATTTTGCTCTAGGGAATGATTTTCATTTATTCATTTGAAAAAGGTTGGCTTGTACCAAAGAAACTTATTTAACTTGTTTATGTCTTCAATAATTTGTTGCAAAGATCTTCTATTACATTTTCCGAAATATCACTAATGGGAAGCCAAGTGTAGTAGTTAAACAGTTTCTGTTGATGTGAATGATTTGAACAGAGTGGTGTTGTCCACAAGGGTTATTCTTTGGACTACACTGGGTGTACTTTACCCCAAATTAAAGAATTTTAGTAGTTTCTTAAGATCACTTTCATTCTAAAAATGGTTGTATATATCATACAAATGAGTAGGTTACCTGTGTAATCAATAACTCTACAATGTCCTAGTTATTGAAGTATGATTTTGCCACCAGTCATATTGCATGATTGACTGCTCTGTCTTTGTAAGGCTAGCTCTCTGTGTCTGGGTATATTATTTTAGATTCCCCTGTTGCCCTATGCTTATTGCCACAATATAATGTTCTTGATTTAAGGACAAGGGGGCTATGGGGTCTGTTCTTTTACATGAACTTTATCCTTGCATTTTGGTCGGATTTATGTTATCACTAAAAAACAAATTAATCCTTCCTCTGCCTTGCCCCTTATGAGGTAGATTAGGTTTCTGGAGTACAGTATAAGAATCCATAATCCTAACTCCCTTAAACTGATGATATGGACAATCCTCCTTCCCCTTGCCACTGTGAATTTCAGGGTGAATTGCAGTTTTTGGAAATATCACTGGTCTTCTGTTGCTAGGACTCTCTTTCAATTCACAAGGCGTGATGTTTTTCCCCCTTACGCAAACAGCTAGCTGTATTTAGCTCGCGGCTCATTGAGCAGCATATAAAAAGATGCGAGAAACAGGTACCGTAAGAGACTTTTTCACGTCTAAAACGCGGATTAAATCGGCCCCATGTGTAAGCACCCACCCAGTTATAAAAAGCAGATAACATGTAACTGTTCTCTTTTACTTCAACAAAAAATCTAATATGGGAAAAATATAACCCATGTGCATCCCTTTTTACTCTGCAATGAACAAACAATGGCCACTAAAAAGAAGTAGTGCAGTGATACAGACATGGACAGATTGCTAGCAACCTTCAGCACCGTAATTCTCAGAAAAAAGCAAATAAGCAGCTCAGTTTGTAATCAGCGATACTTATTTACAAATGTAAGAAGCTGTTGTACATTAAACATATATAGAATAAAGTCCTCAGTTGCTGAACAAAACCATCAGACTGTCTGTTTATCTCAGCCAGTGTTCCCTCATGTCATGTGGTGATGCATTATCTCATGTCGCGATGTCACATGCCATGTTGTAATACATGGCTTGTGGTTATTTGTAAAGCTCCACTCTTATTGAAAGCAGGTCCATTCTGGTCCCTGAATGTTTTCATATAACCTACATTTTATTGCACCAGTAGATAATGAGCATAACAGTCCTGCCAGTATGGACATAACCAAACATCATTCATATCAAGGGCCCATGCCAATTGTTTGACCACTGCAATCCTTAATTTTCAAAAACAGATAAAATTACATGTACCAAGATGCTATAACATATAGTTATAGGAGGTTAAGTAAAATCCAATAGTGGGTCAGATACATAACACCAGTTCCCATGCTTTTTTTTCATCAGATGGCATATGCTTTGTCCTAATGCTTGATTGGAATGCATTCTGAAATATCCAGCCATAAGAGAAGTTAGACATCATTTGCCTGATGGGTTGGCTTGTATCTGCAGACATTTATTTTTTCCAAGGTACAGAATAGAACTTCCCTCTTACTAGGTATTTTATTGATTCAAAAAGTTAAGGCCCTGACTGTCAGCAGAGGTGTTTATATTGTAAATGCATGGATGTACATGTTAGGATGGGCGTATGTTTTTGTATCAACACCTCTAATTCCGGCCATAAACCTGGGAGATGTATCGCAATGATACATTGCATGTGATAAATGCACGTGCGGTGTACAGTAAATCAGCGCCGATATAGCTGCAGCAGGCAAGATTCAGCGATGTGATATGCGATCGCGGAGGAGCGCATCACATCATCGCACCAAACATTTCCCAGGTGTATGGCAGGCATAAGTGTTCATACCAACACTTATAAATTCCTACCTCAAACACTGGTCTGGTCTCCTGAATATCCTGTTTCGGTTAATCTATTGAGTGATGATCTGAATTATGGATACAGACAGTATTATCTTTAATATCTGTTACCTTGTACATATTTCTCAATATAGGACACATCTTTGACTGGTAAGTTTGATTAAGTAGGATTTCTTAATTAGTAGATAACATCACTATTCGATCCATTTAAAGTCCCCTTGGATACTACTTTAAGAAACATAGCAGAGGTGGCCTCAATTTGTCTCACTTCTGCTTTGAGTTTAAAGGATTGAAACCATGCTTGCAATGGCAACACATCTCCATACAGCATTTTTCCATTAGCAAGCTTTATGAACATATTTCCTCTAATCTAATTTTGTTAGCTAAGTTAGTTCATTTAAATGAATTAGAGATGCAAGCATCATACTGTACTAATTTTGAGAATTGCATGTTTATCTAGAAAGACGATGTTTAATTAACCAAGGCAGTTAATGTTTTGTAGGAGATCGAAAGGGGTGTCAGTGTTGCTCCATAGTTTGGCTACATGTAGACTTAAGTAAAGGGAAAAAGGATTAAAGTTACCCAGAATTTTTTTTTCCATGGTAAGCTACTTTGTAAGTAAGTAATCTCCTGTTTCAAAAAAAAAAAGAACAAAATAAATTAAATTATGAAAAAGGAGCCTGGAAACAACTCATTTTCTGCTATGAATTTCCTCTTTTCACCACAAACGTTTATAGTTTCTCCTTCATCATCTTTAGCTTCCATGTGTAACATCTGGTTATTCTTTTACTTCCAAATGTCAGAATATTGTTTTATTTAATGTAGCTAAAACCAGGTGCAATATAAATAAATCTCCTCTGGGTAGTAGTCCAACAAGTCTCATGTTTTAATTTGTTACAGAGATATGTCCTGGAATGATCTACATAGTTTGTTTGTACTTCCTTATCTGTTCATTTAGCCAAAACATTTATTATTTTGATGAGCGAGTTGCCTTGCAAACATTCATAAATTGGGTATGAATTAGACAGAAATGGAAACAGATTGTGTTTTAACCAGTTCAGCTATAAACAGTAAAGTTTATGTATGTTTTTGAATTTTTTTTTATGTTTCCACTGAATGTTTCAGATTAAACATTAGCACTAAAAACATAAAGCAATAAATACCATAAAAATAACAATTTCTGCATTTCTAACTTGTTTATAGTCTTACATTAGCCATCATGTTTACTGACTTTTAGCATAACACAGGTCCAAATAAATAGGTGTAAAACAAGGCTTCTACTAGCCACTTTGTTACTATACATGGTATTTAATACAACAGAGTAAAATGTCTAACAAACTAAACTGTTAAAACAATTCCTTCATTTGCTTCCCATTATTATTAAGTATATGCTATATTTATTTGTGTCCTCACTTCATAATTTACTGCTTAATTATAATCAGTGTACATTTCTAAAATAAATAGATTTATTATATGTAATGATATTATAAAAAAGCAAAAACAAACAAATGTGCCTTATCTGAAATAATACATTTTAAAGTATGTATCATTATGCCTTCATGGAATGGATCCAGACTTCTGTTTCGTACCCAATTTCTGCAAGCGGCTTGTGGAAGTCAGGTGTTTATACTACCATTACTCATGTGCTTTCCAGATTTTCCAGAACAGATCTTCTAGTGAGTTCCATACTCTAGGTCAGTGGTTTTCAACCTTTTATATGTATGTATTAGTTACCCATTATAAAATTGGTTGTACTACTGACCTTCTTCATCCCTCACTATGACCCTGCCATTAATGCACCTCTGCCCATATGCCTAAAGTATGTTTATGTAGGCTAAATCATGGCACCTATCTTCCAATCTCCTTCATTTTATGTGTCTTCAGACTTTCAATTATTCCCCCGTTCTCTCTAGCCTCCAATATTACTCCTTTGTGTCTCTCCAACCTTCCAATATTTGCTAATCATGTTTCTTCCACCTTCTAATATTCCCCCTTATGTATACCTCTGGTCTTCCAGTATTCCCCTTATATGTCTGCAGCCTCCTAACCCCTGACCAATCTGTAAGAAGCTCTGATAATGTATTAGGAAAATGAAGAAGAACCATAAAGCCTGTACAGGCCATTAGGGCACACTTTGGCAGTTCGACCATAGTAAAATATCCTTACAGGTCCGATTATCCTGCTTATGTAAAGCAGTTGAGTGGGTGCGCCCACCAATTCCTGCACCCTATGCACCCACCCAATGGGTCATGAGCAGGCCCTGCTTATACATATATTTTTTTAAACCTCACCACAAAATGATGCTGTGTTTATCTACTAACCTTTTAAAAGATTATGTATCATAACAAATTGTCAGGGCTGGGGGACATTTCTCCCTTATACTGAGTTTGCTGTTGACCAGAACAGTAGGACACATTTTTTCACCAGTAAATGTACTTAATATGGACTGGATCCAGGTCTCCTCCCTCCACCCGACTTGCAAATTTGGGTAGATTTCGCCCCAGCTTGAATGTGTGCGCCAGATGTGCTTTTGCGGATCTCCTTGGCTACTTAACAAATAAAATATCCATACAGGTCCAAATATTCTGCTGATGGAAAGCAGTTGAGTGGGTGCGGCCACCAAATCCTGAACCCTATGCACCCTTTCTGCCTCATTGGGTCATTAGCAGGCCTGCTTCTAAATATATATTTTTTACCTCGATACAAAATGATGTTGAGTTTATTTATCTACTAACCTTTTAAAAGGTTATGTATCATAACAAATGGTCAGGGCTGGGAGACATTTCTCCCTTATATTGAGTGTGCTGTTGACCAGAAGAGTAGGATAATTTTTTTTTACCAGTAAATGTACTTAATATGGACTGGATCCAGGTCTCCTCCCTGCACCCCGACTTCTGTGCAAAAGATGGGTGGATTTCGCCCCAGCAGGCATGTGTGTGCCAGATTTGCTCTTGCAGATCTTCTTGCCTACTAAACAATGTTTCGTACTCTTGGGGATCTGTCCATTGGCCTGGTCCAGCCAGCTCTCCCACTTAAATTACACTGAGTGGGTGGCTATTTTTAAATTATACAGTAGGGGCAGGGTTTGGGGTATCTGTGCAGACCTCCGGACACACGAGTCTCAGTGAGAACTGCATTCTCCAGACCTATTTCCGATTGTTACAAGCTTTCCTTGCTAAAGACTTGGCCCAATCTAGTGATAAAATTTGTTCTTAATACAGATATACATCATTTACAAAAGCTTGTATGAAACCAGACAGTTGAGAACACAGTTTAATCTGGGTTTTACTAACAACTTCGACTTAAACCAGTTCTGCAGATCTTTAAGTGTCCTATTTCCGTGACATATTGCATAGTTCCACTCCTTAAAATTATTTTTTTTAACTGGCCCCATATTCATCATAAACAGCACACAATATTTAAGCGTATTCTATAAACACCTGCTGCATGTAACAATAGTACTATATAATAATGAATAAGTCACATTATGCAACATGTCGACCTTTAGTCTCATAAAAAGAACATAATTACAGACACTGATGTAATTTTAGTCTACAGAGACCAGTAATGTACTGCAAAGTAAAGTTTAGTTAGACCATTTTAGCAATAAAAAATGAAAAACTAGTAGAATTTCAAAGCAACCTCACTTTAACATGGGACTTAACCCTAGTCTTTGAAGAATCACAATGAATGTTTTTTTTTTACTTCAATATTTTTGAAGTAGAGGAAAAAAAACAAAAACTGAACATACGGTTTCTATCTGCGCAGCACAGCAACTGATTAAAAATGCTAACAACCAAGATTGTCCAACAACCAGCAGCTCCCACGAGACTCATTCACACAGATGGTGATTAGTTTACGATGGCCAGAACAATCACTAGTTCCATGTTGCAGTAACACCCACAGACTATCTGTCACATTCCCCAGAGGCCAATAAAAGCTGTTTGCCTCATACACTTAACTTCAACCATAAGCTTTACAGGCATCTCTGATACAGTTTTAATCACTTTCTTCATAAACCTAAATATTCCCTTTAGCTGATCCATGTTTGTGTTTTGAATTTCTCTAGGCCTGCTCTGCAAGTGATTAGTTTTGGTACTGTAGAGTCAGGGAGCTGTATTAATGTTTCACAACAGAAGCCATGCACAGATGGAGACATTTGCGCGACTATGTCTGCTAGGGTTCCAACAAACACTCCTGTGGCTTTAACCTCATGTAATCCATCAGAGCTCCCTACGGAAATTAAGGATCAATACTTTCCCATAGTGAATGGTTGAATGCTAGCGTTTTAAACTGTTTTTCTGCAATACACTATTGTAATTTGTAAGGGTTTTTTTTCTTTTTTTTTAAATTTATACTGGTAATGTTTCAATTTACATTATATAACTCATTACAGCTATTTGTTCTGAAGTTAAATAATCAACTGCTTTGTGACCTTATTATGCAAGAGACGTGAATTTATTTTGTATCGCTAAAATAAGACTTCATGTAGGATTTGACTTTTTCTACATGGAAAGTCAGACATAAAGTGGCACAAAAAAGTTCTAGATATGTAAGTTTAGTAAATGTATCTTTATTATGGGATGGGCAACCTGATAATTATCATCATCAAATGATATAATTCACTTGTGGATGGCGATATCCGTGTTTCAGAGGATATTCACATTAACCTGAGCTGGTGGAAGCTTTTTACTCCACTCTGATAATCTGTAATGTGATTACTTAACTATAAAATCAGATTTATCTATTAATGGAATGAAGGCAAAAAAATAACGATGACGCTTTTCCCCCTCTATTATTGGACTGTATACTTGCGTCTTTTTATACGCGGCTCAATGAGCCACGAGATGTTTGCATAAGGGGGAAAATACAGTGCGAAGCGGGATTGAATCGGTCCCGAAGACTAAAATGTTTTTCACATTAACAGACCTTGTATAGAACTTTACATATATTATATTTTCATTTTTATTCTTATAAAAGTAGTTTGGAAGGTATTTGCAGCCTGGAATATGAAGGAAAACATAAAACTACAAATCCTGAATGATTTCTTAAGTTGATTTCTTATTGTATTATGCTACAATTTATTTTCCATCCAACTTTTCTTGTTAGAAGCTTGACTGATTGTGGATAAGAAAGAGTCATTTTTTGCAAATTTTGCACTTTTAAAATGTGGTATATGTGTTTATAAATATGTGCTGAACTGAGCAGATCTTGTACTATTAGATCTTGTACTATTACATTTGTTTCATTGCACATAGTACATAAATGTAAACAGAGAAGTACAAAGAGGGTCACAAAATATACAATTTTACATACCACAAACAAGATTAGTCTTAGAATGTATTATACACAATAGAAATATTTAAAAGATCCGAAAAAGAAAAAGTGTTAAAAAAAAGAATTAAGATTCTATTATAATAACAACATAGAGAATACGATTGCTAAAATGTTTATCTCTTCTTTCAGCACAACAAGAATTCAAGCTCTCTCTAATGTCTGCAATGTCTACTTAATGTACCTGGCCCAGCATTCTTCAGAATGTATAAAATTCTGTCCTTCCATAGATACATTGATTGGAGCCGTCTAAGTTGACTTTCTGTATTATCTATATAACCGAAAACCTACAGGCCCAGGTAAAAATATGATCTTCTGTAGATAAAAATGAAGCAATGGAAGTGTCAAGGTACATCAAAAGTGCATAAATATGGACTTCACAAATGACAGGGAATACAAGAATATATATTGTTAATAGAAAAGAGTCAAAAAGCCTTTAAAAATACTGGACAAAGTACAGAGCTAAAACAATGCATTCATTCTTTAGTAAACTATGGATATATAATTTTGGGTCAATAATGTCCTTTCTCAGGTAGCTATTCAGTAGGAGAGTAGCCACCATCCAAAATCTACAAATGTAATGTAAACATTGTTAACAAACCATCAGGACCTGTGTTTGAAACCACCTCCATTATAGACCAAGAGGAGTTAAGACATTGTAGGCTTCTCAGTATAGCAGTTCTATGACTGTGCAGCATCAAATTTCATCAATCAAGTTGATCAAATCAATATCCAAATAGTGGCCTGAAAATTGGTTAGCAGTTTGTAGACATGTGATGGATTGACAAACCTGTTATTTCACCAAATCTTTACACGTTTAGTATATACATAGAAGTTTTGGCATCTGAGTCTTGCCCAAGTTTGATGGAGACACCTCTGAAGGCAGTCTTAAGGANACACCAATGTTTTGGGGAAGGATGTATGTTCGAGGAGGTTATGATGGTTATAATAAAAGTAGACTTTACAAAAACTGTTATTAAGAGGGAGATCATATTATTGATCTCCCTTTCAAAAACACTTTTTCTAAAGTTTTCTCTTATTATCTCCATCATAACCACTGTCGAACATACATCACCCACCAAAACATTGGTATGCCCATAATGCATTGAGAGGCAGGGCACAGAGAACCAGTCCCGAAGATGACATGGGATTAAGCGCATTACTTAATTAAACAGGAAAGCCTCACCAATATTGGACACCTTGGCCTAACTTCAGTAAGCGGGGAGTTAGCTGGGGAATTGAAAAGTGGGGATGTTGCCCATAGCAACCAATCAGATTCGAGATCTTAGTTTCATTTTACATACTGGAGAATGTGAGCTTGAATCTGATTGGTTGCTATCTGCAACATCTGCACTTTTCAATCTCCCTGCTTAGTAAATGTTGGCCCTGGAATCAATCTGATGGTTTGGAGCAACACCCACAGCTTTTGGTCTCTGAATATCCAAACAACATTAAAACTGAGCAGTGGCCATGTGCACAGAAGCCACTACCGTGTTTCCCCTATAATAAGACCTATCCTGATAATAAGCCCTATATTATTATAATTATAAAATATAATTTTGCCTTTTACTAACACTTCTTAAATATATTAAGGTGCGTATTAGTTCATTTATAACTAAGGGGGAAACTACAGGCGGTGCAAGGGGCACTGCTGCTACAAGGCGTGTAGGAAAGGTAGCACTGTGGCTGTGCAGCCGCAGATGTTAGAGTTATCAGGGCAAACTGGTAGATGTACAGGACAGCAGGACAGTGACCCAAAAGCGGGACTGTCCTGCTAAAATCGGGCGGTAGGTATCTCCTAAAATAACCTGTAATGTAACATGTGCTAATGAGGCTCATCTGCTGATGATGCTTATGCTGACAATTAAGGGTAAGTGCTTCATCACAATGTTGCATAAATGGCTTTTAAAAACGCAATTATTGGCTTTTTAAAGACAGACTATTTAGACAAACTGTGCATAAAATACTTCATTTTCGTTTTTCTTTAACCATTTTAGTTTTACTTTTGATGGATATATGTGGTGTAAAATGTATTGCACAACGTTGTAAGTAACAAAAGATGAAAAATAAAATGAATAAAGATGAATATTGCTTTCAAGTATAAAATGGCTTCAATGCCTTTCCATACTTGATGAGGTTTATATTGTGATCTCACCTGTTATTTTTAACACCTCAACAGACCTGGCATTGCAGAATTCAATAATATGCGTTCAAGATAATTAGACAACTGACTTAAAATGTTTCCCTATTGTAAAGCAGTGATAAAAAAACATTTTAAATCAAGATAATAAAAGGTCTTAAACTGTACAGAAGTGGTAATCCTCATATAAGGAAACTGAAAATATTTTTACATATATATTACATATATAACATTACTTATATAACACCCTTTTTAAAGGGTGTTTCCAGAGCCCTGTTCCATTTCTATACCCATGATATACTGTACATATGAGTAATGTGTTAGTCCAGATATATTAAAGAATGAATCATTTAACATTCCCCAGATAATACGCATGCGAGGAATACCAGGGGTCTAGAGATTGCACAGCGCCATTTTATATGTATAGATCTAATAATAGTGATAAGAGATAAGATAAGATATTAGCATGTATAAAAAGGGGCATAGATGCATGTTGCGACTGTGTAATTTTACCACTCTATAAATCGTTGGTAAGACCTCATCTGGAATACAGGGTACCGTTCTGGGCACCACTCCATAAAAAGGACATTGCAGAACTGGAACGTGTGATAGTGCCACAGGGATGGTGGTATGAGGATAAGAGGGTGGGTACCTTTGAGCATTTGGACTGTGTTCTGGTTCTTTTCTCAGCCTAACCTCATGTGACCTCATGTGACCCACACCAGTGGCAAGAGATCCCCAGCAGTGCTCAGACAATGGGACATCAGGAGCAGGATTAATGATTGGAGGATACAGTTTTATTATTTAGCATGTGGACACCATGGATTGTCCTGGCTAGAAGTATGCTGGTAACTGTAGAACTTGGTTTTCAACTGTCATACAAATAGAACAAATCACTTTGCAAACATAAACAGAATACAAAAAGTATACAGTAAACAAATATCCTTTTACAATAACAGTAGTTTCAGCATAATTTAAAGAGATATTACACTTTAGTGAACTAACACACAGAGAAGGGCAACAAAAGGGGTATAGAGACACGTCTAGCAAGTTTAGGCATGATTACCTTAGAAAAGAGGCGTCTAAGAGGTGATATGATCACCATCTATAAATACATTAGGGGTCAGTATAGAGAGCTTTCACATGAACTCTTTACCCATAGAACCGTACAGAGGACACGTGGTCACCCACTAAGATTAGAAGAAAGAAAGTTTCACAACCAGCAGAGGAAAGGCTTCTTTACAGTAAGGGCAGTGAGGATGTGGAATTTATTGCCTGAGAAGGTTGTGATGGCAGGATCAATAGATGTGTTTAAGAGGGGACACATGTTTAGAGGAAAAAGGGTATCATGGGTTACAACTGGTAAGTAAACAATTACCCTGGTCAGGAGGGAGCTCTTGTATATTTAATATAGGATGATGGATCAATGTCTTTTTTCAACCTCTGCATGTTACTATGTTACATCTGGGGCGAGATTTATAAAAATGTGGGAAACGAAACTCACAGTAAAACTAGGCCTTATAATCATTATCTATCCTTAAACAGTCACATTAAATCCCTCTTAGAGTTGTACATCCAGCAGAAGTAGTATACTATATTTTATTCAAAATATAATGAATGGTAGAGTACTGTAGCTTTGCTTCCTTGCATTTTCTTATCTTTACAGTCTCAGGTGAATATGCAGATGCTTCACAAAATAAAGGTGAAAAGATTTTTTAGCTGACCTGTTTCTCTACAAAATGGGCACCATTGATAATATCCAATACCCTTTACTCTTTAACTGCATGATAATAAATTTTATCAAGCTTTGGCAAACGTATGTCAAGAGACATTCTAAAAATATATGTATGCAACCTTCACCACGCTTGTTCTGGAAAAATTGTGTAGAATAATAATAAGGTCAAATAGGATATAGTCAGAAATGGGATTTAATTAACTTGGGATCTAATGAGTGTCATGCTGAATTTATTTACATTATTTGCACAGAGGTTAAGGTTGATCCGTAGAATGAGGATTTTCCTCTAATTTAGATGATATCGAAGAGAAAGATATCAGCATGTCAGACAATAACAGTGTGGGAATGTTTTAGCAATAGGACTGTTCATTGTAAGTGGCAGTGTGTGCTAATTATTGTTGTATTGTAGTTAACATCTTAATATTGCTGTTAATGACAAAAACATTTTTCTTCTTTAGTAAGCATCAGGTTAAAATGATATCAGGAATTAATCATTAATTGTGTTACTTTGCCACATAACGTACACCCTATGGGGCAGATCCAAAAACTTCCATATGCGCTTTTAGCAGGGCTAAGCCGTGCTATATGGAAGACCGACATGGTGCAGGCGGAGCGCAGAGACATAGAGGCAAGTAATGTCCTATGGACAATTACCAGGGATAAATAAAAGAAATGTGTTTTTTTATTAATTATTTTTACATTTTGTTTTACTTTTTTTTTCGTACATAAAAGCCGGCAGTGAAACATTAGCAGAGGTTCTGAAAACAGCATCCGGAGCCTCTGTGCTATTTAGACAAGTGCAAGTATGAGGAGCATTTATCCTGTGCTATTAGCTGCTTTTGCGCAGCTCTGAATTAAAGGGACCTGAAGAATCCCTGAATCAGCCCCATCAAGTATGTTTCTCTAATGTGGCAACTGGCGGAGAACAATAATTGAGAAGAACCATCCCATGAGACACACCAACCTGCATTTTAATCGTCACCATTAGATCGTTTCTACCAGGGCTCATCTTTACCAGTGGAATAATTAATTGGGACCATGGAATTTTTTATTTTTTTTGCTGAGTTACGAAGGCCCAAATTGCTTGCTGTGTGAAATTGTTGTATATAGACTACTAGCTCTATGCTAAGAAAATGTTGTGGTTTTATTTTAGTTGTGTAAATCGCATTTCATCAAAACTAAAACCAGTTGTATGAGATTTTACTATGCTTTTATGTTAATGCATTTGAATTGTGTTTTTACGACAAAACAAATAATAAAATTATAAAAGAAACACTTTTTCTTTATATTATTTAAGATAATTTTAAACAATAAAATAACTTATTTTTACTTATTTCTTACTTAGGAGTGGTGATGAGCTTCCCAACAAGTATCATTTTCAGTATTTAAACCTGTAATATTACGGAAGGAATGTTTACTGTAAATGGACCAGTAATAGCATCCTTTCCATATACCATGTTTAGAACCCTACTCTAAGTTCTACTCACCCCTATGAGAATGGGTGTTGTATGGATTGTTTTCCAAGCCCTTATCCGAGCCCATAATGTACAATTAAAATGACTTCCCCTGCCAGTCATGACTAACAGTGCATACATGCAGGTAACACGCGACCCACGTATAGAAATATAATAGCATGAACAACCAATTTGTATGATCACTGTTCTGACACAAAAGTCCCACTTTTGGCCCTGACAGCAGTGTGTGTAAATGGCCTGTCTTCATTAAGTATGGATGCATATATTTTATATATAATGTATAGATAGGGACTAGGGCAGTGGTTCCCAAACTGTGTGCCTAGGCTCCCTGGGGTGCCGCGACGCTCTCATTGGGGTGCCGCGGAATGTTCTTTCCGAAGTGGTGCCACATTGCTAGTGTTACTTAGGAGCACATTTTTACATCCTGTTTAAGAGCTACACAAGATTTAATGTCAACCTGAAGTATTTCTGTCTTTACCTAAACAGTTATTACACTTTTTTGACTCAAAAATAAAAAAAATTGGAAATTATTTTGTTATAGGGGTGCCTCAAAAAAGTTTGGGAGACCCTAAGGGTGCCTCGACTGAGAAAGTTTGGGAACCACTGGACTAGGGCATTCTAAATTGTATAGAGATATGTGTAAACAATTAAATAGATCTATATTCATGTATTTTGTAGACAACAAAATGAAGAACCACTGATACCAATGTACAAAATACACTGAATATATCAAAAGGAATTTTGAGAGGATTAACTGTACAAAGAAGTACTTCATGTACTTAGGAAATGGAAAACTTGAGACGCATGCATTAAGGCTGCAAACTTACCTTGGCTAGTATTACCATTGCTATTTCATTTCATTTTCTCTTTAAAGTGAAGGAGCAATAAGGAAAGTAAACTCTGTATCCAAAACAAAAAATGTAATTTCTTTGTGTAGCTTTAATTGCAGTTAAAGTCAATCGCAAGTCAAAAAGAGTCTATTAAGATCATCTTTAAACTTATGCATTAAAATAAACTCATCATTACAAATACAACATACATACATATATAGTTCTTTTGTATAAGTCTAACCCCTAACTTGTATGAGCCTTGCTACCTTAAAGCATAAAATTTTGTTGCCTCCCGCCCGGCCCTATAGCATGCCTATTCCCGATACAGTGCAGTTACTTGTGACAACATTGGCTCGTCATACCTGTGTAAATGACAGGCAATACGCAAGTCTGGATCAGGTCCTATATGTATTCATAACACTGTCAATTTACAAACAAAGCTTGAAAGAGCATAACCAACATTGTCATTATACATAAGGCACTTAAGGCTAGATGACTGGAGGAATAAAATAATAAAGACATTTACTAAGAGATTGAAAAGTGGGAATGTTGCCCATGTAAAATGAAACTGAGAGCTTGAATCTGATTGGTTGCTATAGGCAACATCTCCACTTTTATCTTTGAAATATCCCTGCATAGTAAATTTAGGCCTTAGTTTTCTTATATATACTGCCACTTTACCATATAGTAAGGAAAGAGTTAATGTGAACTTTGTCTACTGGTTGGACATGACAATCCCATGTGTGAAAAGTCTCAGATAGAAAAGAAAATGTTGCAGCAGTGGGTGAGAAGTAGAGATTAGCACATTTTTTAAACTGCTATACCTTGCTTGCCAATCTCATTAAAAGGTGTTTTGACACTGTACTTTTGCAACACAGAGCTTTTATCCTTCATGTTGCTTGCAGGACTGAATTAAAAGACACCTTTTTTCCTTTCAAATGAAAATACTTTTTTTTCTTTTTTCATTTCACAAAAAACACCCAACATCTGGTAGTGTGAAGTTGTGTTGCTTGGCTTGGAGCTAACTGTAGCACATACATTACTGTCTCAGTTAAATCTGCACCCCCGCTCCTAGAATCAGTTACATTCAATCTTCTGAAAGGGCTATTAAAATGCTGATAAAAAATTCATAAAGGAACACACAGTAATGAATCAAGAGAATTCTGTAAAGTGAGGTACCCTGAGAGCAGGGCAAAAATGAAGGTGAACGATCATTTGGGCCTAGCGGGCATGAAATACCCTTTCGGAAGATGAATAATTCTGTTTAGGGCTGATAAGTTGAGCTAATTTATAATGCTGTTTTAGGTCCACTGCTGAAATATATTTCAAATCTCTAACTTTAAAATGCATTGCCTGTCAGATGCTGGTCTCTTAGCAGTTTCCTCTTAACATTCTTTAAAACATAACCAAGGCCAATTTGCATTGATTTACTGCTTATTGTATTGCTCTGTGCGAGGCTTTATAAAAAGGAAGCAATAATGGGAGAGATAAAGTAAAGGCAGTATGAAAGAGATCGAGTGTGGTGGTTCCTGCAAGAGACAAAGAATACCGACAAAGCCTTTGTCTACAAGAAATACATTCAGACTATTCATTTAAAAAACTACTGCTGGCTTATCGGGTCTTACTTTATAAACATTTCTTCTGGCAATGGAGGAAATAGTTCCCTGCTACACATGTACAGTATATATGATGTCTAATACAATTGCCTGGTGCATTTAAAAAAAAAAAAATACTGACCACTGTCAGTGGGGCCTACAGAGTGGGTACAAATTGCAGAGGCCCAGGTTCCCTGGTGCGTATTCCTGGCCTTCCAATGGGTTGTACAGGTTCCACATTCCCTAGCAGCAACAGGAGAAGGTCTGTATAACCATAAGCATAACCACTGTCAGCCGTTATTTGCAGATTTCACATTGGAGAGAAGCAGAGGGATGCCTTCACAGGTAAGTAAATTATGTTTAAGCTCATTAAAGGTTAAGCGTTGGACAGATGGCGACACACAAGGCTGGCCAGAAGGCTGAAAATGCAGCTAAGATCCTAGGATTTGGATACACCCCTATTCCTGGCTTATATTTAATAAACATCAAAAGGGTGACCAAAGAAGTTGTTGTACCATGGAATTCCTCTTGGCGGCATTGCCAGTTATATCTACTGCCTTCAGTCATATTGTGACTCATACTTGCAATCCAAACATTAATTTTGATCTTATATTTTTTTAATGCTATACTAGTTCAATGTATTGAGGAAAACATCTGATTGATTAGCGCAAATGACTACATTTGTGCATTTACAGTTTTGTACAAAAAACCAAACAAGTGCTATCATGGCTGGGTTTACAGTATGAAAAGGTTAAACTGGCATACAGACCAATGAATAAATGTTTTAGTCTTTCAATGAATTGATACTTGTAGAAGTGAAGAAAATAAAAACGTAATCGCCTATGTGATCATATACAACCAAATTTGTCTGACTTTACAATAGTTAATTGACTTCTACAACAATCTTGTGTTGTTCTACAAGAGACTCATTTTGTTCAATGATAAAATAAGAAAAGTATAGGTATTATTTGTTTTCCTGTTTACTCACATAGGGCTGGTCTAGCTTTTCGAGTTGGCTATAAGTAATGCATATGACTTATGGCGAGGTCAGCTCACCTGTACAGAAATTAGTATACAGTGGGGATTCAGCAATGTGTCTTTAAATGACTTATTGCACACAGATACTGATCAATGTACTTTACCCCCCTGCAATTCATCATGGTTTGCCCAGGTGTACCTTGCCTCTTCTATTTTTAAACTCTGGATCTGATCCAATGCTGTAATGTAATGGCACAAATTAATTTTAAATATTTACATGCCACAAAAAAGTACCTATAACCAGAACTGTTAAACTTCTGTATTATTTCTTATTAAATGTGATTTTTGTGAATTCTATATTGAGTTAGATCATCATGTCTATAATGCATATGTTGGCCTTTCTCTCATCCTTCTGAAATGTTGGCACCAAGTACAGACTATGAAACAATAAGAATGCATTAGAGATTCTAAGTGATCCAATATAATCCCTAAAATGTTCAGCTGTCTTTCCTGCTGTTACCTCCTCAGCCACCTGACATGAGTCATAAATAAAGGTCAACGAGATAATCTGAAGTGTGGAGAGCTCTTCAGAACTTCTCTTTGGCACATAAACATTGTAAGGTGGCAGGGGCCAACATTTATTTATGTTGTCAAATTAAGAAACAACGTACTTTCACATGCAATGAAATCTGTTCCTCTTCGTAAAATTAACTTTTCTCCTGGCCATGACATTGCCACAAGATCTATCCTAATGTGGCATAGAACAATATATCATACAGTTAAGCTAAGCTGCCATTACACAGTGAACATTTTCCCATATAATGTAGTATTGCATCAATTGTCCAACACTGTGGATACACAAGGGTGTGAGTAAATCTTTGCTAATTGATTACTATACATTCCAACCCAATCAAGACTACAGTCAATCATAGTTCCGACAGAGGGTTTCGACTGAGTTTGCAGGTGGTCACTTCCTCTGGGTAAACACTACAAGTTCTCACATATGAATTGCATCTGACATTGTTTGATTGATACAGTTAACTAGTGTGAATCATGCAGTGAACAGTTTGTGTAGTTTTCACACACAGTATCAATCCAAACACTTGTTTGTTATATGACTGAACTGATTATTGTAAGAAAAACAAGTTGGACTACATCCAGACTTATGCACTATTCAATTTATGAATGTAGAGTTAAGAGTGGGCAAAACTATGTTGAATTGCAGGGGAGTGTCTTGACCACAATCTCACCTGAGACCTTGTGACATATAGGTAATGCAAGGGGTTAATCCCAACAGTCATATAGGGGGGAATTCACTAACTGACGATTTTTGCTGAGATTTCATATCGTCAGCGTTCGTCAGTGATCTGAAATCGTCAGTGACTGTTGATGTATAGTATTCAGTAAGTGACGATTTCTATTGACGATATGTAATGTCTGACGAATGCTGACGATATCCATTGACGAAAAATCGGGTATTCGGCAGGCGATATTGCACTAAACTGACGTATACACTGACGATTTTCAGTAAAATCGTCATGTCGAATTCACATAATGAAATCACCATGCCCAATTAGAAGTCTGGTTACTGGTAATTATTGTTAATGGAGTGCAATTTATGGCACATAATATTTATGTGTCAATGACTTAATAAAATTGTGCCTGGCCAATTTCCTCAGAGGTGTTTTGAACTTGGTGAGGTCGGGAGAGTGGTTTGTGGTTGCAATTAAGAGTGGTATATGTATTAGTGACTGTTGCAGCTTCCATTTTTATGAATGGGCAAACAAGCTTTCAGTGCTGTATGAGTGCCTTTATATAGTGCTCCTATGGAAATCTCCACTCTCTGCTGACGATTGGCCTTTTGACGATTTTTACAAATCGTCATGACGATGTGTGGGTGAATACAATATTTGTCAGTTAGTGAATTCCATTTTTGTATCCATTGTATTGCTAAAATCGTCACAGCGATATCCCATTGACGATCTGTAAACGTCAAACAAAATGACGAAAAAAAACCACATTCGTCACTTAGTGAATACACATTTGTGGAAATCGTCAGCAAAATCGTCAGCCACTGACGATTTCTGTAAATCGTCATTTAGTGAATTCCCCCCCTAGTCTGTTATATATTGATTACCTCCCCTTGTTTAGCTAACCCTGTATCTACCACCACCAAAGTTCAAGGCCCCAAGGAATGCACAAACTCATAATCACTGATCTCATAATTAACGCTCTTATGCCCCTCTCGACCCCCTTTGGAATGTGATATTTTAGGCTGGGTAGATTGATATATGACTTTATCCAGCAAGCTATCTGGTATGATAAACAGATATATTTCCTTATAGACCCTGTTACCTACAGATATATATATATATATATATATATATATATATATATATATATATATATATATATTATATGTATCAGGACCGAAGTGAGCCAGTATTGCACATCGCAACATGGTTTTACTTATGTCAACCTGTTCACCTGTTTTCCTCTTACTCTAAAATTCTAGATTAGCACCTTCATGTTATTCCTGTGTTTCCACACTTTTATCTTTACCTCAAGACATACAGCCACACTTCATAATTGTCAGAAAATTGGTTTAATGAACCAAATGAATAGAAAAACAGAGTCTTTAAAATAATGTAATATACCGGTAGTTGTCCCATTCTGCAATATGTATATCATTTTATTTGTATATCCTTTAATTTGTATAAAGTTGTAGAACTATTCATTCTTATAAACACCAATAAAGTTGTGTATGATCATCACAATTTTCTTGGCAATTTCTTTTAGATGAGGTAAGTATACAGATATAAGAAAGTCAATATGGTTTAGATTACAACTGAAATACACTGAATACTACTGATTAGAAAGTCAATGGCCTAAATTTACTAAGCAGGTTGATTGCATGGAGATTGAAAAGTGGGGATGCTGCCCATAGCAACCAGTTTCATTTTACATACAGGAGAATGTGAGCTTGAATCTGATTGCTATGGCCAACATCCCCACTTTTCAATCTCCCTGAAATCTCCCTGAAAATGGCCCATCAGTTCCATTACATTTGTTCATAAGGACTGGACTTCATCAGTGGAATTATGCACCTTACTCCTCTGATGAAGACCAGAGGCAATCCAAAACAACAAAACATGTTTAGACTTGGTCATGTGGTGTGGAATTGCATAAATATACCTTCAGGTGAACCATTAATGTTTTATTTTAATGTAAATAGATTAGTAATTTTAAGACTATTTACCAGTTTGTATTGAGCCTTTATGTGTTTTCTCATCTTAGGTATCTCATCTTGAAAATAGAATCAGGCATATAAGGAAAAAAGACCACAAGCAAATCTCGACTTTTTATTTTATCTGCTATACATATAACCTAATGCAGAAATTTCCACAAGTGTTGATGTAAGTGTTTACACATTCACAGTTAGATTTTATAGCTAATATAATAATTGTATTTTCTTGCTTCAGACTTCAGTTTCAGGAGCATTGCTCCTCTTGATATGGCTTAATCACCTTGGAACAAGCGCATAGAGCATTTAAGGGTTAAGGCATCATTAGACATGCAAGATAAAATATCTCTATTAGGTGCCTATTTCATGGTTTTGTAAAGTAAGATGAACCCTTAAAGATCAACCGATTTGAATAGCTACTTAAATCAGGATACGTGACAAAGGATCTTTTCAGATGAATCTTATCCAATGTATGCTCTTTGCACTGCTAACAATGCAACCATACAAGAGAGGCTTCTAAGATAGCAACGATCAAGTTAACACGGAGGTCATATTCAGGAAGATTAACTCTGAAACTGTATCAACTGTTCCCAAGACTGATTTTGTTGATGACAAATTGTAAATTGAGCAGTTCCTAGAGTAATCATGTATTAAAATCCCTATTGCATGAAAGTAAAGCATGAATTAAGTTGATCTAGCTTTCCAAAACATCAATACAAGTACTTGAAGGAGAAAAAATGCTCATCTGATTAATTTACATATATTGGATATTGTAACATTTAATATAATTTATGGTCACCTGTCCCTATTATCAGGCCAAAATGGCCTAAATGAATGCCTTAACCCTCTTTCCACAATCCCTTTCACATTATATATCCACCAAAATTATTTAATAATATAATACAGTAGCGTTTTTTTTAATTCTTCCTTATTTGTGCTCTAATGATTCCCCCTAGTAAAGCATTATTTATTATGTTGACACCTATGAATACTTTAACATGAAGTAAAGAGAAATAAAGAGCTTTATTATGGAATATATTGTACAAAGCTCTGTATTCATCTGTTATAAAGCTGGTGCTGGTCCTGATGTCTATGCACACTAAACAAATCCATACAACGTCATTCCTTCATTCTAATTAAGGTATGGGTACAGGGCCATGATAAGGATTTAGGCTGCCATTAACAACATTATTACCACCTTTCACCAAGCATGCAGCCTTTCTAGAGATAGATCACATAGGATGAAGTGCAGGGAACCTTTGTCATCTAGTGCTGCAAATGGGGACTAGGTCGCTTTAGAAAATCACAACTGGTACAGTCCACATGCCTTTCATTTATGGGGTTGGCTCCCCCTAGAAAATTATTTATTATTAAGTTCAGGCATTCTAACAAGTTATTTAGTATTACTACAGGTTATTCCAACATCAATTGCTTGCTGGAAGTATAGGTAATACCAAGCTAGGTATGGGTATAAATATACCTGGAAATGCAATGTACACTGTATTCCTTATTCTTATAAAAAAAAAAAAATGATGAATTGTAAATGCTGTTAATATAACCTCAGCAATCTGTGCATTATGGTATGCATAGGACAATTTGGCATAGTTCCCGTCATGACGCTTGACTCAACAGATAAATATATAGAAAGCTTGCCGCACAAAAGGTGTATTTCTAAGCAGATGGCTGGTTACTCAGTTTTATATTTTAGTGCACTGCAATAGATTACAAAATGTTCCTGAGATTAGCACTTTACTCTACCCAATTAATACCTCACGTTCAGTCATAGCACAGATTAACAGACTTGTTCACAGTGATTAGAACATTTCTTCAATTAACATACTGCTTAAAACTTGGAAGAAAACCTTGGATAATGAGATCCTGGCAAGGTGACACAACGTGGCTTCTCTACATACTGGCGGAGACTGTCTATGTTTGTTGTTAACTCGTTTTACATAGTTATTTGAGATCTGACAAGATGTTTAAGTTTAGTGCTGGGAAATAACAGGAGCTATGGGCTGGGAGTCAGATGTAATTGAAAGAATCTATGTTATATAGAAAAAAATTATCCTTTCTCCGGTCGTGAACCTGTATCATTAAAGCTGCCAGCTCACAAACATCAACCACGGGCCAGTATTAATGAAGCAGATGTATTAATTTCTCGTTTCAGACAAGCTGGCTAGCTGGATGCCACGTTCTCTCTTTTTCAATCTGACAGCACTATTAATGATCTTTAATGCCCCACAGGCACTAATGGGTCCCGCTGGGAGTCCAGAAATACTGCAATTTGTATTGAGGATTTAGACATAACAAAAAAAAGCTTGGTGCTCATGGGAGAAGGAGCTTGATCAGCAGCTTCTCTCTCTGGAATTTCACAAGAGAATAAAAAATGAGGATGATGTGATTAAATCAAGCATTCTACTTTACGTAGGCATGGAGTGTATGATTGTCACTAGCAATACATTGCTTGTTATCACAAATAGTGCATGAATAGACAATGGTCACCACTCACTTAAAGGTGAGAACACTGTGTACCTTGTTATTTTACAACGGATGTGTAATCAGAAGGGTGGGAGGTAGGGTGCAAGTGTTTAGGATGATTTCACCTATAAAGCTATTGAATAAAAAACAACATCAACAAAAAAAAAACTCAAACTATTCTTTTCTGGTGTCATAGAACTGACCTCTTAAAGGCATTTTGACTTCAATATTTAACACACTCATAGCATATGTACAAAAGACTGCTGTCCCAATCCTGTCCTATTAAATGATAAGAGTACCTATGAATGACACCAGTGGTAGGTAATATTGCTATGCAGGTGGGGCATAGGTGCTAAAGCAACATCCAAGACACATCCCCAGTTATACACATATTGTGACACAGTCTCCACTCAGATGATGTACAGGGGGTAAGAAATATACCATGTTTACATGAATCCTGGGTGTAACATGGCAGTGGCATAACTACCGTGGATACAGTGTCGGCGGCTGTTATATATGTGAGGAGTGCCCAGAGGAGAAGAGCTGCATCACTGGTCTCTCAAATTGGCTTTGAGGCCTGTTCATGGAAACATCTGCTCCAGTAAAGAAACCCATATGGTCATAGGTCTCAAAGATGAATAGTGCAGTCAATGCATGCCAATGTTCATAGAGCTAAATATGCAAATTAATACGTAAATGGTTTTATAGTGTTCTAATGCTCTTATAAAGTTTGCTAACGTATTATATTTCAAGAACCACGTTCTTGTTTTAAAATAACATCTTTATTTTTTGTACAGAATTTTAAATACAGTTTTCAATAGTAGTCATTTTATTACGCAATTAGTGTTCAGTCTGTTTCATGTGTAAGTAAAAGCATATTTACTAGAGCTGGTTGCCCAAATGTGGTCTCCCATCTCAATATTTCGTTTAATAGTAAGGACATCAGTGCCATAGGGAATAACAATAATTACAGAAGACTCTGGTGGACTGATTTGGAATTTGTTGCCAAGACCATTGATTCTGAACAGTGAAGAGGATATTGGAGTTTGCGGGTGCATTAGAACATATGTATTGTGTACTGAACAAAATTGTTAAATAACAACTGTAGGGTTTTATTCTAGCTGTTAGCCTTTATTTGTAATTTGCTATCTTGCTGTCAATGTTTATGAAGACTGTTCTTAATATAGTTGTTTCCTTAAATAATAGATAACATTACAAATTTAGTGACACAAAATATAATGTTTTATATCCAGACAACCTTGTTACCAGTACAGACAAATATCATTTTAAACTGGCACTTAATGTTCAAAGAGCGTATTATGAACATTTTTTTTTATCTTAGCTTTTTGCATTGTCTCCTTTTTTCTCTATGTCACTTACACTTACACCTTGAGTATGCAATTCACACTTCAATCACAATTCTTAGTACCTGTATAATTTCTGCTATTTTCTTGTCGACTTCATGTGCCTCATTAAGCTAGCTTGACACCTGACATCTAATACCATTTTGCTTTTGATGCAAATATAAAAAAAAAACCTTAGCTGTAGAAGCCATATATATATACTTTTTTTTATACAACAAAAAACAGGTTTAATTTTTTTTTTCTGCAAGGTCAAAATGATACTGAATTTGTTTTATAAATATTAAGCTGTATTGTAAAAGGTATCTGTTAATGTTCACTTTCATCAAAGAAATATAATGGATATTTAATGCTATCTTTAACATTAAACTAATGATATATTTCAGCACTATTTCTGTTTTGACGTAAAGTTGGTTCAAACCTGAACTTCCTCACATTTTGAATATAAAATGGCCATTGGAAGAAATATTAGAAGAAAGGCATCCGGTGGCAGGAATCGTGTTTAACCGGATGTGGAATGTGAACACTCTCTGGAACATTGAACATGCCCTTTGCACAAATTAAAAGTTCACCATTATAAATTCCAATATTCTAATGCCATCACCATAAGATAGACTGTAACACTGCCTGATAGGTAAAAAAAAAAAAGACATTATACCTACAAAGATACCAGATATATGTGCCACTGGGTCAGATTCAGAATTCCACTCCTGTGACTTGCACTCATGACTTACATTCTCATGGGCAAAACCATGTTGAATTGCAGGGGAGGTAAATAGAACTAATTGCAATCAGTATTACAGGTAAGAGATGATGTTTTCTAATATAAGTCTAATAACAGTGTAACAGTAACGCTGGTCAGTATCTGTGTGCAAAATGCAAAAATAAAGTATTCTCCCTGCATGCACACACTAACATTCATTACCCCCCCTGCAATTCAACATGGTTTTGCCCATGACAGGGTAAGTCATGAGTGTAAGTCATGAGAGTGTAAATCTGAACTGTCCTGTCCTCTTCTCTTTTCTCTTCTTCGGCTTTGTTTCATGTGTGTCTTGGTCTCTGCTCTGTGTCTTGCTTTCCACTTTCACCTATGCACTACCTGTGCCCTACTATCCCCTCCCTTCATTGTCTGTGTCCTGCTCTGAAAACGCCCCATTTTTGTAAGCTGTACATGTACAGGTACCATATTATCAGGATAGAACTGGATCCCCTGGACTATGTGGAAGTGTCTATACAGTGTGGGAGAGGGGGAGGCATGGAAATGGTACAGTAGATGCTGGTTTCATCCAGACTTCTGCACCAACCTAAATTCAAATACTGAATTATCAAAACTTTGCACTGGCTTTTTCCATGACATTGTCAGCATAACAATATATCAGATCAAATAAATGAGCAAAATTGATAAATGATGCCTGTTTATATTGCTAATACTTGAAAAGGGAGATATAATCTATTGTGAATGTGCTCTACAATATTGTTTAGACTGATATATGAGTGTTCTGTCTTTTTAGCCTATTTGATTTTGTTTATAGGACTTTTGTGATGTTTTGGCTGTAAAATCTGGACAGATCCGTGGACAAAGTGGAGTTTATTTTAAAAACAAATTCTTTGGGCTTTAACAAAAATATTTTGTCTTTCCAAATGCGATCCAGCTTTTCAGTGCCCTTAAACTCCTCTGTTTATTTTCCTATGTCAAGCATCTTTTGCCATTTTAAATTATACTAGAACAAGTTTAAGATGTTGTATAAGTCCTGCAAATTAGGAGCAGATTTCCATAATGGCATCAGTTTTGGTAGCTGGCAGGGCGACATAAGAAAAGTAAAAATTAGGAGTTGGATGTTAGATTGTTTTGAGCAAATTGTTAAATTACACATGGTAATGATACACATTAATGTCAAACTAATTATATTACCAGCATTAGATATGGCTAAAACTTATCGTCTTGGGACTGACCGGTTTTGACATAAAAATGTTGACTCATTGTTTCCTGCCTTGTCATTCAATTATTTTAAGGTTGAATAACAAACTAATTCAAGTTCATATTCGGGTCATTTTGGAGGCTGTTACCTTGTTGTAGGTGTTATATGTTAACAAAAACAGTCCAATATGACTTTTTTGGACCTTGAAAATGAAAAACCTTTTTCTAACATTGACCGATTCTATTGTTACCGAGCCCCTTTTTTTCCAGTGTATAAAAGGAAGCGCGTTTTGGCTACTGTAAGAGATGGGGAAAAAGCACAAAACCATTTTTTTCCTGTATTCACAGAGGATAGAATCAGCCCCATAATATTCCTTTCTTTTATATTGTGTGTTGCAGGGCTTAAAGTAAGGGTGTATACAGGGTATGCCATACCATCACTTTTATGGAAATACTATAAATCTTTATTCATTTCTATTATTATCTATTTTCATACCACCACTTCTAAATGGCTATACCGCACACTTCTAAATTTCTACTTTAACCACTGGTTTGATAATGGTGAAGAACAAAAATTGTGAGGCAACATTTACTAAGCAGAGAGATTGCAGGGAGATTGAAAAGTGGGGATGTTGCACATAGCAACCAATCAGATTCAAGCTCTTAGTTTCATTTTACAATCTGGAGAATGTGAGCTTGAATCTGATTGGTTGCTATGAGCAACATCTCCACTTTATAATCTACCTGCAATCTCCCTGCTTAGTATATCGAGGCCCAAGGTACAACTATCCCGATTTCCCCTCTCATTTTCAATAGCCTACACTAATGCATGCCTTTTAGGTCACCCTAAAATTATGGGGCCCTCCTCAATAGTTTACCTCATCCTGGTTTGCATGAACCATAATGGAATCTTGGGTTATTGTTATGTTAAGATTTTTACCCTTTCATAGTGAGTGTTGATAAGGGAAGTTGATAAGCATATGTATGCCTATGTGTGTGTATCTTTAATGTAAACTTGTTGGATTGTACCTCTGTTTTAATAGATTGCCCTAGCAATTTTAGATGATCCCAGAATACATGGCATTATTGTTATCTGATTAGATTTTTGAACAATATCCACTGCAACAGAAATTTCTAGACGGATCTAATATTTAGCTGCAGTGGTGCTCAGTGCTTTAAAGACTGGCAAATAAATCTGGGGTTAGTTGTAATAGGGGTCAGGGGTGAACACCCTCTGGTCATTGAGGCAACCTGCATAATCTGAGGTGAAATTTTTTAAGTAGGCCCTCAAATAAAATTGATAAAAACATAAACAGATTGAAGATGGATATTTATTATGGTGAAACTACAGTTTAGTAAATGTAAATCATAGGAGATGCTAAGTATGGCTAAGTATCTAATTTGAAGTAAAATAAATCACAAGTCCCCTTTTTAAAATCCTATGCTTGTTAATGTCACTTGTAAGGTATATTTGTACATTTCAGCTGTTAGGTAGTATTACTGATCTGTCATGTCTGCTCACCACTGGCATGTTACAGGATATCCCTGGAGGGGTTCCGCACACAGTGAAACAGCAGGCTACATAAACCTTTGCAAATCATGACATGGTTGTTGGACAACCTGGCACAGCAGCTGAACATTAGCTGAAAGGGGCACATCGGAACGTGATATTTGCACTTGTGAAACATATGGCTTTTACTATGTGCATGCTTGTGAACGTAACTGGGAAGCGGGTGGTCGGTGTGACATTTTTATACACAAGGTGCTAGCATTTGTGTTACTGGCATTTGATGCTTGCATAACACATACATATCAATTTTCCTCTTTGTTTTCACCATCTCTGGATTTGCTAGTAGCAGTGAAATCAAAGAGAGTCTATGACGTTTCCCTGACTTTGCCATTACTATCATTAGGCAGACAGCATTAATATGGCATAATTTATGAAAGACGATTGTATGCTGACATAAAAAAAACCCTACTTATATACAGTAAGTCATTACAGTAGTTGCAGTAGTATGCATAAAAATTCCTTACAATTTATTGACTGTCATAGATCATTTGCTATCCAAACCATCAAATTACAAGGGTCCTCATGTGTCAGCTTTGACTTCTCTGTAGAAGGGTTTAATTAATAAAGAAACTGGCAGCACTAAAAAACCATGGTATTGACACCCCACAAAATGTACATCCAGACTCTGGATAACCTCCATGGCTATCAGTGACGAATGTGAAAGATACAAGTGTACTACGAAACAATATGGCAATTCAAGTGACTAGTTGGTCAGGTGATATTTAGGAGTCTGAATATTTGACATGAACAAGAAGAAATGTTCTGCAACCAATTCTAAATAGAAGGAAAATTGTATTCTTTGGATAAATGATTTATTTAATCATGTGAAATAATGATGAACAATGAGGCACAGGAAAAATAAATGCTCAGTTGAACAAAGTTTCCTTTCATGTGGTTACATTCTAAGATTCTCAAGTTACAGCATGCAGACTGTTACTCCAATTACTGGCTTGATTTCATGAGTTTATTTGGCCAAATTGAACAGTTCTTGACATCTTATTGTAAAGCTGTCAATCTATTTGATACGAGGAGAGATCTGCAAGTGAAATTCATTTGCAGTCTCAGCTGTGATCATATCTGCCAGCAGAAACAGATCCCGGGACACTTTGGCCATCTGAATTTAAGTGAATTTAATCATATGCATGAAGACTTTTCTCCTGTCTGGCACATATTATCAGGATTGCAATTATTCGAACATTTTGGCAAGCTTTGTGGTGTCCCGCCAGCAAGTGCCTAATCCCAACAGATCTGTTAAAATAAACAAAGGAGCAAATCAAAAGGCACTTAAAAAGTCAACTGTTGTACAGTTCAGTTTGAATAGACTCCAGATTACTCTTGGTTGCAGTGAGCGGCATTGAACGAGGCACTCTCTACAAACTGTTTGTTGACATTTTAACCTACAGTAAAATATATTTATGCTTTCAAATGCAGAAATGTATTTTATTTTTTCTAATAACAAGTGTATATGTGTGTGTGTGTGTGTGTGTGTGTGTGTGTGTGTGTGTGTTACATAATGTATAAGAATTATTGGAGAAAATAAAGATTTAAGTCTGCAAATGGAAATTTTTACTTGAATAAACATTATTATTATTGCATTAATGTATTACAATATGCCCACTTGCTTCTACCTACTCTTATTTTTATAAAGTCTGCTTTGCCTCATCCCTATCTATCACACCTTCATCTATCGTATCCTTCATTTGCAAAACCAATAACACATCACCAAACCCACCAAACCCTGCTATCCATCTACTGTACACCTGGCTTCTCTTCCACTTCCAACCTTGTTCTACAGCTAAATTATTCTTGCCCAACTAATCTCACACCATGTCCTGCCATTCAAGAATTCCACTAGTTTCTCCTTGCCCCTCTCTCACATCTCTTCCTACAAATACCCAATACTACCTACACATCTTGACTTGACTACAACTCCTTCAACACCTTTAACATTACTGAAACTTGGGTATACTTTACTGATAACTTTCCTTTGCAATCTTTCTTCACCCATTCAACCACACCTGGTGATACCAAACTAAATACCCTTGCAATTTTAAACAGCCAATTCATGTCCACACACCATCTAATTTACTCATTTAAAATAGTGTTCTAAGTCTGCAGACTTCTCTAACCCTTTGTTAACCCTAAGCCAACTCGCAAAATGACATCTTTGCAGCTTATTTCAAGCACTCTTCGTTACTTAACAAAGTAAGAGCCCAAATAGTTTGTTTTGATCTGTTCTGCAGTTTTACCACCTGGCCTATAATTCAGAAATATAAACTTCAGCTCCAGTACTTGAAACAAGGAATGTATCTTTGAAACTGAACCCACCCGAGCCGAGTCGGCCATCTGATTCGTATAACGGCATCGAGAGATCCGGCACCATCTTTTTTTTTTGTCTTCATAATGGAAGCCAGAGGGTTGCGTGGAGTTCTGGCTGGGGTGGCAGATAGGTGGACTAGAGGTGGGTAATGCAGGAAGGTAGGTTTCGGTAATGGCAAAGATACATAACAAAGAGAAGTTGTTGCTGTATGATATACAGTATTAGTCACTGAATATACTTAAGCATCAAAAGTGGCTCAAATATTTACTGAATCCATAATGGAAACTATAAAAGATACCACAAGCTGACAATCGAATTATTGAGTGCAATTCTCATCCATCTCTACATGAACAGTTTTACCAAAGTATGAGCCGGAATAAGGTGAAGCACAACACCTGCCAACAGGAGTAATCTGCTGCTGATGTGCTTTTCTTATATAATGCAATGCGTATTTTACCAGTTTCTCTGTCTAGTAAATAGATCCCTAAGATCTAAAAGGGGAATTATTTTAGTGTAGTGAGTCAAATGTGATGAGTAAAAATAGGATTCATTTGAGGATTTTCTAGATCAATGGGTTTCAAAAGCATTTGTTTTTTACTCTGTTTACCTTTAGAGAAGATTATGTACATATTGTCCATATATACAGAATGAGAGATCTGTTTATATGGGTGGGTAGGGGATGATGTTCTGTACACCAGGGGATTCCCTCATGTACATCTGACGCAAGCAAGTACCAGGACACTTTTGATCCTGGATCCGGTCCATAATGTGGAAGTCAAGTAAATAAATATACATCATAATTAATAAAGATTAATAAACCTTTCTTTGTGAAATGTTCTTTGATAGAAATAGATATAATATACACAAACCGTTGCCATATTACATGGAGCCAAAGTCCCCCCTTCCACGCTGGTGAGGGTAGACCACTCCCCTCAGCCATAGGAACTTACGTTTCGAGACCACTATCTTAAGCTTCTCTGACCTTTTCAAGTAAAATATAGACAATACAGAAGTCTATACTAATTCCATACGCCTCCTCCATCATAGATAAGGAAATGGTCCTAGAATACCTACAAGTCTGGCTTCTCAGGAAGGCACCAAGACCTTTCACGGGATTGTACAGGCTACAGATGCCACCTCCTTCCTACCCTCTTCATTGAAACCGGCTGCTCCCAGAAAACAGAGCCCCTAGACAGTTGCCACCACTGGGTATCCTTCCATTTATTTACTATTAATAGACTTCCATTGACTTAAAGAGGAACAGACCTGTGAAAGAGATACATAAAGTATATTATACTGTTAATTAGGTATATACTGAATATACTGAATAGCATAATATGGCATTTGCTATTGGAGCATGCTGGGAGTTGTAAATTCATTACACCAGCGCCACTGTAGGTCGCCTATGGCCCCTTACGCTTTACCCTGTCCTACGCCATGTCAAACATTCAATACACCTTTCTTGTTTCTGAACTTCTGCACCTGTCCCGTTTCTGCCATAGTTACTCAATGATTGACCGTAAAGACTTGATGACTTTACTAAACTAACCAGGTTAAAACTTTATTGTGAGGATATCAAAAATGACTAAAATGAGTGGAAATTAATGTTATTAAGGTTTATAGTATTTTAGGAACAATAAAAGACTCAAATTCATCTGTTTTAGCCATTTTTATCATTCTTTCAAAATCCAAAACCAAAGCCCACAAGGGCGGTTTTGGCAAAACAAATAAAGATCCAAAACACAAAGGTAGATACAGATCCAAAACCAAAACCCCCAAAAATGCCAGGTGCACACCTCTAGTATAAAGCTACCTAATGTATATCTATGTTTCCTAATTTTTGGTTCATAGTTATGCAAGTTTGCTAACAACCCAAACCATAATAGCAATAAATGTACTCAGTGTGGAAATTAGCAGGCTGTGATGTCACTGATCCACTTACTACGAATGATATGTATAGTCCATACAACTGCAGAAGTGGAAATGTACAGTAAAACAAGACAGCAAATTCAAACTTCTCTGCGCAAGCTTGTTCACAGCAGTGAGTTGCTTTGAGTATACATATTTGTTCTAAACTTGCCTAATGCAATGGTATGCCAAGATACGCTATGTCATCTACACTACTGCTATATGAGAGTAAGGGTGCACCTTCATATTGGCTTGTGTTTCCTAATACTAATCAGGTTATTTTTTATTATCTGTAAAAAAAATGCCCTTTTGACTATATAAGACAATTCGGTTCAGAGGTACAGACTTATTTTTTTGGTTTCAATTTCTTTTCTGAGTACTTTTTACATTATGCATAAAATCCTTCTTTTTGAGTCAGACCCTAACTTTATAGGGTAAGAAAAATGTGAACAACTTCATTTCTAATCCAGCTATTCATAAGAGCAAAGTCAGCTTTCATGCAGTCGTATTTTTTACTGCCTCCCAGGTGCCCTCGGCAACTGTGATACTTTTGTTACCTGATTCGGCATTGAACCAATGCAAACAGCATCAATACTTGTGTATTTATATGAAATGCTTCACTTATTTTTCTGCCTCCATGTTAGGCCTAAGATCAATGGAGCAATCTGTTAATGTTATACTCTTATGAAATAACGATGGAAAGAAACAGCTTTTAAAAATTACCTTTTTTTTTCTTAGTTGTCACCATGGAAACAAGCCAACATAATCTCTAGGCACCTCACTTAGAGGGAATAAGGAACAACAGTTATCAAGGAAAAATAAACAGAGAAAATTCACATGAACTTAAATTTATACGCTTTGAAAACGGAAGTCTCCTATGCTGCATCCTGTGTTGCCATCATATATTTAAACATTGCTTTTTTTGATGTTTAGCTTGAGGTAAATAGGGTGATATTGAAAACTAGACAGGCCAAAGTCGCCAGTATCCTGCTTTACAGCAACTGAAAGGACCACTTTGTGTCTAATGTTATTACCAGTCTCTTTTGGGAATATTATTTAAATAAAGTCTGGCACACAAATAATGAAACATACACATACATTTTTTTCTCTCATTGGCTTGACCTAATAATGTATACAATGTATACCTGTTGTGTTTTTAATAAAACATGTTTATTAATACTTCAAATTGTATGAATGTCAGGCTGTATGGTTGATCAGGCTGACAACGAATGTCTCTATATTTTATGTTTGAAATATGCCTGTTATAAACATGTGTTATACCAAAATATTTCATGGCACAGGATGCAATTAAAGTAAATGAAATAAAGTAAATTGCCATTAAAATAAGCTAAATGCAATATATTTAGCTTAGTTGATCAACCTGGGTATTAGTTTGTATTTTCTGAATACTGTGATGTTTGAGTTCTCTTTTGGCTGTAGATTATAAGTCTGTATTTAATATGTAGTGATGATATGAAGATGTATGCCTCTTCACCTTCTTTTCTTTTCCGTACACTCATATTCTGAAAACTTTACATAAAGATCATTGATAGGAAAAACAATTGTACTGAGTTCTAGGGTTAAGCTATAGGTCAAGGGTCATCAGCTCCTTTCACAATCCTTCATTTTGCTTCTTGTCTTGTCTTGAGGGTGATGCAATGGGCTGCAGGGGCATTTTGGAGGCAGCGGGCAGATCATGGGTGACTAGCAGTAACTCCCTGAATGCAGCAATAGCAGCAAGTAGGGCTTTACAATGACTGACTTATTGCGGAACCAAAGAACAATGGAAAATAAGCAAAAGACAAGCAGGGGAGGGAATTGTATAGAAACAGAAGGAATAAGGTTTGAAGGGCACATGGCGTATGTATGTGTCGTGGGTTTATGATGGTCTGTTGGATGCAGAAATATTCAGTTCAGTTATGTATTATTATGAAACTGTAGTAGCTAAAAGATTAATTGATGATATGTATTTAATGTCACCTCTTAGAATGCTCTTCAGTTTCAAATAGAAAAACAGAAAGGATATTAACTAAATGGTACACTTAATACCCTAGTTCATGTGTAATCATAAAAATAAACGCTATTAAATTATTTATTATTTTTATGATTACACGTGAGCTAGGTTATTGACTGTGCCCTTTAGTTAATATCTTTTCTGTTTTCTTTTTCAGTTTGATATTGTTGCAATTGAGGATAAAGCAGCACCTTTCAGTACCACAAGTTAAAATTCCATTGTGGATTACTGTTCTTGTCATTTCACGGGTGCGGGCTAGCGTTCCTAAATCTGTAAAATGCTCTTCAGCCTTTATTATCTCTGCAAATGTATAGTGACACTTTTAAGCTGTGGTTGCTACATGTAGCCAGATCCAGCTTTGCGTGTTATCAGTCATTTTCATGCCCCGTGTAAATGGTGGGTAAGTTACGTCACTAGTATCATCTGCGCATGCAAGCGGCAGGTGTTACTAGTGAGTTGTTTAAATGTGCAAAATTTCAGTCTCATACATTTAAATAAGGTATGAGGAGCTGGCTTTCATCATTAGCAAGCCTGATCCCTGGACTGTAGGCGGGAAAAGGCATGATAATAAAGCCGGGAGAAGGGGGGCATGCATAAAACTTTATGCACTGATCTGCTTCGTAAGCATACTGACTCGTATACAGGTCTGGATTTAGTCCTATGTTACTGGTGTCTGGTATGGCACAATGGTCATTATGTACTGGAGCACCCAATTATCCATTCTCAGCGGTCAGTATTGATTTTTCGTGTCATGTAGTGGTGACAATCGCAAACCTGGCGATCTCATTGTAACTTAATCTTTGAGAGGCTGATTCTTTGAAAACAGGTTATTTACAGGCTTTAAAATGCGTATAGGGTTAGCTGATTTACTTATTCTTTCTGAATGGATTGTTAAAATGCCCCGTCAAGACAAGGATTTTTTCTAAATATAGATATACAGGGCCACCAGCATTTCTATAGTTTTTTTTAAATTGCATTTATATCACAGGTGATTTATACACTGTACCGATAAAACATCACATTACTCTCCAGCTTAGCTGGAGATAAATAAAAGGAGTTTTTCATTTTTATTGGTATATGTTTTTAATTGCACTTCATAAGACCATGGTGAGCTACCATTTGTTATACTGCAGAAACAGAAGAAACACAGGAAACGTTTTGGTACTCCTGTGTAAGCAATCATTTCAAACTGGTCTATTAATAACTACCATGTAGAGTAATGGGTATGCATTTTCAGGACTTGTCTAGTGCTATAAAACCTGCTTTTATTAAGGTGTCAAATAAGATTCTGAAGTTTGCTTAAGTTCTCTTACGCATGACGTTAAAAACTTTTACTTTCCCATATTCATCAGGTCTTTCAAGTGGGTAATTGGAACTTTAACTTTAATTGAGATTTCATGGGAATTCACCAGTCTCCATTTACACAATCACCGCATTGTTGTCTCATGAGGTGTATTTAACCATACAGATTTATGTTAATAGCGATTAAACACTATCCCCATTTTATTTTTTTCTATCTTTTAAAGTCTCTGAGCTGCCTAATCTGCTTTGTATGGATGAATACTAATTACCTTTAGGGTCCAACTACCAGCATAATCACACTATGAAACTCTTATACGACACTTGGGAAATCACTATACTTTTGTGATCTGAAAATGAACTCCAATAGCAAGGCAGGCCGCGTTCTACATTATATTACACAATGCTTCCCTTTAGACAATTTTNAATACATTTTTACATATTAACTAAGCAAATGCCATGGTGCACATTCATTTTCTACTTTAATGACTAAAGATATGCACGCAGAACGATCCCTAATTACTGCTTTCCTGACAGATGCAGTCATTTCCGTGTGTGTGTGTGTGTTTTTTAATTGCCATTAGCTTTCCTTTCTCAGATTTATCCCTAGCTGTAGTCTCTGTGCATAACCTGCTTCCCCAGAGAACCTTCTCCTCCCTCTCAAGGGCTTGTCAGCGCGCCTGCCTCCGATCCCCAGGGGAGATGGAAGGTCTTGTAAAAACCAACTGCGAAAACAAGCATTCCTGTTCATTTATCACATTTAGCATGCGCACTTCCACGCTCATCAAAACCAGGCCTGTGCTTGCTAACTCATTTCCCTCTTCCAATTACAAATTAGTCCATTAGGCTGTCTGCAGTAGGCCCTCTGCTGCACCGTGGTAATGGCTTCTGAGACTTCCATCATAATCATAATGGCTCCCTGTGCAGCCATGAGGGCAGATGGAAGCCGCTCGTGGGTAATGAGCTATCACACTACCAAAGGGCACAGCTTTGGGTTCATTATTTAGCCCGGCTGTTTTGTGAAAACAGAAAAGAAAGGTACACTGTAAGGCGAGGGAGGGAAATGGTTTAGCATACACAATGAATAATTCTACAAATATGTTCTTGTTAACAAGGCATTCATTTCATTGTGCCGCAGCCTCCAGTTGGATGATGAAGTAGCTGCTATATGACAAAGCTTTGATCTCTTACTTTATCACTGGCCCTCCCAGGGCTTGGGTAAATACACTGGTGTGCTATAAAAATGATTAACATGAACTTCCTACTGTCAAATGGACTCTAGAAACTACACTGGTGATGATAACCTTTAACACCCCCCCACCCCCATCATTCAAACAGGAAGCCCTAAGTCTCCGTACAAGCTTTTCCCTTTAGGATTTTGTGCAGCAATTTGCTATAGATGCCAAGGGACTAATACATTTGACAAGCGCCTGGCTTCTCTTGTCAACAAGATGATTTTAAGCAGGGTCTGGTCAAGCATTAACTTGCTTTTTACATCTTTCATCTCCTTAAAGCTTACTGCCGTCCATAGCGTTCATGTTTTCCCCAGCAATCTAGCGTTTAAGGGGTTATAAACTCAAATCAATTTCAATTAACCACACTTTGATTGTTGATGCTCTCTTTAGAGTGTGAATATTGAATATGTGTTGTTGCAGGGGTTTTTTTCTTACACAGGCTAAATAGGCTTCAAGACACAAGATCTGTGCCTGTAACTCAGTGAGATATTTTACTAGAACTGCTTAGTGTTTCCCTAGTCACACTTTATTTTATGTTCAGTGGGGCTGGCTTGACACTTTTATGGGACAGTTTTCAACTTTCATGAAAAGGTAATTGTCCTGCAAAACAAGAACATTTTTGTGGATAGTGCTATTGTTTGATTGAATAACATTTAGGCAGAAATGTCTCTGCTCTTGGGAATATTATTACCTTCCTCAGACACAATCCCTGTAATAGTAATAGCAATCACTGTCATACTCAGAAAAAAAAAGGTTCATTGTGAGAGCTTTATATCACCTATATACAAACAATTTTGGTTTCAAATGATTTTCCATGAGAAGATCTTGGATACAGAGAATCATCATAGTCAGCATAACAGCAAACTCAACTTTTCATACAATAACACAGGTTTGACAACTTTCACAACATTTCCAGGACATTCCTGAAATCCAGGGATTGCTCCCCAAATCCTTGTAGAGAAAATGCCACCCATCCCAGGGAGATTGAAAAGTGGGGCTGTTGCCCATAGCAATCAGATTCGAGCTCTCACTCATTTTTCTTACTGGAGAATGTGAGCTTGAATCTGATTGGTTGCAATGGGCAACATCCCCACTTTTCAGCCTCCCTGTACCCTCCTTAGTAAATTTAGGCCGAGATGTCCAAAATTGGAGAGGACATGATACCATTTTTGACACTTAGTCTCATTCTTCAGTCATTGAGATTGTAATCATATTGTTGTTTGGTGTACAAAAATCCAAAAGATGTTTAAGAGTTTTCCCTAACCCCAATTATAACCCTAAACCCATTATCCTCCCCTTCCCACTGCCTAAACCTTAACCTTTCCCTTCTATGATCTATTCCATCCCCAAAGCCTTACCTTTTCCTTCTATGGCCCATCCCCTCCTTGAAGCCTAAGTCTAATCCACCCATTCTACTGACTTTAAAATCACCCATCCCATGGCACACTATCAGAATTGGAAAATAAAACCTAGAAATTACTGACTAACCAACGGGAGTACAGAAACGACAAATGAATAGCGTGGGAAAATAATTAATAATTAGATGAAACAAGATGTAAAGACAATATGTTGGATCAGACTGATCTGAAAATGGTGAGTATGGAAAACTCGGTGTAAAGGTAGACAAAGGAAATGCTAAGATGCAGAAGTGTGGATCAGGTAGGCATCCATTCTTTTCTGAGCTGGAATACATAATCTGTGAATGGATTGTTAAGAGCAAAGGCTTTGGTTGTGCACAGGGCTGATATTTAAGCATTTGCCCTTGAAATGTCACCACTGTCCAAAATAATGGCAGAATTTAAAGCATCAAACCTGCAGCGATATGAACTGTCACTAAGAAGGTCAACACTTGCACTTGTTGATGGCAAGTCCATCGATGATGGCAACAACTTTTCTAAATACCAACTCTCCAATGATTGCTAAGGATGAAACTGCAGTGTTTATGGGCCAAGGATGTGAAACAACGATTGATCAGAGAGGTGCCTCTTCAATCTACATTTTCCCCACTGGTTATGAAAGTGCATGTGTTACCTATTTTGGCAATTTGTATGGATGGATAAAAGCCCCAACACTAATCATCAGTAATGGCAAGAGAGAGAAGACTGACGTGTTTCAAGCAATTATGTTCTGGAACCATAAAAAGTGCAGATAAAGAAGTTGGGCGATCTAATACTGCCACTTATACTGCGAGGTGGACCAAAAGGTCCGCTAGTATGGGATTCAGCCAGCACTCACCACGTTAAAGATGTGAAAAACTTCCTTGCAGAAAGAAGAATTGACCAAATAATGATTCCTGCAGGAATGACTGCCTTTCAACAAGCCAATCAAGACCAATTTGGCATTGTAATCAATATATAATGAAAATAGAATGAAGAAAAGTCGGTGTGGAAATTTTGTGAAGCCCAGTCTCCAAGAGGTTGTGACTTGGGTGAAGAAGAATTGTGTGTTTCCAATGCACTATGAGCAGGGTACCTGGACAAGAAGTATTTAAGGAGAGGTCTATTGCTGGAAATGAGGGATTTGGTGGTTTGGAGAGTTATAATGATGTTCCAGAAAAATATGACATTGTATTTAAACAAATGATAATTTGTTCATATTGTTGTTCTTGTTATTGTTCTGGGGAAAAAATAAGACACTCTCTAAAAATAAAACCTACTGCCTTTTTCTATGGAAAAAAATGCTATTTTCGGAGAAACACTGTAGTTACCCGTCCATACATAAAATATTTTTAAAAATAAAACAAGAGAAACTGGCTGGGTGATTTCTGATATTATTTATAGGAGTTCATTTACTAAAGAGAGATTAATTTCATTTCATATAAAAAATTGAGCAGCATTTGTCACTATTCTCTAAAGCTTAAAAGAATTGAATATTTTTATTTTTAATATTATTATTGTTGTTTTTACTTTTATTATAATTATAATAATAGTTATAACTTTAGAATGATCTCTCCATATTCTGTGTCAGTGTAAAAAGACAAGTTTTTTGCCTGTTGAATTTTTAGACATGGTCATGCACTTCCAAAGATCACGATCTGTCCTTACATTTTTCCAGTGTCTATAACTGTACAGTCATTGATACTATTTTTTAAGATCTTGGCTTCTGGGCCGAAGAAGGTTGCAAAATTATCACCGCCCCAAGCAACACCCCAAAAGCCACACCCCTTTTACCCTGGCCGGTATTTTTTGGTGAGGAAAGTGGCAACCCTATTTGGAGCGCCACACGGTTTAGTTCAGCTGAGTTTATTGTTCTATTCCGCTTTTACTGGCCAGCTAATAACATGATTTGGAATTCAGTATCATGTCTATGTAGGTGATACAAAGATCTACCTTTTCACTCTTTGGCTAAACTGTGGGAATGTAAAAGTGGAAATGTTGCCCATAGCAAATAAGATTGTAGCTCTCAATTTCCAATCACATACTAGAGGATATCAGCTACAATCTGAATTGAACCGTGATTATTACCGTCTATTACGGTATAAAAAAACGAATTTTGCGCATTCCTGAATACACTTTGTGGGCAAATTACTGTATTTCTTTTTTTTTCACTTCACAACAAAAAAAAATCCCCCCCACCTCATGATCAATGCAATATTTTCCAAAGTTTTACATTTGGACCCGTATGCTGGGGTACATCTTCTTGTCACGTGACCTATAGTAAAATGCATTAATGCTATTTTCTCTCATTTTCTTTTTTTTTTGTTTGTTCGATACTTCTTTCTCCTTGACAAGGTCTTTTTATTTGCCTGTGTTTTACAGGAGGTGTATATTAGGCTGGATTTCATTGCTGAGCAGACGTCAGGGGATTCATGAGCTGATCTTTTAAATGAAAACCCAAGCATGAGGAGAGGAAAGGCAGTGAACTTAGTCAATGTCATAAAAATTAAACATTCATTGTTCTCTAAAGTAAAATTGATAATCTTGTGGAAGTATCATTAAGAGATAAGTGACATTTTGAACTCTGATTTGCAACTTGATAGATGTAACTATTTCACATCTTTAAGCATTTCTGAGTAATATCTATCTTTATTAATGGCAAAAGACAATTTAACCTTTTCTTTCAATAATAAAAAAAGACTTCATAGCTGCTTAGGGTGCAGTGAGTAAACAAATGTGTATGTGGTGTTATTACAGTAAGTACATGGGGTACCACTGCCTTGGGATCTAGAAAAGAGAACAGAGGATATGCCAGCCATATATCAGTACCATTATGAACTGAACGCTGAGTTGGGTTAATTACTAGTTCTTAACTTGATTCCTTGATTCCATTCCTTGATTCTTGATTGTATGGGTGACGTGGTGGACCACGTCACCCATACAATGCCAGGATCCTACCTTAAATCTTCTGCACCACATTTGCTTAAATGAAAGGCAGTGCAGTGCTGAAGCCAACCCTTACTGTACAATTTAAGTCCCTCACCCACCCCCCATGCATACCTAGTATGCATACTCCATTTTGCAGCCAATATTCAAACCCAGACTGTGGAAAACAACACATTTTTCTACAGTCTGGATCTCGCCCATTGTGACTGTTGAAGGCATGCATTTCCTTCGGCCTGTGGTATTTTACAGGATGAAAATGTTAATATTTGAAATTGGACTTAGGAAACACTCTTACTGTGCATTTTAAATCTCTCTCCCTTTACTAGCTCTCACCCACTCCACCATTGTAAACCTGTATAATGAACGCATTGTGTGCATAATTGCAGTTTTTGTTTTCCAGTCCTAGTGAAGGGAAAACACCATCTTCATTATATGAACAAAAATAATGCCATCACAGTATTCTAAGTAATATAATTAGTTATTGCTATGTTGTTGTGAAAATATAGCTGTTTAAATTTCAGAATCAAATATAACTATATAAATATATGTACTATAAAATGTGACACAGTAGAAATATGTGCATATATTGTTCTGCAATTCTCATTTAAAGTAGTTTACTGTCTTTTCATTGATAATTTCCATCTCTAGTGTGTACATTAAATTGATCAATACATACATTAATCTGTCTTGAGAATCATATAACCCAATGTTGCCCAATGGAGTAGTTTACCAAGCAAGAGTGAGTAACTGATCAACACTGACTTTAAGGTCAGTTATGTTATTGATTATTGGTGGTAGCTAAAATTCTGTAATGTTCCTCTTATTTAACACCATGGACCAAATCAAGACTCCCAAATGACTGCTGATTTACACTTACTGCTGGACTTTACAAGTCAGAGCTCTGATTGCTAAAATCTGTTTGTGTATGAACAGCCTTGAGTATGTGAGGCGTAAATTGTGTTGGTGGGTGAGGATCATTTACATTTTACAGTGTGGGCTGTGTGACTGTGTATATAGCCTTCAAATCACTCCCATTGTGTTTTCCAGATGTCCTAATCCCAACCTGTCCTTTTAGTCAGCTTAAAATACTTTACTTACCTTTGCAGGCGTCCTGCTTCCATCCTCTGTGATACTCTCTGCTGTTAATGATGGTGTCACACTGGAGGAATGCAAGCCCAGATTGACAGTGGCTATGCTTTGGTTGGTTATACAGGCCTTCTTGTGCTGGTGCTAGGCAATGGGGAACCTGTACAGCCCACTGGAAGACAGTCAATATCAGCCACAACTACAAAAATGAAAATCAGGTCATTTNTACCCATCCCCCCTCTTTGGTGCCTCTGTTCAATGTTCAATATATACAGGGGAGGGCATTAAAATGTGCAAGTACTGCTGGAAACTATATGTAACATTATTGTGCATATTTTTTTTATTTGTGTGTTTGTGTGTGTCTTACACAAACACAGACACATTTTTCTTCATTCCTGATATGTATAACATGTCCTTTCACTGATCACCTCATATAAAGCTTACAATATGAAATAGGTACCAGTTCAACACATATAANATTGCTCTAAAGTTTCGGTTTATTGTTACCTTCTCTGCAATAGAAGACAAAGAATTGCAGCTTACAGACTGTCCCTTTACTGTTGTAAAGGTTAGGACTTTCCTGGAGTCCACAGACATTAACCTCATAAATATTCCCAACTATAAGATCTTATTAAAAAGGTAACTATCCCCAGAGCAAAAAAGCCATCAAGCTGTAAATTTTATTTAATTTCCCAGGAGGTCTGGTCTCATACATATAATTAGCGTGCAGTATAGAACACTTTTTGTGTTTTGTCAATAAATCACATGGGGACAATCAACGTTAAAGAGGACAAGCTTTAATGATTTTTCAGACCCCAAAGCAATCTTGCTTGCCATCAAGGTAATCTAGTCTTTAACCTTCTTTAACTAGGACTGTGGGCTGTAAATATTTGGTAGGTTTCCAAGTACTAATTATATTATGTCTGGTGACTAGACAAGTTCGTAAAAAAGGTTAATACTAAATATATCTGTAGTTCCATAGGTTTTAGTTGTATAGATTCACGAAATATCAGATGGGTATCACTATCACAAATAAACAACTCTTGTAAAACATAACACACATTTATCATTTTACTTTTAAAAAACTAGGCTTAGACCCAGACATAAGAGCGCTTTCCTAATGCATTAGGACTCCTGTTTAGAACCCTACCAGCAGCGGGGTGGCAGTGCCCATGTGCATCACAGCACTTAAAAACCCATTAGCTGAGCACACACTAGGCCTCTATTTGAAAAAAGGCCCACACATACAGCCACAATCTTCACACCTTCTATTGAAATACATGAGGATGAATTTGAGACAGCCACCCTCCTGCACAGAAGGACAGCGGTACCATGTGTTAAGTGTTATATAGGAGGGTACAGATTTATGAAGTGAAATGAATCGGCCCACATATAATTTACCACCTCACACAACACTGGCCATACCCACTGGAATGGGCCCTCGAAAATGTTTAGCCCCAGGTCCATGTGGTCTTTAATCCGGCCCTGCGGGGCCTCCGGGCCGGTCACAGCTGACCCCCTTGTCCCCCCATGTTGCCGGGCCTGGACAGGAGTGTGGCTTAAACTGGGAATACACTAGATTAATTACCGCTCCCAATTATTGTGGAATTGAGCAAACTGTCTTATGTGTGGTCATGTTTACTTTACAGATTATTTGGTTGGTTAAGGTGACTAATAGACCTGTTTATTCAAAGTAATTAAGCTACTTCTAATACAATATAATGATTGTTTATATAATGTGGTAATACATTTGTGTGGCTATACTGTTAAAGTACCTGACAACTAGTTAAAGCATGATGCGAACAGCATACAAGCGTTTGCAGTCATATTAATATTTATGGTATACATTAGGACAAAAATATTAAAAAATAAAACAGAGAAAACTAGAAATATAGGTAAAAGTATTAGATATCTGAAAATGAAAATCTTAATGATGAACATCATGTGGAATGTCTTAGGAACAAGATAAATGTCTTTGATGTTAAAGATAATGAAAGAAACATTTTATTGATGCTTTGGTTCCAAAGGTATCTGCGGTGAGTTAACAGCAATATACAAGAATTGTATACTCATGTGCCCTGCATTTTGGCTACTGACAAAGGTCAGATTGTCTGACCTCTGCTTAAAGACGTAGGGAAATAAACAATTCACATGGGAAGAAAAGTGGAAATTAAATGAAAAGGCCTTTCACCACAGTATTTGCAGACAGTGGAAGTGTAGTGTAATTTTCCAAATGGAGGGCACAATCACCGTCTTGAAGAGAATCTGACAAGTATACTGGCTCTCCTGTTGGCAGAAAACGATACTGTTTATAACATCTCTGCAGTNACATTCAACACAGTGATCTATTCAGTAGCAATAAATAAAGCCTTGGCGTGCCTCGAACTATTTTCTGCTTTACTCTTCTGCATGGTGTCACTTTCCTAGTAGTTATATTTGCTCTGTGTTTACTTTTTGCAGCAAATCAGTCAAAGATACTGCTAAAATATAGATGAAAAGAACAAGAGTATACATTTAGCTCTGCAATGTGCTAAGTGGCCATTTAGTTCACGAAAAAGTGTTATGTAAAAGAGCTACAATCAAATACAACATCTACAAAATTGCCTTATCACAAAACTATCCAAAACTGAAAGCATCCTAGTGACTGCCACATCGTAGCGACCCTCATTTCATACTGCTAGCATCACATCACACATTATCACATCACACATTATTCTTAACATCCTAGAACAGTGATTCCCAAACTTTCTCAGTCGAGGCATCCTTAGGGTCTCCATAATTTTTCAAGGCACCCCTAAGACAAAATAATTTTTACATTTTTTAAGTCAAAATAGTGTATTAACTATTTAGGTATAGACAGAAATATGATGTCAAATCTTGTGTAGCTCATAAACAGGATGTAAAATAGCGCTTCTAGGTAACACTAGCAACATAGTACCACATCAGAAAAAATATTCTGCGGCACCCCGAGATCGGTGCGGCACCCTAGGGAGCCTAGGCACACAGTTTGAGAACCACTGTCCTAGAGTAATGTGTGATTCTCACTATGGTGTTGTATGTTGTAAGCTGGGATGGACCTATTATCTGACCTAGGAAAACCTTTAATACAGGGTAATCTCACAGGAAAGATAATAAAACCTCATAATAAATGTTATTATTACAGTAAAAATGTTTTGTTATATACCAGACTTTCATTCAGACCATCAGGGCTGAGCATTTGTAGTTTTAAAATCAAATACATTATTATTTTCAACAGAGAGTTTGTACTCACCACAGGCCATAGGTGGAACTACTTATAGACCATATCATCTCAAAATAGGTTAATAAATGTCATTGGGCACTGTGTGTATGGACAAAACAGATTATATTGTTGCTATATATATATATATATATATATATATATATATATATATATATATATATCCCATAGAGTACCAGTCTTGCCCCAAAGGTACCACCCCAAATAAGAGTTATTTGAGGTGACTCATAAAGATTGGCAAAATTTGGGGCGAACCTGGTACCCATTGCAGTGCCAACAGTCTGCAGGAAGAAAACAATAATAAGTAAAAATAAATTAAATTAAAATGATAAAAGTCTTTTTAGATTTATAAATAATAATATGTTATCATTTTATTAGAATTTACAAAAACATCACAGCAGACATGGAATATATTATACAAATGGATATAATTTATTATGCTGAATGTGTATATGACTGCTGGATAAATAATGGCAATCATTGATACACTGAATGTTTGTAGCATACTTTATTTACCTTAAAATCACAGTATGAGATCAAAAGGTAAAATGCTGTGAACCTGCCTATTTTATTACTGGGAACCACAAATTTTGAATGCAAGCACAGTTTGTTAATGCTATATATATGGCCATAATATTAATCACCAATTACGGTGTACTGATGTATAATTACACCCAATTACCTTTAAATCAAAGGTTTTTCCTGTCATGTTAAAGAAAATATATTTCTTCTAGATACAATGAACTGTCCCCGGCATAGTCACAGTTTATGCAGAGCTCTTTATACAAATCTTTATAGTAATATAGATAGATCTAAAATACAATTAAATCTTAACTTTTAGCATATCCTATCCATCCTCTAAATAATAAGACTATATTTTCCTTCTTAGTTGACATTTTATTAACATTTTATTGTACATTCTCTTAAATATTCAAGTACTTAAAAAATATAAAAATAATGAACTGAAGTTTGTTTAGAAACCTATTAAAATATAGTGAAAGTCTTCTATAGTGATGAAATGAAATATTTTCATAAATCAAGATTTTTCTCCTTGTTTGTATTTTAATGCATTTTTATTATCTCCTGAAAGAGTCCTAATGCTCTTATCAGATTAGATTTGTGGCTGCTGCACTAATTATGAAGTACTGCACTGTGTATGAAAGTGCTGAAAATACACTTTGTAGACTTTAACAAAGTAATAAAAGTCTACAGTGATAAATTTAATACATGAAAGTTGTTCTTGAAGAAGCAATAATGTTAACTAAAGATTGTGTTGAAAAGCTTTAGGTATACCGGATACTAATCAACACTTGGCAATGTTTTGACTCTTTATAGGAATGTCAGAGCAAATTCACAACATACAAAGGCAGNCCCTTCTTCTGAAGAGCTCTGAGTAACATCTATTACCACTGTGTCATTTACACACAGCGATGGAAGCCTGGGGTAGGAGCAGTTCAATTAGATAATAGTAAGTAATGGATAACAATTGGCTATCTTTAGATAGATAACTACTAGACATGCTGAAACAGACATAAGCAATGCTTGCCTCAATATGTGTGTAGTAACTTCTGGGCTGTGTTCACCAGGACTTGACAGGTTTATATAGGTGTATGCCATACTGCCACAGTAATTAAAAAACTAAAAATCCTCCATTATTATTTTATATATTACCATACAGACACTTATAAAGTTCAACATCAACTACTGATATACATTAACATTAATACAGTAAAAAAATATTATTGCACTGAAAATACTATTGAACTTTCAAGCTCAAAGTTACATGTTGAATTGCAACAGGTAAATTTCATAAGTCAAACAGTATTAGAGTTAAGAGATGATGTTTCCTAGTACAAGTCTAATAACAGTGTAACAAAGTGTACAGAGTAGAAGATATGTTACAATAACCACTTTGTTAAAGGACTAAGATATAAGCAATAATTACCATGGAGATCGAAGAGAAAGAAGATACAAAAAAATGGGTTTTCTTTATTACTCCCTAAAGAGAAGGGATTCCAAATGGCAAGTTTATTAAACTTTAAACAAGTTTTGGTAGTGTTGATAAGTGCCATAATCTTCATGCTCATCAATTGAGGTAAAATTCATTATTATTATCACAATTTTTAGATTACCTTTATTCCAGGCTCGTGAAATGTTCCAGGCTCCTGACATTTTCCCCTTACTGAATCCATGATACAGCATAAACACCACCCCAACATCAAGTCACCCTCAACAGCAAAGTAGTCACCTATACCCTTGCAAGTAATTGTTTAGGTCTCATTATCTCTATGGACCACATAGAAAGGTTGCATTTTTTTATGGGGGGGGGGAGACTAAATTTAACAGAGAGAAAGACAAATGGATGATAAAATCCAATAATTTTATATAATTTATTCATCCTGATCCTTGACTATCAAATATGGCAAAATGTTGGAGTTTTTTTGGATTTCTCTGAATTTAACCAAATCTCATAATGTGCTCCATATTTTCAATTACACAAAATTGCTTAAATTGCTTTAGTACTAGGAAAAAATAAAACAATACATTACTGCTGAATTTAATACAGCTGAGAATTGTAAGAGGAAACAGGCAGCAAGGATTATTTCCAATGAAATGCTAGATGGAGCTTTCCAAGTGAGAAGTCCATCAAATCTTTTTAAAGCCAAAGCAACTTAACTGTCCTACTGCTCTTTCCAAAAATACAAAAGTGAAGTGAATATTATAACAGAAACAGTTGGATTACCCCACCCTTTATTTTATATTCAAATTTAAGAGTGATTAAGAAAGCATTCCAAGCCTATAAAATAACAGCTCAGCCACAGTCATTTATTTGAATAATGGCACTGTAGGGTATATTTGTATTGTTTTTATTTCTTATCTGGAAAACAGAAAGATGATAAATCAAACTTTTCAAATTAGTGACACATTATGCTTAAATCATTAAAACAGCAAGAGCATTAGTGATTCTAGGGTAATAANGGTAATAAAACCAATTGCAGAACTTGGCATCATCGATCCCCATAGTAAATTTTGGTGAGGCCCTATGCTTTACATCAATCAGTGTCTAGCTACTGAAAGGCTCAGCGCCGCCTCTCACCTAGCAATCGCATCCCTTTGCCTCCTTATTAATTACCACCAGAATACTAATAATGTTATAATGCCTAAAATATAATCTATATCTATATATAGATCTATAGCACTAATAATATTTATTTTTTGTGTATATACAAATTTTATAATTATCATGAAATAATCAAGTATTATTCCTCAGACGCCAATTCCTTTCAGCTGGAACAGTCATATACCATTAAATTCTGCTTAAACAATAAACTGTGGGAAGGAAAAACACTTAAGAGTATTATTTTAACGACTATGAAGTGTTTACCCAAATATATTAATGTCATACATAATTTAATGTAATCGCTAGCATGGGACGCAGAAGTCAAATGGGTCTAGGTTAAACCAGAATATTTTGTTACTAATGACCGGGTCAGAAACAGCAACTTCTTCTCATAAACACTAAAAAAAAATTGCTAGCAATGCAGGTTTCATGCCAGGCCATTATGGTGTCTTCAAAGTAAGCTGACATCTTCTCTGGTTACATGCTGGAACTCATAAAACTTCTGAAAGTGTTATATTGGTCTAGTAAAACTGGCAGGCATAAGAAGAGTAATTCTTGAAGCCGTTTAGGGGCGGAGGTGATATTAAGTATTTCACACATGCTATGGAAAATGTTAGCGATTTTTTTTTCCTCTAGTGTTCACAGCTATTCAGGGAATAATGAGGAACAGACAATATCATGTCTGGATGTTTTACTACATCATATTGTGAGTGAGAGATTTTTGCAACTATTAGAGGAACATTCTTGGTGCATAGGAACAAAGGAAACTAATGTGTTAGAAGTCACCATTTTATACTTTGTATAAGTCTGCACCAAATTTGACAAATACTTTCCAAATTTAGTACATTCCTTCTAAGCTGCTTTCAAACAAAATCTAATTTACTCTCAATAGGCTTTCTTATTAGGGGAAACATATGCTATATAAAATGTGTCTGATTGTGCCTTGGCTGAAAAGCAACATCTACAAATGTAGTTTATAATGTGCAGAGAATATTTTATTGTGACACAATTTACACATTGTAACTTTAGGGTTATTAAGCAGCCATTGGGAGATTCTATTCTATTCTGTTTGTACAGTATAATAATGCCAAAAACTCCAGAAGCACTGAGACACCGAGATAGGNAGACAGCATTAAGGGCAAGANTTAGTAAACTGCNGAAAACTGGAGATGTTGCAACCAGTCACACTCTAGCGGATATTCTCTAGTACAGTTCTCAAGTTTTGTGCTGCTAACCATAGAATCAGGTCAAGTGCTACTGACCAATCCTATTCTATACCNATCACCCTGTCGGTAATTGTTTTTTTACCTACATCCCTCCTACCTATGGTGCTGCTATTAGCATGATTTTCTGATTAGTTTTTTTTATATATGACAATCACTCCCACACATATCAAACATACCTATTTGGTAACATTTGTGGATAAAATGCAACCTGTACCTCATAATAAACCATCCCAGTGAACATACATATTACCAGACTGACAGTGGTTCACCTATCACCACTGGCACACATACCACTCATGTAGATCCCCTATTCTAGTATATAATAAGTGGAAACTGGAATGTTGTTGGTTGCTATGGTCAACATTTCCACATTTTTTTCCTGCAGTTTAGTAACGCAGTTGAACGTTATTTCTTTGTTCGGTCTTCTCACCAGGAGTTTCTGTGGCTATGGCAATACCTCATTAATTCCTTAACTGTGGTCTCCTCTGAACACAGAGCTTTCTCTCTGCTTTCCGAGGTGCTTAAAGCACTTCATGCATGCTTATAATAAATACGATGACCTGTTCCATTAGGTTGAAACATCATCACCTCAACTACCTAAATGTTGCAGTGGGGCTCATCATTGCATAGTTTGCCTTTTAAGTAATAGTTACAGTAACAATGGTAATACCCACAGTAGATCCATCATAAAATAAATAGTATGTTTAAAAGTGAGACATGCACATGGGAATACATAAAAGGTTACAATCTATTCCATTATGTCACTTACCTCCAGGATCTATGTAAAAATGTAAACTTAGATTACACGTTTTTAAAGATAAATGATAATATACATATTTATTCCATTAATCTCAACATTTTAATTCTTAATTTTCCTTATTCCCATGTATAGACAAAAGTTAGACAAACTTCTTAGTTGCCAGAGGCATTGGCAAAGCTCACTATAGTTTGCATAATGTATGCCATGGTTTTCTGCCACTTAGCATCCTTATGAATAATAAACACAATGTCCATAATGTTCTGGTTTTATGAATTTTATGTTTTGTCCCCTATCACCTCCTTAATGCAGTCTTGCCATTAATCTTGGAGTATTTGTGATTTATGATTTTACTACGACCCTGATTGATTGGTCTGACCTTCTCCATGTGAAAAGGCTCCGGCTCATCTACCTTGCGGATTTCATTTTCCCGTCTCTCTCTTATTAGCANTCCATTTGTGTTGAACTTCAGAATCTTGCAGTTAGCCAATAAGTTAATTGCAGGTTAACATTCTTTCAACTAGCCCTTGGGACATATACATTAGCCTTTTATTCATATTTTAGTGTGCAAAATTGCTAGCAACACCCTTCAGTTGATTAGCAGATATTACATTTTTGCATTTCTGTATAGTAAAATTTGGTTTACTCACACTTGGTTAGTTATGTTTACAGGCACAGGTAACCTTCTATTTGTATCTATTGTTTCTACCAGTATTTACTATCTATAATGTGTCATTTCGTCTTTAATATCTTATTCATAAAGCCTAAACATTAGTTGTTTAATAGTATTACTTTTNAGCAGATGTGTGTTTATTTTTATACCCCATAAAATATCCACCATGCTGCAAAAGATTTNATAAAACTGAACTTATTAAAATTGGTTTGTTCAAGAACTTGCAAAATAGTGGAAACTGAAGACATTATCATGCAATGTACTGTATGATAATAACTGCAATACAAAAATCTGCAGAGAAAATATTGTGCATCATTATAAATAGAACATTGTTTTTATTCTCTGTACAGTGAAATTCTAAGGTAGAGTTTGATTATTGTAATAATTTGGCCATAATCTGCAACTGCTGCTCTACCAGTCTTATATTTTCAAGAGGTGGTACGAGAAGGGTTCTGTGAAGGTAACCCTATCCAGTAGGACTTAGGATATAGAGAGGATGTCATTGGCCTCTCTTTGTTGCTCTTAATTTGTGTCAAACTCCACATGGGTTGGTTGAANGATTTTCAAACAGGGAATTTTTGAAAGAGAAAGAAGTATCGTTCACAATGTCTAGAAATTGATTAATGGTCCATACAATTTTTTTTGCTGTTATTGTGGTCAAATGTCATTTGATTTTACTTATAATGACTTGTTATGAGCTTTACTTTGGATGTAAAGTTGGAGACCAAGATAAAGTCTGGGCTCCTAATTTTTGTTTTATTACTTGTGTCAAACTCCTCACAGGTTAGTCAAAGGGTACTCGGCATATGATTTTTGTGGTTCCAGTGATTTGGCTGGAGTCAACAAATAACTGTACCAATTGTCACCTGTGACATACCCTATTCATTCCGTTTCACTAAAACTTGGGTTTTAAAAGTACTGTTTTCTTTGTGAAAGGTACAGCAGAAACCAGAGAAATTGTTCAGAGCCAGTGCTAGGTCTCTGGGCAGCCTAGCCACAGATTATAAAAGTTTACCAAAACANAACTGCTTTCTTTGGAAAGGTCAAGGGTAGGCAACTCCAGGTATTGTCAAACTACAAGTCCCAGCATGGTTTGTCAGGTATTAANTANGTGTATGCAGTTAAAGCGTGCCAGGATGTACAGTTTGGAGAGCACCTCCAAACTACACGTCCCAACACCTGGAGAGCCAAAGGTTGCCTACACCTGGGACAAGATAAACCTGTTTCAGAATGATGGGTAAGAGTATGGAGAAGAACTCTACCACTTCCCAACTTTTTTCATGCAATCCATTTTGATGACATANAGAGACAAAATTATGTAATTGTGTCAATGTTCAAATATATGGCCCTAACTATATGTGATTCTTCAGACTCTTAATATTGTGTATTGTGGGGGATTATTTAAAAAAAACAAACAAACAAACAATCCTTAAAACAATGACCTGACAACAAGACAGTGGGTTATTATAATTATTATTAGGCATCACACTGTCTCCGCAGTGCCACCCAGAGGGGGTACAGTGCATACATTGCATGGGGGTACAGATTTATAGCATACAATGCATACATGGCATTGAGTAATAACATGGAGGGTTGGGTATAGTTTAATATATTAATATATTAATAGTGAAAATAGATGGGGGAGGAGATGGGGCAGGTTGAGGTAGATAACAGGAGNNTGGAGGGCCCTGCTCACAAGAGCTCACAAACTAAAGTAATGTGTTGAATTTACAGAATTTACAAGAAGTCATTTGATAAATAAAATCACCAGTTATGTTGAGTGAAATTTGGGGGCACACTAAAATGATTTATAAAGACAAGTGGTGCTGTTCTCAGATGGTGGTGTGAATGCACAACAGTCTGTTCTCATCTTTTTTAACAGTACAATTGGCCTATTGAGATTTTGATCATATTGGAGAACAGGTGGACAAGAGCTTTAATGAATGACATGCTCAACCTGATTCACCAAAAAGAGAACTATGGTGATGGTAGGATTTATAAGGATATATTTTGCCCTATTAGTATTGGGGTTATTATATTTATTCACATGATTGTATTAGGAATTGTGGNCCTGATTCAAAGTTTTTGGCATCCGCCAGGTCCNTGCGATTCAGAGCTGCATGTTTTTTATGGAAGGCAGATGCGCCGCTTTGAATCGGGTCCTGTATCTCAATGATGTTTAAGACAATCAGAATAACATTAAAAAATTACNTGTATTTCCATTAAGTTCATGGATGTAAATAGAAAGCAGTTTAACAGAAAATTCTCAATTCCTGAGCACTTCCTAATTTTGTTATATTTATTCTCATTCAAGCTACAAAGCTGTTGAGCATTTTGTTTTGATTAAAAATTAATAGCTGCTTTTGACCCAGGTGGATTAATTTCACTTTCAGTGAGTATCAAGTTAATTATCATAAACTACAGATAGGTGAAAGAACCAATTAACAGGCAGAGCAAATCTCTCCTTTCCCTCCCTCGTGCTGAATGTTGTTTTGACTGAACACTTTAATGGACAATTTTCATATCGTGGCAATGATATTAATTAAGCAACAACAACTCTGAAAGAAAAAAAATGGAGGCTTGTCTAAAATGTAAGCATGAGTGTTCACTATATGAACTACAAGAACTCAAATCGTTTTCTGAAAATGCATATTTTATATTACTAACACAGGATTATGAAGGGTAGTCATGTTCAGTGCTTATGTCTGAAAATAGCACAGGAGAGGCCAAAGTCATGCGCAATTTAGAATTTATTGTATTATGTTTCGGCTAATCTTTCTTTTAAAATGCTTATTCCCAGAATTAGTGTGCATATTGCAAGTCTTTCTGGTTGTTCACACCTTGTCTAGTCCATCAGGTTAAGCTCCCTGGCATGCATCAAATACTTTTATCATAACACATGTCTTATGTTAATCTTTTTGTTCTTTAAAGTCTGTCAATGTCCGTAATGAGAGGAAATGAGCATTTTTATTCGGGTAAATTTGAATAATGAGCAGAAAATATTAATAAATAATATGAAAAACAAAAATGAGTGTGCCCATAATTTGCTCAGACAATGGAATATAACAATATTCTAACAATCTCTCACCTCCTTACTCTGATTGACATAGTGATAGTTGGAAGAGAAAACAATGACCCTTGACCATGGCAAACCTAATCATCATCTACTATGTGATTGCATGAGGCCTGTTTAATGTTAATGTGTTACCAGATAAAAAATTATAGCTTTCTAAATATAAAAATGTTAGATATGTACACTGTATACACGTGTGATATAGCATTACAAGAAAGGATCCATCACAAATATGTAAAACATTTTCAAAAGTGTCATGCAGTAAATTACCATGGCCCCACACCTAATTGCAATTGACAAAGATCTACCATAGGTCATAAGTTCAAGGTAGGCTTAAGTGTCCATAAGTTCATATGAACGAGGGAATGTAGCTCGCACTTATGTGTGTATGTGTCTTTTTTGTAATGGGGGCATAGATATCCACGTGTTTATTTAATTAAGGTATGGGGGGGGGGGG
>JABWIB010000019.1:174073-209542 GCA_016617825.1 Platyplectrum ornatum | reverse complement strand
TAATACAATACAAGGATAATAACTGGATTATACTTTACAATCCATAAATCTTCAAATATATGTGACAAATATCAGCAATTGACAGGGATGTGGTAAAGTAAATTGTAATAATAATAATAATAAGAGGAAAACCAAACAAAATATTAAAAGTATAATGCATTTCTGCAAATGAGTTTGGAGTATAGTAATAGACAAAGAATGGAGTCAGCCTTTCCTATTATTATTATTATTATTATTATTATATTATTATTACTACATTTTTTTAAATACATTCATTTTTTAAACATTTTAGTCATCTAAAACAATAGTATTCATGGAATATACAATATCTCCTCTTTTTTTCCAGTACAAAAAGAATACATAAACAGATGCATGAGAAAAATGGGCCTATGATATGTAATGTCTGGTCAGATAAAAGATTTCTCGGGTTACTAGGAGCCTGTGTAATAGATAAAAGGAAACAGATCACCTGACTTACAGTATACTTGTAGTGACCAATCATTTATGTGTCACTTTCCTGACAGAGCGTGTTATCACATCTAGTCATTTATTACGTTACAATGTGAACATCCTTGTTTACTTTGCTGACTAAAGATTTGCTGACGCAAGGCGAATGTTAAATTGATATGTTAAGAAGAGAATATAAAACTTCAAACCCTTGATGAATAATCCCTGTTTCAACAGCATTTTATATCAAATACTGTAAGTAGCAACACACACATAATACACAACCTATCAGCATTAGAGATATTTCTTACATTTCTCTTAAATATTTCTATTCTTTTAAACATTCATATTCAGACGTGTGAAAATTATATGGTGAACCGAGACTGCAAACTAAATTTACCCTTCAGTATTCAGAAATGTCAAGCTCTACAAGGTTTTTTGTTAATGAATGGTAAATTAATTATATTAATACACTCATTCTAAAAAAGCCTAAAAACATTAACGAGGCTCGCAAGCTATGAGGCCTGGTAGACACGCTGCTTCCATCCATTTTCCGGTCAGGATGAATTGCTATAACTCACCTTAAAGTGCAGGTTGCAGGTTCTATTAATCAATAACACGTCTCTCCTTCATAAAGATACTTTTTCTGTGTTTCTCAGTATTCTGGAATTCTAAACACATTAAGCATAACTGCCTTTCACAGCAGTCATAGATATAATTGCATTTGAGTAATTGCCAAACCTCAAGTAATCATGATTGCAAAATTACATTTTCCCTTTGATCAGCCACTGAGATGAGGTGTTTTTATTTTTGGAAATGTTTTCATGGTTTAAGGCAAATACTCAGAGCTGCCTCTAATACTTTTTGTGGGTATGAATGGTTATGGATGGCTAGATAGCTGTTGTTTACTAGCCCATAACATATATTTAAATCTAATAAAGCTAAGATGTTTTTTCTACACAATGAATACATTTCATGATAAAATGAAATAAAATAAAGAGAAAAGTTTAGGTAAATAAAGTTTATGCACAGTGTATAGAACAACTGATTCATCTATCTTGTGTATAGAGTGTAAGCTTGCAGGCAGGGCCAGTGTCTCAGATTCTGACCTACCCAGTGTCTCAGTTTCCACCCAGTCTTGAAATAGTGATTGTTAAAATTGGAAAGTGATAAATAAACTAATAGTTATATATAAAAAAAACCCTGTTACAAACAAATAAATAAAGATACTACATAAAGCATTTAAAGTGGTTACAATAGGAATGTTAAAATGTATAATGCGGTCAAAATATTATGATTTTTTTTCCATGACCAAAGTGAAAAACCTGCAATAGTCTTTTTCTCTGGATTTGTATTCATTCACTTGATTTACATCCATTCCTGGATGTTTGCATGCAGACTCAGCTGAGCCTGGGTATATACTGGGCATGTACCAGTCTCCGGAACAGGCTTCAGTAGAGGGAAGAGAGCTTTTTTCCGTTTGCTGAAGCGGAGGGAAGACAGCTGGGCACTGTTTATCGAACAATATTGTTCTAATGTATGATACAGATAACAGGGCGGTTTTCTCAAGGAAAAATCGCTCCCCATTTATCGGCACCAATTACGCTAGAACGATGATCATTCTGGTGAATGGCCAGCTTTAGAGATAGCTCTTACGTTCTATGCAGAGGTCCGTATTGACCTTATTATAACTTAGGGCAGTGCAGAAGCATTAAGGTAGGGGTGATTACAGTGTGCATGAGGAAGAAGTTTGGGACAGCATGCTAGAATTATTTGATTAAACGTAACAACATTAAAATTTGGACTTTGCAACATTTTTATAGCATAACTGCCCAGTACACATAAGTAAAATGTCACTTGATGGAAGATGTCGTCCATCAAGTAATCTGCATGATAATCATTGAAAAAACATGTAGTGTGTACCCAGCTTGAACAATTAACATACCTCACCCCTTGTGGACATGATGTACGGATCTCTCCCTGTCATACCCCGTCTTCAGAAACACTTCTAGTAGGGAAGTTTGCCTCAGGAGGATCCCAATCTGTACTGGTAGTGTGTCGTGTGTGCATGTGCAAATTGCGTTTTCCACTACTTTCAAGCAGAAAATAAGCATCTTGTGTATATCTGGATGCGGCCCCAAAAAAATAAATTCTAGTCTTTGAAATAGCATTAGACTAAGTTTCCAATTCACTAATGACATCAACAAAAATATTTGGTGAGATGCCACTACTATACTTGGTATCACTGCTATGGCTTGACGTGCAATATTTTACTTTTAAATTAATACAAATCAGCAATGACCATAATGATACAACACATCAGAGTGGCTGTTATATTACATTAGTAACTTTAAATGTTTCTTTTGAGTTTCATTTTTTTGTGATGAATTCATGGAGACGAAACTCAACCCTACAAATATATTAGTAGCAGATGCTTAGAACTTTGGGGGTTCAATAAATGTCATTATAGGAACATTCTTAAGTGCAGCATGTAACAGGTTAACATTCTAAATACAGTAAAAACCATTTAATCATAAATAGGATCTAAGTCTTGCAATCTCAAACAACATAGTTTAAACTTCTCAATGTGGGGCTGATCCAGAGCTGAAAAACAGGTGGATGCGGGGTTGTCCATCCATATACTTGCGCATCTGTCTGCTATGTGCTCTATTTAAATGAGATGCTGTAAGTAATATGAGAAAATGACCTATGTTATCTAAGTTTGTCCAAAAAAACTGTTAATTTAATTGAAATAAACAAATATTATCAATGTAATAAGTGGGGTTTTATTAGGTTATCTATTTTGGGGTTTTTAAATGATTTACATTAAAGCATTAAAAACGATTTTAAAGGCCTCTAAACTGCAGCCTCTGCGCATGCAGCTCCGACTAAAGAAGAAAAGGCTGCCATTCCCTGCGCCTTATACNGAGGTACATGTTTCTGCTAAAACTTCCACCTCGGATAGAATGTGTGTGTGTGTGTGTGTAACCCTCTTACTCTCTGGATCAGTTCCTGTATATCAATATATTTTATTAGATATATATCTATATATACTTTAATGTTATTTCCATTGGATTTGGTCCTTGATGTGGAAAAAACCTAGACATACAGCTGATAGTCTTAACCAGCTAGCAGCTTAATTAATCATGAAGATGAGCCAATTATATCCATACCAGTGCTATAGCCTAGATTACCACAAATTATCCAACAAAAGCACTTGTATATTTAGCCTGGGAAATGAAACCCTCATTTCTGAAATCACATTCACTCCTTGGACGGCTGGTGATTTAAAACAAAAGCTGGATTAAGACGAATCGTTTTCAACCAACAATAATAGATTAGTGCTAATACAACTAAATGCTTGCTAGCTTTATACAGAGATACATTCTCTGTGTAGAATGTTAAGCATGAGAAGATAATCTCTGCTAATAAGTTTTGTTAGAATTTCTGTTAAATGTGTTTATTAGATTTGGAATGCAATTTTTAACGTCACAATGATTATTTATTACAATCTATTTAATGCACATAATATACTGAAAATATAAAAGTATCAATAAATATATGTATCTGTAAGATGCCTAAAAGGGTCATCCCATCAGATGCGTTATAGTACAATTGTCCTTCTGTATTCTTGTTCCCACAGTGTCTTCTCTCTAAGTTGTCTTGTATGTATGCTTGGTGCATATTGTGTCATACAATGGAACACTCGTCCCACTGAGTGTATGTAGTTGTGGTTCATAGTATACCCCAAACATCCATCACATACAATAATGGGTATTCAAAATGGATATACCGATATGGAGTGCTCTGAAGAAGAATGTAGTATACCTTTATTGGTATCACCCATCTCCTAAATGTAATGCTTCCACATTTTTTGTCCTTTTATTTGGAATTTTTAAAATATGTTTTCATTTTTCAGCCCCACACAAAAATATTGTGTTAAACGGTAAAATTGAAACATGACATACTGAACACTAGGATTAAAATACATTGTTATTATTTTCTATGTGTATACACAGAAATATAAGAAGAGGCTGTTTCCTTCTTGAATGGCTATACAAATACACAACTCGCACAATAAACCAATATTGCATCAAGGAATATGCTTCCCATGAATTGAATACTCCCCCTCTGGCAATTCTGTTGACTCATTGAATATTTTTACACATAAATTAAAGCCTTGCAGTTCAGCACTTTGACCTTAGACGAGCTAGGCCAACTTTAGCCTCCCTAGCAGCCAACCAGCAATTAAAGACTTGCGTATACAACTCACATTGAAATTTTAAAGTGTCACAATATGTAAAACAAACAAAATAGCCGGCAGCAAAGGAAAATAAATCAGTCACACACATTCCCTGGGTTTCTTCCCCCCTTGGAAGTTAATTATCTAACTAATTTTAAGAATTACACAAAATAGATTTAAATACATAATTTTCACAGTAGCCTATTTATCTTCATTCTCCTGTAAACCAGTGGCAGTTGGACAAACAGTTCCGTCTTAATATGATGAAATCTCACTGGAGCCCTGTTCAATTACTTTATTTAAGCCAGACCACTCTATTTATTAGCACGTAGAAACACAAATGATACTGCAAATGTGTTGCAGATCTAAACAACTGAATAAATATGTATTTTATGTCTAAAAGGAATAAGAAAAATGACTGTATCATATGATTGTTTATCTTCTAGACATAGCTTTGCATTATATATATATATATATATGAAATAATGCATAATTTTATATATATATATATATATATATATATATATAAATGCATATGTGTATGTTCCTATATTGTGTGTGTGTGTATTAAAATGTCTATACTTCTTACCAGATCCAATTAATGATACTTAATCCTACAATTACTGTCCTTCAACTATTATACTAATTAGTAAACAATTTGCATGCCTGTCTCCCATAGAGAGAAAATTGCACCACTGATCACTCGGCTCGCTATAGGCCGTGGCTGTGACTAGAAATAAAGCAATTGTAAATTACACACTGTAATTACAGAGATATCATTAGAGCATGCAGCAGTTAGTTTTTAGCAGCAAAATACTGGAGGAAAGACAAATGCGTTTATTATGTAGTGTTATGATACAGGTACTTAAATACAAAGGTGTTTGTATGACAAAACGAATAAACTTATTCATCCACACTAAACTTAGTATAAAAATGTTTTTTTTTCTATATCTTTAGTACACACAAATATATTCACTGCATTGCTTATTTAATGAAATCAAGGGGGAACTGCATTATAAGTCTCATAAATGTAAGAATGCATTGCTAAAATTGTTATCATAATGCAATATGAGCCAAAGGTTCTTAGTAGTTCACATGTTGGCAGTAATTCAATTTTCTAGGTATTTCTAAGAGCCTGATATTCTTACAAGAAAAAAATATACCTAAAAGTTTAACGTAGACATTTATACAAATAAAACAAATAAACTATTACAAAGTAAAGTATAGGGTCACTATTATAGTAAAGTAAAACACAGCAAAAGGAATAAACTCCAATACAGCAGTTTGTCAATATTTAGTCTATGTATTCCCGGGGGAGACAGTGGTAGTAAGCACAAACAATTTTTACCAAATTGTAGCGCTCTGCCTCTGTGAGTCTGGATTATTTCAGCCACCAGCATTTAGACTTGCTGCAGGTGTTACTCTATATAAAGCAATAGAAAGTGTCTGAAATGTAACAGTCTAAGCACTGTTTTAAGACCCTGTCTGCTTTTTATTAATAGTCAGATTCTGTTCTATCAACAGCCGTAACTGCCTTCAGCTTATACTACAGCATCAATATTTTGATAAGCAAAATGATCTATTAAAAAGGTACTAATGATATTCTGTGAATATATATGGCATGAAGTTCAATACACATTAGCTATTCCCCTCAAAGGGAATAAATTATGACTTAGAAAAAAAAAAGGAAATCAGAGGTTACAGAGGCTGGGAGGCCAAGTAGCATGAACAAGACCCCCTCCATCAATGAGAAGCTTGGCAGGATAACTAGAAACAGGCCAAGGTATACGAGCTAGAGGAAGCATAATTAGACAAAATGAAAATTGTGGTAGTTTAAAGCTATCATCTCTTCCATTACTACTTCATCACTAAAGCCATGCGTCAGTTTCTTGAGTAGGTGAGAAGAGAAACAGAAAGGCAGACTGACATACTTTTTAAAGTTTCAAACAAACTTTGTATTCAAGTAAGTGAGTTGTCCACAGATGTATATGCTATTTTAACAGGATCCCTGGTCTTTAGATCTGCCTTATTTACATAATATGTTGTGATTTTTACAACTGTAAAAAAAAAAGTAAGAAAAGCATTCTGGTAGCTTAGTAAATAACCCAAGTGTGTTTGTATGTGTGTCAGTGGTCAAAGTGGAAATTTAGTAGTGACAGTATGAAAATATAGGAAATAATAGGAGCGAATGGAGATTTATTGTGTTTAAATACAATCAGTGGTTGAATTGACATATGGCTACCCCCATATTCAACCCACTTTCGCTGTGGCGCGTATGAATTTTTCTTTACTACTTTAATCAGGGCACGATATCGTTCTGACATTCGGATATCGTGCCCTAGTGTTTCCAAGGTGTTTTTATCTATATTTTTTTATTTTAAGGTGGTCACACACTAGACAATGTTTAGCCCATATCCACAATCCACAATTGTGCATCTGTGCTACAAATCATCTCATGAATGGCCAACTTTATAGTAAAATAGGCACACACTGGCAGCAGGAGGTGACAGAGAGTCAGAACAATTTCCCTGGGGAATATGTACTGATTATCACCACTACTCACTGGAGCAACAATCATTGGGAACCCCCCCCCCACCACCACAAGGCCATAAAATATAGTTAAAACACGAAAAAAAGAAATAAATTTAATAAAAGCATACCTATGTTTCTGGTGTCTGAACCAGAGTAGTGCCCAGCTGCTTCCTCCGATGCTCAGGCACCTCCAGTGTATACGGAGAGGACGCTGCATATGCGTGCCGGAGCATTGGGGGAAGCAGCTGGGCACTACTCCGGTGCCCAGCGAAGACACCTGAAACATAAATATGTTTTTATTTAATTAATAATTTTTTTTAACAAACAAATGATAGTTGTTTATCAATCGGAAAATCCTATTGATCAACTATATATTTTGTTTCGGTTTTTCTGCGTTTTGCTGCCATTTTTTTTTTTTTTATGTGGCAAGATTTTTCCCTAAAACCCACAACATTTGTGGGCTTTGGCTAAAAATCTGACCGTGATCGGCCACTTTAAGGAGTGCTAGTCACAGGAGATCGGATGATAATCTGATCTTTTGTGACCCACACACTGCAAAAATGATTGTGCTATTTGGGGAATTGGCACAATAATCGTTCTAGTGATTGCACAGCTTAATATATACAGGACTTTAACTGATACCGAATTTAAAAAAAGCAGACAAACAACTTTTCTTCGCAGTACGTCTTTAAAAATAGGTGCAGACAAAAGACGAACATGTTGCAGCAATGTGGTTATAATCTACATATCAATATCAAATATTGAGCAATCACTTCCTTTGATATAAGTTGCAGATAAACAGCAGCAATGATCTGTGACTGGAGCTCAGGAAATTCCGTTTATCTGATGAGCTGTTTATTTATCAAGAATTGAATCACCTCATTGTCTTGTGCGAAATGCAGAGGAATGTACAATTGGCTTTGTGTTTTCAGCTTAATGTGGAAATTTATTAGATGTATAACGGAGGGCTATAGCAAACTTCAGTGTCTTTACTCATTAGGCCTATAACATGAAGTGGCCTCTGGAGATTACTGTTTTCTCTATGAGCAAGCTGTGTTTTACCATATGAGCAAAAAAATATGGCTTAACAGTGATTGAAGGAAAAAGTGTATGTGTGTGTCTTCAGCACACGGCCCCCTAGACTATAGTTAAACAACGCTACTAATGTGCGGTTGGTTACTTGGCAGAACCTCACTGTGCTGATAACACCAGGGCTTGCTATCCTCTGAGGACTATGCTGTTGGAAGACTGCACAGTACCTCATCCCTTGATGCTTCTGATGCGGGTGATCCTCCGACTACATGGCGCCAACCACAACATGCTACCCACCGTGAGAGAGCAGAATGCAGGCTGCTTTAGTCAGGAGTTATCGTCTATCATACTGATTGACGAAACCAAGAGTGAGCAGAAAAAATAAACATGAACAGAGGCTGCAGTGTATGGGGCAGTCAGCTGGGAGTTTCAGTATGTGGCCTTGCTGATCCTACTCTCATGCTAGGTTATCTTCTCCACTCTGCTATCATTTATCATCATTTTGAGAAGCAGAGCAGGGGAAAAATGCAGTTTATTCTATTCGATTGCTCTCATTTATTTAACTTTTGCTTTTTAACTATTGTCATCTGAACTTCCCGCCCATTCTCTCAGCATGAAAGCGACAACTCACAGCAATGCCTCTTGTGATTGTCTAAATAAATACCTGCAAAGCCTTTATTGCTTCTACTTCGCCTCTAATCATAACATCAGTAATTCCACATAGCTTTGGAATGTCAGAACGCTTCCATGTGGGACCTACAACTAAACAACTGTGAAATGTCTTGTCTCAGGATATAGATGCTCTATGCTGCATCTATCTTTTATAATAAAAGCTGCGGAGCAGACTTTAACAGAAATACGCAGTGACAACAGCCAGCAGGAAGAACTTGTAAAACTGTCACTAAAGTCATTTTTTTGTCCTCCTCTCCTATCATTTTTCTTAGATATTCCAGATGGTTCATCTTTATAACGTCGCATTTTATTAGAACTCTAAAACTCTGTTCCTGCAAATACAAAAACTGATTTCTTCTCTCTGTTCTGTAAAAGGCAGTCTCATAGTAAATTTTGACCTGGATGCTTTAATGTAAAAAAAATAATAAATAAAGTAATAAATAAGTACCCAAAGTCTGCAAAATAAAATAATGAATGATTGAAAAGAAGTTGCAATAGGAACAAATGTCCAGTAACCCAAAGAACCTAAGGACACTTCCATTCTTTTAACTAAATAAAAAGAAGCTGTATGGAACAGAAGATTGCATTGGGCTATAAAATATATCACATATAAATGAATATCATATGATATTATTATAAGTGATATGTACTAGTGCGCTCACATGCTGTACGTATTGTTAATACGTATTGTATAATAAGTATAGTATATAGTAAAAAAATAATAATAAAACAACCGTATGATGTTCTGGCTGTGTCTTTCCTCCTAGAACAGGCATAGGCAACCACGTGGAGAAACGCAGGTTGCTCATCACATTTGCCCCTATTTCAAGAGGGCTTTCCCGGCAACCATACCGGAAACCATACAAGGGACCTAACAAGAAAGAAGATCTGCAGACAGAGAAGTAGCCAGATGATAAGCTTTTCCCCATCCCTTATCCTAATCCGCAATCTAACCTTCCTCTTCCCTGATCAGTTCCCTCTCCTGCAGCTTAACGGAAAGAATCCACTTCTCTGATCCATACACTCACCGCAGCCTAACCCTAACCATTCCCTTCTATGATCCAACCCCTTCCCTGCTGCCTAACCATAAGCTTCCCCCTTCTATGCCCAATTGCCTCCACATAGTGTAATATTAACTCTCCCCTTAAAAGCTCAATCCCCCCCATGATACTTACTTCAATCAGATTATGTGCTTTGTGTCTCCGGTACAGATCCGTCCATGAAACCACTAGGAAAGTAGAACGTTGGGAAAATGATGAAATAGAGACAGCTGACATTATCTGTCTGCTGTCACTTTTTCTAAACCGTTATTCTGCAAGCGGAGAACACATCCCATTTCAGCAGGTCTGCTGTGAGATTGGATAAGTGTGTATGCATAGATTGAGCTCTGTATCTGCAAGCTTGATCTGCTGTAGGAATGTGTAAACAGTCTGCTCTGTAATTAGATCTGAAGAGGATTGGACAAGTGTTCCCAGCTTAAATCTAGACGTGTGAGCCTTGAACATTTAGGGCAATTTGCAGTAACAACAGTCTTGCTAAACGGTTAAAAACGTTTTTTTCTTCGTGACATTTAATTTTACATGTATTTTTTTTTTATAAAGAATGCATGTCCTGTCTACTATACTAAAAAGGCAAGAAGTTTGAAGATTTAATAAACTCTGTATATCCTGAAAAAAAGGTAAAAATAACATATCACTATAATGATCCTATTTCAGAATATATTCTAACCCAAGACCACAGAGCTTCTTAAATAGTTCTGTCAGGACCACTGTGGTAATAAGGTCTATAACTAGGGAAAACAGCCTTGACCTGATTACCTAATCCTTTTAATGTGTTTTGAAACTTTAGTAGGCTTCTTGTCAACCAGGAATCCCATAAAGTTCCAAATGGTAGTAGCTAAAAGTGAAAACATTCAACATTCTGCTTGCTGCTTTTAACTAACAAATCAATTAAACAGGTTGGACTGGGTTAAGCAAAGAACTCTTATTTTCCAGATAAAAAAAATGCCTTTGTCTGCTTTTCTCTATGCTTAGGCTTTAAGTATTTACAAGGCTTCTGCAAACCTGCATTCATTAGAACGTGTGGCATTTCAGGCACAGCAGGTGGTCAGCCAGAAACCAGGCCTGCCTGTGAAATATGCAATCCGTTTTTATACACTTTAACCAGAAATGTGCACCTCAATGGTCTTTCGAGCAGCTCTAATTTCCCTTTCTCCTCTTAATCTGGTCTGCAAGCCATGAGTGTGCATTAAAATGTACCTAAACATTTCACCCTGAGGCAAAGTAATTCTGAAATAAGCAACCAGCAGTTCACAGTTCTGCAGTAATGGATTAATTTGAACCTAATGTCGCCGTAGTTTACTGCTACAAATATTCTGGTGTAGTTGTAGCCTTGAGGCACAGTGCTGTGGCATGCGCAGGGCCTGGGCCGAGAGGTACAGTTGGCTTAACATCTGTATATCACATTTGCCATGTGCCTCATTATCCTGCACCCAACTGTGCCTACCTGTCCCAATCAGCTTCTCAGCCACAGGCTATCCAGTCTTTTTTTCCAACTAACAATCTTTGTTCTCCTTCTCACTTACTAAATTTTTGCAAGACCTCTGCACCCCAGCAGTGGGGATCCTGTCCATGTGAACCTTTTAGATTATGTGGATTCTTAATTCACTATTAGAAACAGGAAAATTACAACATNAAGTTTCTCACATGTCACTGCATAAATCCTACCATTGGCAAAATCCAATAGAACATCTGTAGCAGAGCACACAAACATGTAATAAAGAACTGACTGGCTTCTTGGGCTGTAATAACTTTGTCCAAAGAAACTATGTGTTAGATAATGGTTTATGGGAAATGTAATATGTATGTGTGTATGTATGTGTGTATATATATGTGTGTATATATATAAACCATTATATAACACATAGTTTTTTTGGATATATACATGCAAACTTCATTGTTCATTATTCAACTAAGGGCTAGATTTACTAACATGTATGTAATAGGAAAGTGAGAGCAGGAATCTGATCGTTCCCTGCGGTTTAGTAAATCTAGCCCTAATTCTCTTTATCGTTGGTTAAGGTGTACACTTGCATCTTTTTTTGTCGTTTCTCCTGCCTGTAAATCAGCGCTTTTAGAGAGAATTATTGCAATCCATTTTAATACAGACCCAAAGTCCTACTAAAAGAAACATTGCTGAATAGCCAGGGCTGTTATTCGTTGCAGGCGCTGTACTGTCATAACCATTGTGCATACAAATTGCATCTCCTTCACTTCTGGGCCTAAATTTATTAAGCAGGGAGATTAAAAAGTGGGGCTGTTGCCCATAGTAACCAATAAGATTCAAGCTGTCAGTTTCATTTTACATACTGGAGAATGTGAGTTTGAAACTGATTGGCTGCTATGAGCAACATCCCCACTTTTCAATCTCCCGGCAATCTCCCTACTTATACGTCGGGCAGTTCAGTCAACTCGGGTAGTGCGCTTAGTGCGAACAGTGCTGACAATACTACCCAGGCAGTGATGCCCGGGTGTACTACCTGGAACATAAGCAGAGTTTTGCCCTGCTTGGTTCCAGGTAGCTGAGTGATGTTATCCGGGCAGGCACCATTCATCGATGTGTCCCTGTCATTGGTGTATACATCTTCACGTGGAAGATGTATACACACTGTCCCCTGCTGCGCCACTCTGCTTTTATAATGCTGTATATACCAAAGCACAGTACATCAGTTGTTGTGATTCAGGATATAAAGCACCTGTTATAGTAGCAGAGGGGTGCAGCAGGAGCAGTGTATACATCGTCCACTTGACGATGTATACATCAATGCCAACATGTTTAAAAAATATATATAAAAAAATGTATAATAAAAAAGTTATTGCATAATTTATTTAATTTATTGTTTTTTTGCTTTTTATTATTTTTGTTTTATTATGTTTTAAAATTTTATTTTTGGACTTTTATAAAAAAAATTATTAATTGCTTAATTATTTTTTATTCAGTTTTTTGTTTTAATACTTTACATTTGTTTACATTTTTTTATTCTTTTTTTTATTATTTATTTCATGTATTTAATTTTTTGTGACATCACATCCAATCACTGCTTTATGACGACGATAAATATCATGTTTCACCTAACTTTCAGCAGTGTGAACAGGGTTACTGACCAGGGTAATTCAGCGCTCCAGCAAACTACCCTGGTAGTAAGAAACTGAATTACCAGGGTAATAATAAATTTAGGCCCTACAGTCCAACTTGTTAGTTGGGTATTCATTTCTTGAATTTATGTAAATTAGTTTGGACCACTATATAAATTCCACCAAATTCCGCATCCAGAGTTTAACCAGCTCACTTGAAAAAAAATAATTTTGTAGTAGCAGAATTTTCTTTGTTCCATTATAAGGTTTAAATCCAAAGAATATAGGCGCTAAGACACTTTTATAATAGCACACCCCATGGTATCAGCAGTGATTCATCAAAATAATAAATAATAAATGAACATTGGACTGTGAGTAAATTCAGTTCAGTGTAAAAAGAAATTCTAAACATGTTAATGATAAACAAGTAGCATAAATATCCATCCATAAATTATCTTTGTGTTATAGATAAATGGGTCTCATGGTGATGTTAATACAAATAAAACACAATTAATATTATTTAGAGTGGGTCGAGTTCTAACATTTCAAGCAATCGTATAAACCAAAGGCATTTTCATGCCAATGTGAATTCCAGTATGGAGCGCCAAGACTGGTGTTCATCCTTTTTCTCTCTAGGTGTGGTAAGTAGATTTAGATATCTGGGGATTTGAGTAGATTTCCAGGAACTTGGCACAATTCCTATATCCATCTAGAGCTAAATTGTGGAAAATAATGGATCAGAACATCTGCACTTATTTTGTTACTAAAAGAGACAAATGCAATATAGCTCAGTCACATACGAAATAGAAAGGCTTAAATTAAAATTTCTCTTGTATTCAATTTCACTACAGCACTCAACTATGTCAGTAAGAAATAGCACACGTTTTTAGAGAACATATCTGATTCTTCTCATATTAACATTGGTAGTATATATATATATATATATATATATATATATATATATATATATATATATACCCAATTGTAGATGCATCCATTACATACTTATAACCCATTCACACTGACTACCTGGTAATTTGGGGCTCTGAATTCCCCTGGCAATGAACCTCATTCACACTGCTGAATTACTCTGGTAATTCACAAACTACCCTGGACAATTCACACTGAACCAGGAAACATGAGCTCATCATACAACCATGATTGGCTGTGAAAAGTGATGTCACAAAAAAATGAAATACATGAAATCAATAATAATAAAAAGGTATAAAAAATAAAGGAATAACTAAAAAAAATATTAAAGTAAAACCTATTAATAAAATAAAAAAATAAAAAAATTTAAGAACAAAAAAATTATTAAAAAAAAGTACATCCACGTAATGATGTCTACACCAATTGAACTGCTCATGGTAACATTACTGTTCACACTGCACACTATCCGGGACCAAGCTGGGTGAAACCCTGCTTTTGGCCTGGGTAGTAGAGCCGGGCAACGCTGCCCAGATAGTTAATTTGGCGCCGGTTCACACTGAGCGAACTAGCCGGGCAGTTCAGTAATAGCACTCAGTGTAAACGTGTGTCACAAACAACACACAAATACACTACACAGTGCACTGTTGTCAGCTGTTTTGGGTTAGGTCCACACAAAATAGTATACAAAACACCCCCCACATTCACTGGGGGTGTGTAACTTGAGGTTGATATACGAATAAAAAAGGATATCATGGTTGTTTGAATATGTGTGCATATTTGTGGGATGTTAGTGGCCAGGATTGGGACTATATAATGTATATTGCGTGTGACTCCTAAATCTTGATATGCCACACTGTAGAATGCCATCTCAGACCTCTAATTTACATACAACAACATTAAGGGGGGTTTCTTGGCAACCAGAACCCCCCCCCGCGTTTGTATATATATATATATATATATATATATATATATATATATATATATATACCTGTAGGTAACCTAATTACATTTCTAGTTATGTTAAATGTATAGATTAAATGTATTGCAGTGAACAAGTTTTACCACTACATATTGAGTGATGTTTACACAAGTTTATATCCAGAACTATATAATACAGTACACAGACTTAGCAACACAATACTTAATAAAGGACATATTTCCCTAAATGTCTAAAATGTAAATTTGTAGATCTCATTATTATGAAGCATTCCACTTGAAATCCATCAACATCCACAAATTGTCTTGACATTTTTAAGCTTTAAAAACTTTAGAAACTTTTTAGTTAAAAAAAAGGCATGTAATAAACTGAGAGATGGCAATATCAGCACATAATACAGATTTTTCTGGCAATATTTAAAACAGCTATATTTGTTTAAGACTAGCTTGTCTTCATTTATTACATATACCCCTTAGGGTCTTAATAAATGTGCACAATTACCAGAATTGTATATGTTTAATATTAAATAGGACTTTATTAGGATTATATAGGATTTTATTAAGAAAATAGCTGTTGCACATTATATTAGGACATTATTTTCCTGCTAAAAACTTCAATAAATGCCAGTATTGCAAAACCTAAAATACTGTGTTCAATCTAAAATGCATATTGAAATAATTTCAAATAAAGATTAAATATATGCAATAAATATCTGGGGCATTTCTGTATTTTCGATGTAATGTGTAACCAGCATAAGAGAGGTTTGGGTGTTCTTCAGTAAGGTCAAATGGTAACTTCAACTTTAAAGGGCCTTCTTCTTTAGGAAACTGTTGATCTCTATCTAAACATATTTACTTCCCAATACCTTCCTATCCATGAAAACCGGACACATGAGTCCAACCCATACAGCAGCTCTAACCCTGCCCAGGTCCACCCATGCCACCTCTGCTCTGTCCATGCCAGCTCTGCCCCTTTTCTTGCCTATTGGGGGGGGGGTTGTCCCCTTGTTAGGAGGAAAGTCCACTGAAATCGGGACAGTTGTATGATATTAAGGGTGCTGATGCAGACTAAGCAATTACATGGAAACAGATTTGGTCCTACAGGTCTACCGTAGAAACCCTGTATAATCAATATCGCAACTAAAGAGGAAGGAGAGTGCTGTGGAGGAACAAGGAAAAGAAAGACAGCAAATTTAAGGCAAGATTAGAATAGGTTATTAAAAAGAATAGTTGGGGATATACATGGTGCAGAAGTGGATATTGGACACAATGAGATCTTGTTTATTATATATCTATATTTATATGTGTGTACTGTCTGTTAATGTGCGGCAGAGGCCCTTGTAGTTTATTTTCCAAGGGGCCCCCACAAACCGAAATTCTGCCCTGGTTACAGTGTGAATGCATTAAAAGTATAGTCATAAATTCTTTTAAACAATTTTTTTTTTGTAAACCAACACTAGTTACGCACTCTTTATTATTGTATTCAGAGGGTTGAATGCAACCACAATGGTCCACAAAAAGTTGTGCATATTATGTCGTTACGTTTGCGTCCGGCTCTGGTGCATCAGTGTGAGTACATCCTTACCGTACACGGTCTACATGTCTCCGCTCCTCCCCATAAAAGCTCCACAGAGCACAAGCAGTCTTGCAGTGACGTGTATAATTGTATGATACTTCTGAGCCTGTGCAGCACAAAGTCGTTTGTAGTAAGTAGTTTTGTATGTTTGCATTAGAAGCATTCAGGGAAACACCAGTAACTGAATTCTAAAATCATTTTGTCTAAGAAGAAAATCTTTCCCGAGTTCACAGCTCCAGCTTCAGCCACTCTAGTTCTGATAAGCGGAGATTGTTAGGAATACATGGTCTTTGTAAATCTTTCCAGCAGGTCTTTACTTAAAGGAAACACTTCTCTTAGGTTTAGGGGCCTTTTAATACACATGGAAAACGTTACCTCTGGAATAATATGATCAGATATTTATTAGTGAGGGCAGACAGATGGAACGCTAGGACACCAATAAGAAAAAAAAAAAAATAACCCAACAATATTATAATTTATGTGGCACAAACTATTCCATCTGGCAGTCTTAGTTTTTCTGCCAAGACATTTTCCTATATAAAAGTATTTCTTTATTGAAGGAATGGAACATTCTTGTTAATGTATTATTTCTTAGTATCTGTTACATAGATAGCAACCAAATAGTGTTACCAAAAGAGAACGTTTTGAAAATGACAACTTAGAAAGTAAACTTGTAAAAGTATGAAAGTATGAAAAACTTAAAGGATCAACGGGGCCAAAAACAGGACATATAAGTCCCGTCCCCGACCTGCCCAGACTCACACCCCAGCACTCAAGCCTCACACCATGGTCGCTTAAAATTNAATTTTTTAATAGAATATAAACAGAAACCATTAATGGATACCAGTTGTCCCCTCATTGTGACAAACTGGGCCTGACAGCGGATTTGTCGCCCAAAACCGTGAGGGAGGTACGCTTTTGGGTATGTTGAAAACATTCAAAATATGCAATAGTGCATCAAATACCATGTCATCACACAATGGTGAAGTCAGTCAGAAGACTCTTACAGTGATCCTCAATATTCTTTTCTTTCAATAGTTACCTCCACTGGATAATAATAAAAATGTTTCTCTCTGAAGCCATGTAGCAATTGGAGCCTGGATTTGTAGTGACATGGCAGCTGTAATAATTACAAACTACAAATAAAATGTTTCAAGTATTGTAGCTTTTAACAATATGTTCATTGTAATTGTTTCTTGTGTTATTTATTATATTTATATAGTGCCTGCATCATTATAAAACAGAAATTGGAAATAACAGACAGACTGGGAGCTGAGAGGCCCTGCTTGTAAGTTTATGATTTATATAAAGAGTTACAGACAAACATAACTGGTACAATGAGATTCCTTTACTGAGAGTAAGTGCTTGAATATTCCCACTCAGGGAGTCCTGATAATATGTGGAGGTAAAATGTTCTGTTATCAAAACCATATCTGAGATCAGACTCGGAAGAATTTGGAAGGGAAATGAAGGTCTGCTGACCTAGAATCCACTCCCGTGGGTCAGTGGATACAGGGTGGGGAAACATGCTATGGAGCAGACAATTTTCAGGCTGACTGCATTTACTTTCTCTGGCAGGCTGTACAGAACAAACTGACAAAACAAAGGACACAAAATTAATGACCCTTACAATTTGTCCATTGACTCTTAGTAGCGTTGGCCTGTTCACCCTTAATATTTTTCATTGGAGATTGTAGCCTTAGGATATTGGTTAAGGTTCACCTGCATATTCTTTAAAAGCCATCACCTGACTTTTACTTATATTGAACTGAAACTGTATGTTTAAAGCACAACATAGTACAGTTCCCTCTAGCACTTTCATTGTTAATTTGCTACTGATACATTAATAAATTATATTGAATAAACTGTATAATAAAAACAAGGAAATGTTCCTTTAGTAGATTTTAGTATCAATCATAAAATCTTGACAGGGACAGATACATAATAAACAGGAATACAACTTCCTACACATGTATCATGCTGAACTATGACCAGGTATGTTGCCAACTTTAATCTAGCAAATATAAGGTACACATAGTTCTTTCTGTATGGGCTATATTATCAAACAACCAATGAACATATGTATTATTCATATGAGGTGGTTATGAAGATAAAGTGAAATGAAAGTGAGTGGGATCTGAGTATAAGTGTGAGTATAAGAGTGAGAATGATAAATCCCTTGCACTCTGCTGTGGTTTATTACAACTTTGTTAAGTACTTCACTGTAACAGCTATAAAGGACTGATTTTACTGACCAATAAGAGATGATAAATAAAGATGACCATGATTGGCCCAACCCAGTCTATGACTGCGTGTTTAACATACGCAAGTTGGGGGGCGGTACAGTATTTAAATATTAAATTTTATTCAGACTTTCCCAGCCATTCCCATTTAAGAATGACTTGGAAATTTTAAGGTTTGGTCCACAGGGAAGTGTGCAGGGATCCTCCATTGCCGCTGTTGTTGGAGCACTGAATTCTGCAAAAGCGGAGCAACTAAATATTCTCAAATTAATTATTATACATTAAAAAAGGATTTCCACTTTTACAGAAAATATGAATAATATAATAACAAATAATTATTAATTATATATTAATTATTGTTTTTATTATACTATTTTTTATTATACTATTTTTATATTATTATTATTATTATTATTAATAATAATAATAATCATCATCATCATAATAATAATTTTAAAACACCACTTTTGAACTTTGTCAGGAAAATCCATTAGAAAAATGTTTATCAAACAAAAAAGAAAAATATAACCATATCTCACTACATCCAATGTGTAAATTCATTTAGACAAGAGGAAAAAAAAATCTAAACTTGACCTCTGACTCTGTGTGATGTTTGTATTATCTTTCAATGATCATGAATACCAGGCTTCCATAATCTGCATGAATGGTAAATGAACAAAGGTCCTCTATAATGACCCTCTTCTCGATGTGATACCGCTTTCTCTCCCAGACACTACAATATACACAAATTACTATAAATAAAACACAGCTACTAAAAATTGCACTATAGACAAAAACCATATGAAAAAAGAGATTTGTATTGTAACTGGAGGCATATGTTTCTACTGGTGTTAAAAATAAACAACCTATAGACATTGTTGTTGCTTGCTGAAATTAAGCAGCAGTATACATTTATGCTTGACTTGAACTAGTTAAAACACTCGTAATGAAAACGATAGGTAGACATTTTAGAGTTTCAGTTCATAATTATTTATTTATTTAAATAATCATGTCTAATCTCTGCAATTAATGGGTCAAATTGCTGATAAGCAAGAGACTGTTATTGTAAAAATGTATGGTATACTTATGGTATAGTCCATGTAAACATTAACATGACAATCATATGCATACAACTGTTAATGCATTCAATTTAATAATGAATCATGAACCAGGCATGTAAATACAGGGTGCAACTACTCTGGAGGTACGGGTGGCCCATGGCAGCCACTTTCCACTTGCTACTGGCTTAAAACTGAGCTTGCTATTTTTTTTTACAAACAGCACTTATATATGGAATGCTGAGCACTGCTACTCTCAAGCAGATGGGCCAGACCGCCCCCAGTTCCACATGGCTCCACCCATGCAGACTCAAATATCCTTGCCATGGGGCCTGAGTCTGTCACATTTCACCCCTGAATGGAACATTAAATGTCTCCTAGATTTAGAGTTTTTGAAACTTTGAATTGCCAAACAAAACCATTTACGTTGACTGTTTTAACTGGCTATTTATTATAAAACTCATTTTATATATAGGTTGGTCAATTAGGACATAATGTCATAAATGTTTAGTAAAAGTGGAATCCAAAAATATATTAATGTTACAGTGACTACTGACTCATAAGAAGGAGAATGTCCTATATCCGAAATATAAAAACTCACATTCACCAAAGCATGCATATAGGCTGGAGGGTGGTAGGTTCAGAGGAAATGTGCAAAATAATTACTTCACTGAAAGGGTAACTGATAAGTGGAATAGAAATAGTGGAAGCTAATACTACCGAACAGTGTAATCCTTCACAAGAGTATTTAGATCTCAGTCTTAGGCCTAATTTTACTAAGAGGTGAAATTGCAGGGAGACTGAAAATCAGATTCAAGCTCACATTCTCCACTATGTAAAATTTAACTGAAAGCTTGAATCTGATTGGTTGCTATGGGCAACATCCCCACTTTTTTTTTTAGTAAATTTAGGCCTTAGTCTCAGTCTCTATGGAATACAGATCTAAAGTTGAGTGATGCCAGATCAGATGCATGATGCTCCTGTAGACACGGCTCTCTAGTTTTCTGTAGATCATTAATAAATATTACCCATAAATTTTAGTTGAAACAGTATGCTGCAATCATATGCTTGTCCAGCAGGTGACACTATGCAGAAGTATGAAGTATGAAGTATGGTTTTGAAGATCGTGCTCCAGTACATACTGAAGTTTTCTTCAGGCATTGGGATATTTTTGATGTTTTAAAGTTAGAGGCTCCTAAAAACTAAATCAGACAATGTAATGCAGTAACAGCCAAATCTGCAATGTTTGACAGTACTCACTAAAAGATTTTGGATAGTTGTCAGATAACTCTCCAGTGTGGATCTATATCCTCCCGATATTGTGTAGTGTTTGAGCATAAGTAGACCTTGTACCTTCCACTCCTGACCAGAGTTTCCTAATTCAGCAAGTACAGCAGTAATAAAGTCATGATAGCTCTTCTCTGCAAGAGATGGAAAGTTTTGATGATTTATGACATTATTAATGCTGTACAGAAAGATAGGGAAACAGAAGGACAACCAGATTGGAACTTGAGAGAAGGGCCTGTGCGTCTAATCATCGGCAAGGACATTTTGTCAATCTCAGCAGCCCACCCCTCTCCAGCCTGGCATACCAGTCTCAGCAGGAAAGGTGAGTGATGCCAATATAAGGAACCTTCCCTAGCGGAATATAGTTGTGTTTATTGGCAATCTCCCGGTAACAGATAATTACTGTAGTGTATGGCCAGCTTTATTAATAATAACCTTGTGTATGGCCAACTTTATAAATCAGCATTTAATCTCATACTACACAAAGGGTGCTGCTTTTAAAGGACCATGGGAGGGGTGGTATGCAGACTAGCCCAAGTTGATTTGTGTCAACATCTAGAGAGTGGGTCTGAATGGTGATACTAATCTCAACAGACCCCATCCCAAATTCAGTTATGAAACCATGTAGACCCTATCCATGTAGATTAACTAATCAGTGTTTTGTTTTCCACATGTGCCAAAACTTCAGTATCAAATATTGTGCTTAAATCTGAATGAGGAGGTGGTATTTAAATCATTACATTTAGTATATTGCTAAAGCTCACTGTCAAAAGACAGCAAGGTTACACCCTACCCAAGTGAGCAAAGATTTCATATGACCTCTTCCTCTCTTATTAGATCTGACTTTAAGCTCAAAAAATGTTTTATCTCTATTCCTGCTTCATTAATGTTTAACTAATCTAAACACTTAGGAAAATGTTATCTTGAATGCTACTCCTATAAATGCACTACCTTTGTCTTCCTTTGACGTTTAAGATATCTTATTTCTACTAATATCTCTCAAAAGATTGTTTGAAAAGCATTCATAAAGTGCTTAAGCAAACATGTGAAGGGCGTTCTTCAGTATTTCTTTATGATTGGTCTTACAACTCTACTATCTTTTTGTACTTCTTCTAATGAGAAAATAAACACAGTTCTGTCTTGCACAGCTGTGTTGTCCTTTAAGTGTAGCACAAAAGAAATGTGAAAAAATGATATCATGCATTATCAGAGAGTCAGACTGCAAATACACTGATATTCCAGGCCAGTTGCGGCTGCTTTCTTAAAAGCATAAAGGTTAATGATGTATCTAACATTACTTAACAGATTTATGTTTAATCAAAGTCTATCCAAAGACTGGGCCAATTTTAGAACATTACCTACAAGAAAAACATCAATGTTGCACATATATCCTCAGCTGCTAACTAAGCACCTATTTGTTTTGCATTATTCAGTGCAGCTTTGTGATATATGGTGCTTGTGAAGAATGATGTGTTTCACTTCATGTTTGTGTTTTAGTGCAGAAAAAGACTGCAATGATGTCTTCAGAGCGAATTGGCCATATGCAGGTCAAATGAGGCCTCATAAAGCGGCTTCTAAAGAAAAAGAAAGGCAGGAATCAGGAGGGAAGTTTCCAGGGGTCTCAGACATCCTTCAGTCCAGGCTCCGGGGGCTTTATAAGAAAAAAACGCTGGGACACCGTCTGAACAGCGCTGGTAAGAAGAGACTGGCTGCGTGATTGGCTGGATTCTGTGTAGTGTGTTCTGTCCTGAATGCCCCAGTTCTCCTGTTTTACCCCCTGTATGTCCTCAGTGTTCCTGTTTAGCCTCCTTTCTCCCACCCATTTCTGGTTGATTATGTTTCGCTTAACACTTGTTGATTAGAACGGAGCACATGCCGAGAGGCCGCTTGGGTTGACCACCCATGTACATGCACCCAGTACTTCAGTATTTTTGTTGTTCTACTCCAGTGCCCCTATATTTTTATTAACCCAGTCTGTGCCCAGTGCTCATGTTTTACCCCCTTGTATGCCCGCAGTCCCCCTATATTTTAGTTACCCACCCTGTATGCCTCCAGGGTATATTTTATATAGATCAGGATCTAGCCTGATCCTGTATATTGCATATGCTATGTGTGTCAGAGTCTTTACCGATGTGGCTGGTGATAATCATGTACTAGCCCTGCTCACTTTTGTTCTGGTTCCTCCAATCAGTAATAGTCACACCAACATGATGTCAGTTGGCTATTTTGGGGTTTTCAATCTGTGCCTGGATGTCTTAATACTATTAATGGGCTACATGCATTCAGCGCTTGTATAACACTAATACATAGTTACTTTTAACCAGGTATTATGCAATGTGTAGGAAAGCAATGGAATTTGTGCTCTTACTTTATTAGTGAAAACCTCTGAATTATAAAACTGTTTTAGAGGATGGATGCATAGTTGGAGCTTTCAAAACAATAGGGATAAATGTGGCACCTATTTATTATGCAAGAACAATTTGCAGTTGTTTGTGTCACAGCCAAAGGAATGCTTACAGAGTGTTATAGGGACCTACGATCCATTTGTGGTTGATTATGTTTCGCTTAACACTTGTTGATTAGAACGGAGCACATGCCGAGAGGCCACTTGGGTTGACCACCCATGTACATGCACCCTAAAAGCAAAATGTGGCTTGTTTTATTACTAATAAAAAGTAAAATGAAGCTACAGGAAATAATTCTCATGTCCTGTATTCTAACAGGTGGTAAAAAACTGATGAATTGACTACAAATGAAACCAGCAAAAGAATAAGGGGGCATAAGAAAAACAAACCATTTAATAATTTGAAATTAACAAAAACTTTGATTAATTTATTTGATCAGTTTTGGAATAAGACTGTAACATAACAAAACGTGGAAAAAGTGAATTGCTAAATACTGTCTGGATAGTGTATATTGTCTGGATACTATATTTATAAACTACACATACATACATAAATACATGCGCATTCACATTATATATGCATTATCTACTATTAGGTAACAGCTTTTTCCAGTATATATATTAGTGATCTACCCTGGACATATGTGGACATGTAGCTAAATGAGCTTGTCTGTATTGTGGCCATTTGCCGTACTTGCATAAGCATCCGCAGGTACCATTTGCTCACGCTCAGTGCATGCTGATTTGCATTATGCTCCTCAGCCCCGCTCAACACAAGCTATGTACCCAAAAGGGGCAGCAACCCTGGTTTTGATTCTCCCTTCGTTTCCATACATTTGCATCATATTTAAGTCATTTTGCATTCTTAGCATTTGTATGCATCCTTGTTACCCATTCAAAACATAATGAGACCTATTCACATTTTAGTGACATTTCTGCAGACTGTTAAATTGGACTCTACTTATACATACCTCCCAACATTTTGGGGCTGAAAATGGGACATACAGTTCCTGCCCAAACTCCACCTAAGCCCGAACTCTTTTGATTGCTGCACATTTGACCTTTTAATATAATTTAACAATAAACCACGAATGGCTACCAGCTTGTCTTCTTATCGGGACAATTGGTAGACGGACAGGACAGCGAGACAGTCACCCAAAAGCGGGACTGTCCAGCTGAAATTGGGAACGTTGGGAAGTATGTAATTATCCGTATAAAAACACACTTGTTTCTGTTGGCTCTTACTGAAAATGTATTGTACATTCATAGTGTTTATATCTTACATCCTGAAAAGATCTAGTGAAAGTGTGCCCCATTTTTGCTCTTTTACTTGAGTTACATTATATTAATAAAACAAAGCACAGCAGAAGAACCCTGTTTTTTTTGAATCTATAGAAAAAGAAAAGATTTTCCCTTTAATCCACCGTTTCAGGCTCCCTGTCATGCTTCATTGCTTTCACAAGCCACCATTCCTCTGTTGCAACAAAGATTACAAGGAATCTAACAGGTAAGGCCCCCAAGCAAACATAAGAATATACCAGTCCACAATTGAAGGTACAAGAACTGCGTGTTATCTACTTGACATCTCTGTAGTAGTAACCAAAGGCCAGCGAAAATGGCAGTCTTTCATGTCTTCAGGCAACAAATGTGTAATCAGATGTACAACAAATTGTATTTTTGTATGAATATATACTGTATGTGGCTAAGGTAATTAAATTGTAAACATGATGGATAGCTTTTTCCAACATATGAATTTAAATGTGATGTAAATGTCTTTTACAGTTATAAATGAAATGATCCCAATCAATCTAAAATAACAGCACTTTCAGTTATNGTCTACATATTAAGGACAGTCATGTGATATGTTATTTAGAATTACATTTTACTGTGATCATTTTTTTTTTACCTATAATGACCTATAATTGTATCACAGAAAAACCCAAATGTAATGCATGGGAAACCAAGTGTTAATAAATCCTATATTAGGTTACCGCATCTCAATACGCGAAAAAGGTCAAATAAGATCAGGACTCCTTTGTTTCAGGCAATGGGAATTATTCTGAGCTTTTAATCTGCACTCTAGAATAACCACAGTGGACTGAATCCTCAATCCCATCCACTTCTTGTGTTTGTGCCCATTGTGAAAATGTATCTGCGTATTCCAGTGTTCAGAGAATTCTTTTGTGCGCGATTCAGTGGTGGAAGTGGCATTCACTGAACTCATACAGAATCCTGGATTCAGGGGAGTCCAATGGCACTGAACACATTACTACTTCTGAGTCTGGTAAAGAATGAGTATGTTCATCCAGAGCAGGAAGGAGAATCTCTGGCTTCCCCAAGTAAAATAAATTGGTTTAGCATTTGCTTTAAAATAGTTATAATCTAGTTCAGAGGTCAAAATGGAAATTTAGAAGTGGTGGTATTCATATTTAGAAGTACCGGTATGGAAATAATAAAGATACTAGAAGTAAATGGGGATTTATAGTTTCTTAATTAGATCTATTACATACCCCAATATACACAGGGCTGGTGCTAGGTCTCTAGGTACTCTAGGCCCAGACTTGATGCATTGGAACCCATCGAGGAAGGCGACGGGGAGGAAGTCCTCTTATTATTAAAATATTGCTGTTATTTATTTATTTTTTACTATTTTTTTTGAGAGATACTCATATCTAAAATCATCTAATAGGCAGCCGACCCTGCATATACACCACCACTTCGAGCCCTGATCTAGTTTATACTACCATACTTGGAATGTATTGCTAGAGTCTACTAAATTCTGTAGTGTCATCCTACACCCCCAAAAGTCTTGGTTTCAAGTAATTATTTAATGTTCAACTGATTTACTTATTTTACATATAATTATATTACATTTAATGAATATAATGAGATGGTGAAATAAAAAAAGTTATATAAATGTAGGTTATTTTGCCACAGAAACAAGCGATTTGAATTAATGGCATATTTTTAGCCAAACAATCCAACAACATAGTGATTTCATACGTGTCATATTAATAATAAAAATGTGTATTTAACATTCCAATTACATTTACTTTGGACGTCAATAATGTTTTGTTTTTATATGCTCTGAACTCAGATGTTTCAGGCTTTGGTGCAAAAAAGAATTACATGATAATTTATTCTAATACATACAAGTGACTTAACTCCAGGATACTTGCAGTCTCACCCAATTCTCTAGCCAATTACACAGAATGTTATTTTATTGACATTGAAACAAAATCATTTCTATTATTTCGCTGATGGAACGGCCTTGTGGAACTGGGACAAAAGTTAAGGTTACAAACTTTTCTTTCTTTTGCTTACAACTTAACAGAAGGAATTCATTGAATTTCATATGTAATTAAATTTGATATGGAGGTTGTCAATTTATATTTATCATGTGTCTGATATGCTATGTCGGCAAACCTGATAATACAATTCTAGGCTTCAAATGCAACAAAAGAATACAAGGGCATTTGCTATAGAAATCCACACTTTAAATAATAAATGTTGCAGCAGTGGATTTCATATATATCTATAATTTCTTTCAGTATTTTATTTTACTAATTATTATTTCATTATTATTTTATTTTACTAATAGCATTAAGGTTAAAAAATCTTATCCTTTGCATCACCATTGCTATCTGTATCCTTATTGCTTGTTTGTCTATCACTCATAAGTCACACCTGATATAAGCTGAACAAAAAACGACTTCTAACTCTGTAATCTCTATTTTACATTTTTCTCAGTTTGTTTAAATCAGTATCAGGAAGTATAAAACCTATGAACCCAAACATCATATAAAGGGAGAAGAAAACACACACAAGGAAATNTACAACTGACCACGGTGAGAGGGTTTCTATTAAACAGTTTACACCAGCATGTAATGCAAACATAGGGTTAGTAAATAGTCTTATATATACAAAATATTCTTTCATGGCTAAATCATAAACAATATTTAAAATATATATTTATTTTTGTGTTATTATGACAAAGCGTTTTGAATATTTGCCTAAAGTAGCATCAAAAACAATTAGAAAAATGGATGCAATGTTTTCACCGGCACTGGCAAAAAAGTTTGGTACAGTGTTTTTAGAGTATAACATTTTATAAAATGTTTTTTTTTATTTTGTAGTTTTTGGGGGAATACAGGTACATTACCCCCATACAGTTGCTGAAATATATATTTAACATTTATAGACCTTTTAAATATTGGGGCCAATTTTAAATGAACAAAGCCCTTCCTGAGTTTGTGTCACTGCTTTTCACAGTTACAACATGGTGGCAGTATAGGGGGTGGGATAGAGGCCATGATTTATGCAAGTCACAAGCAAAGCACCGCCCCCCTGAACGGCAAAAACATAGNTTTACTATGACTGGGTGTGACATCATCAAACCNCTCCCATGCATAGTAACAATCTGGGCTGGAGGCAGTAATTTAAATAAAATCACTGCCTCACACCCAGGTCCTGGGAGACTTGATGACTCTCCCGGGATACTGGGANAATTGCCCACAATTTGGGAGTCTCACTGAAATTCCCAGAGAGTCACTAACTCTAAGTTACAACTATTAAAAGCGGTGGCATGTAGGACATAATTATAGGTAAGGTGTGTAAATGATTATTAATATTCTTCTCAAAACTTATGATGAATTGGCTTTTCTATATATATTCAAATGTGTCTTTCTTTAGTTTCTAGTTATGTGCTATTATTGTAGGACACTAATCAGAATGTATTAACTCTTGAACATCCTTGTAAATATACAACATAAATGACTCTCTTATTCAGAGACTTCCATGTGTCTTTTACTGAAGGAGTTAAAAAAAATAGGTGACATTGCAGCAATAGTCTTGATGATATTTAGTTTCATTAATCATTAAACATAATTAATGCATTGCTTTATTATGTTATAACTGTGACATTTATTAATGCTGATACCAAAGGAAAATGTCTAATAATCACAAAACAGTATTTCTTCACTCTCTGAATGCCATTGTACTCTACTTATTTCTAACCACGGAAGTCAAAATTATAGACAGCAAAATCATGAAAAACTATTTAGTGAGGGCACACCCATGCCTAAATTTGCTAAACTGTGGGATTGGAAAAGTGGGGATGTTGCCGAAAGCAAACAATCAGATTCAAGCTCTCAGTTTCATTTTACATACTCAAGTATGTGATGTTTTAATCTGATTGGTTGCTATGGGCAACATCCCCACTTTTCCAATCCTGTAGTTTAGTAAATTTAGGCCCCTATGTTGCATTTGATCTCCATACTTACAGTGCAGATATCTATGCATTTTCCATGGTCTGGGTCTGGNCCAAAATGATCAGCAATATACTTTATCCAGGATAATGCAAAGTAAACACTAGAATGTGCAATTAATGTATATGGCAGGGTCAAGATCTCACAAATACAAAGCATTCCTGGCATGGAGCCCACATAGTTCTGCTACACAGGAGACATGGGAGATGTTAGCTATATATATATATATATATATATATAGCCTTTAAGCACATCTGTACATATCACTCACCAAGTATGGCGGCCTTTATGTAACTCTTTATCTTTAAAATCAAGAAAAGAAAGAGTATTTATGTGAAATATATAGAATTATTACATTTGGCAAGACAACCGTCATCCAGCCGGCCAGGTTTCATTTCACCGCACCACACAGGTGGCCATCCATCAAATGGCCCAACACAATCCTGCTCTATATGTGTCTCACATTATACCATGCAAGTGCCAAAAACAATATTTTTAGGCAAGAAAGTTAATGTCCTAGAAGACACAGACTGGCTCAAATACATGATAAATCAGATTAAAAGTGAAACATATCTTTTAATATTAAACATGCTCAGATACATTTAATTATACATTGTATATGAAATTACATAGATTTAACTGTGTTTTTTGAAAATGTATTTTGTTAAGATGAAATTGTGGTCAGTTTGTGTCATCTACTGCTTCAATTTCTGTAACATTTTGAATTTTGTTGACATTGCACACAGTGTGGATATGAGCAATGTTCAAAAATGTGAAAAAACTGTTTTACTGTATTTGATTTGCCTTTTTCTCTCCTGGATATAAATAAATAAATAAACAAATATATATATATATATATATATATATATATATATATATATATATATATATATATATATGAAACGTTGGGCATTTTTAATGGATGAATAAATTGCTGCGACTGCTGACCGCACAATTCAGGGCAGAACCTGCCCCATTAGTTTAGTTTAAATACCCCACCACACACACACACACACACCTAGGGTAATGTAGGTGGGCAAGAGGAACAGGTCTGACTGTTCTGTTAAAATGATGTTAAATATGAACTAATGTTTTTTTTTTTTTGAGGAAATCATAAATTCTCAACAACAGAGTTAATATTAGACTTTAGCATATGCTGGACATGGNTGGAGACCTAACATATACACATAATAACACATCTGGACTAGATTTACTAAACTACAGAAAAGAAAAATAGAGATGTAGCCTGTAACAACCGATAAAATTCTAGCTGTCATGCTGTAATATGTAATACGAAAGTAAGAGCTAAAATCTCATAGGTTACTATGGGCAAGTTCGCCATTTTATTTTTTATTATTATTATTTATTTTTATTGCATGGTGCCTGGGCTTAGTGCCAGGGGAACGATGTAAACATTTACAGCCATGGTACAGTGCATATACATATANTATTTACTGTATATTACACATATAACTAGAGGTAGCCTGTGACCTTCATAACGTCTGGATTTGAAAATCTGCAGTATAAACAGAGCAACAAAACAACATTTAGTGTATACAGAATGATACACAAAGAAACAAAACACCTGACTATCTGCTATGCCTTTAGTACAGCTATCCAGCAATGGTGGTAAACAACTATCATCAATTAATCATTTGCATAGGCCTAAAAACATCAGATTCCACGTACAACGTGTATGAGAGAACAAAGCATGATAAATAGGTGTCTTATGTCCACCTTCTTTAAATCCTATGTTGTTGCTTGAAATCCCAAATGCGACTTTTAGAACCAAAAAAACGTTTAAAAGCAACAAAACAAACGTCAGAATCAGATTGTGCCGTCAACTTCAAGTTAAATTGGTAAATAAGCCCTTTGAAGCAACTAAACATATATGAGAGTGTGAATAGTGTCTGTATTATCATTAAACACAAGATGCCAGGCTGCGATTGTATTTGCTCTATAGTCAATTATTACCATATNCATGCATGAAAGTTAAACAAATTGTTTTAGAGATAACACTTAAAAGGCAGGAAAAAGGAATGTGAAATGTTTTTAAGAGAAATGGAACAAAAAAGCAAATCAAATATTTTCCATTTGTCTGTTTATTTTGTTAGAATAGAATATGAACGGTTTTGTAGTAAGTACACCAGTGTCCTGAGTCTAGACATGTGTAACACTCAAAACTTTTATTAATGTCTGAGAAACACAGAGCTGCAACTTGTGCTGTCAAGTTGAAGTACAGACTAGATTTATTCATATTCGTCTTCTACTTGCAGACAAAGCATTAAAAAAAAACCTATATTATTAAAATGTCGTTCTGATACATTAACAATGAAAATATTTCACAAACTGGTCCACTAATGTAATATATCAGAGGGCATTTATCCCACATAATCAATGTACTAGAAAGTGCATGGGATCATTTTTTTATGACAAGTAATGTTAGTATTCCATTGATACGTCATCTGCTAAAGACACGCATTTATGTTATTATATTTAATACTCTCAATATTCTAAATATAATCAAATATAATGCATTATAAGTTATAAAAATGTCATGACTGACAGAAGGTTTGGAAAAAGAAACAATGGACTGTATTTGACTTGAATAACATTCAGTATTGAGTTGAATATAGTTAGTTACAGTATACAGTTACAGTATAGTTGCAGTATTGTCCACATTGCTGACATTCATGTATTAATCTAGCGTGAAGCCTTTCCTGGCTTCACGAATATCTATATAGGTTTATTGAATTTTAAGTGTAAAATCTAATGTATAAGAATATATAGGTTTTCTTTTCTCTTTTACTTATCACAATAGTCATTGATGAGTAGTGTACTTTTCATCATCAATTTCTGGTGGTTTTAATTTGAACATGGTCATTGATTAAAGAGTCATAGCATGATGCTTCTTTAAGAAAAAAAAAGTTGATAAATGTTTATAGCTATTAAATAAACTAATACCCATAAGAAATAGTTTAATCCTATAACTGTATGTATCTTTCATTAGTAGATACCGTTACTTGGCTAAATCATCCATTTCAAAATATCAAGTTATAAATATGNGGTGTAGAATATTGGCTAAATGAAATATCTAACTATTAATAATACCTGCTAACCCATACTGTGCTGAGATAGCAATGTCCCAACTACAAGACTTGTTTGCTGACATATTTAATGCTGACCGTCAATCTGAAAAGCAATCTACAAGATCGGCAAAAGCTGCCTGCAACATGAACCAGGAGACATGCTGATTATAACCACAAAGAAACTGGTATAAAGTATCTCCTGCAAATTCCTACATTTTTGGGTATATTCTTATTTTTTCATTATGGGACTCTTTAACAGTTTCAGGGCTTCCACTCTTTTTGCCAATCACTGACTTTTCAGGAGTTCAAAGGCTTCCACTTAAAGACTCTACAGTTATATTAACAAAATTCTATCTGGCTCAAGGGACATACAGCGCACAGCAAAATGTACTTCTCTATCACTCTTAACAGCTGCATTTTCTATCCATGTTGTTACTGGTNCTTAGCCCATTTCCCATTGGTGTGTATGCTACTCCCTACCTCATGCAAATTTATACTTGCNAAACCATGTGCACTTTTGACAGGTGTGCAGGACATACCTTCCAACAGTCTATACATACAGGCAAATATCTAGTCCTATGCTGTACCTCTCCCTGACTATTCACATACTCACCTTTGTAAAATTATGTTTTTGTTATCTCATTGTGCCATGCAGATGCTAAGGAAAATTTTTCTCAGAGTTGTCAAACCATTGGGGCACCAAGCAGCCATGCCTATCAGCCTAATTATATGGTATACAAATTGTATATTGTCTATGGTGGAATAGACCGATTTTCCAAAATTTGGGGCTGATAATCGGTTCACTCAAGNTGTTCAAATGATCTAACTAGGCTAGGATTATTGAGCAGTGTGTCGTCACTATGCAGCACGGCGTTGTAACAAATATATGGGCCTGTGTACAGAATTGATCCTTTGAGGCCTCCCTAGCCTACANGATTTTGCTGTAGGTAACGCTCAAACAGAAAAGTGTCCACTTACAAGTTCTGAACCCTTGTCGCTCTTCTCGTGTTTGCACTATGAGAGCAAAATGACATGTGTCAAAGATTTCTATTAGTGTGAACAGAGATCATCTATATATACATTCTTATAACAGGACAGGAAAAGTTTAAAGATCTACAACCTTCTATAGGAATGAGTGTGGCATCTTACAGACCTGTCTCCCACCTGGCCACTGGCTAGACTACTTTGTATTTCCGCTGTTTTATAAGATAGAACAAGACAAGAGGAGGATCACTTTCCATATAGTGAAACTATCTGTACAGCAGACTCCATTCAACACTTAGGACACGCAATTATGTTCCTAGGACTCGCCAAGAAGTTGATGGCATTGGTAGTACACATACCAGATATCATTCTCTGTGTGATCATGTGGGTATAATAATAATAATAATAAACATCAGACAACAGATCAGACCCTTCACCTTTTTAATAAATATCAGACCCTTCCCCTTCTAATTATATGGCAGACCCCAGATATCTTGCCTGTCAAGCAGCTTTGGTACAGGGTGGGTCCTATGGGGCTTCTTTTCTCTGCACCCATGATAGAAATGACACTGCTAGGAGAGGGTNTATTAAACAGTGTGCCAGCTTTACACCTGTCTATTGCATTTTATGTATATTTATAAGGGACATATTTACATTTACAGAGCATCTTGGATTAAAAAATAAAAAGAACAAACTGTTCAAAGACAGTGAGAGGACAAAGGGGATAAATTGTATTATTATTTCATGTATATTGTACCNAAAACAGGTCTACCCAGGGGCCCATACACTGAGGTCTCCTATTTATTCATGTAGTGTTATAAAAACAATATTTCACCCAGCTACAATCATTTCCTAGTGCAGATATTTAAGGTATTGAGATTGCTGATCAGCTCTCTGTAAACTAATGTCTTTTTGCACTCTGTTTCACCCTCTTGAACTTTGCATCACAACTTCTCAACACCCAACTGACAAATGCTCCTAAATCTTACTCGCTATCTCTTTGTTCTCATTAGTATGTTCCTAGCCCTTCCCAAGTCAGCTGGGCTGCACTTTTCACCTTCACTGCTGCTATGTAGTATAAATATATATATATATATATATATATATATATATATATATATACAGACTGCTGGTATGTAAAAATAAATAAATAAATATATCTATATATATATACAGACTTCTGGTATATAAAATAAGTATATATATATATATATATATATATATATATATAATATACATATATACATACTGCTGGCATGTAAAATAAATATAAATAAATAAATATATATATAATATACATATATACAGACTGCTGTAGTAAACCAAAAGTGTGTTTATTCAAAAACATAATTCCTTTACCAATGTTTTAGCTACTGGCCGCAGCTTTCAGCTTTCATCAGGGTGTACATAAATTAAATGACATTACAATAATAATATATAATAAAATTGTGAGTGTCTGTTACCTGCTACATTTTACAAAATTATGATCACTTGCTCACATAACACCAGATCAATACTTATATAATATAATATAATATAATATATATATATTACAAATACAGTTACACCTGGACAAAACCATGTGGCGTTTCAGGGGTAGTAAAATGAATGTTACTCTTTGCAACCAGGAGAAATACTTTGCTTATTGTACACAGCGTTACTTTTACAATGTTATTTAAAATTGGTTTAGGAAACATCACCTCTCAACTCTGATACCGTTTACAACAGATGAAATTCACCTCCCCAGTAATGCTACATGGTTTTACCCAGATGTAACTTTCCTCTCTTATCTTCAAGTCTAGATCTGGTCCATAGATATTAAAAGTTTTTGTCTTTTGGGAACAAATGAAACATTATACAAGTCTATCAGCCGAGAAATGTGAGTATCCAGAGCTCTGCTGCTGTCACTATCTTCTTTGGTTGCACTTATCAATCACACATCTTCTGTCAAGTTCACATTGTGGCTGACAGTCTAAAGTAAAAGAACACAAGCCTTCTGAATTATAGGGTCACAGTTTGCTGAACTTTAAATTTAATGTACTGATGATCAACTAGGAATAACACACTGCTAACAGCTGGGTCTAAAGCCATGACTTTAAATATACATGGCATTGTTAGATGCATTATTACTATGGAGGAAATATGAAGCATTAATCCTAGAGTACAATTCAGTCTTCTGTTATATGATCAATTACGTTTCAATATAGTCATGATATTCTTTTAAGAGTCAATGGTGCAACTTTCTTCACATGGCTTCTTCAGCCTTTCGGTCCATTTAACTCTCATAAAACATATCTGATCCTTGGCTATAAATATAAGTACATAATGTTTCTTGGCACAAAGATGATTTGTGGTCCAAACAGAAAGGAAAAATCACATATAGGAACACTGATTAAACTGATACTCAATGGACTATTTCCCTTGCCTATCAGGATAATATACTATGTTAGATGTGGCTACTTCATAGTTAGTTTAAAGTTTGTGGAAATGTTTTGAAATCTTATCCTAGTATAGCAATACAAAAAGCCTGGAACAGTAACATGTATAGCGCTATAATGACCACAGAATAACCTTTAATGTCACCATTCGTAATGATTATATTGGAAACAACAGCTAATATAAATCCCCAGTCTGGT
>JABWIB010000019.1:135780-162913 GCA_016617825.1 Platyplectrum ornatum | reverse complement strand
AGTATAGCAGGTGGGCGCAGGGAACAATGTTCCGTATGCCAGAGGATCCACTAGTGCAATGGGTATCATGACTAAAGCTGGATCCGATCCAATACCTATAAAGATGACTCCTTTTTCTTCATGTTTTGGCTCTTTTTCCCTCTCCGTTGGTGTCATTCTATTTTCACAAAATCAAAAGGGCTGGACCTGATCTGAGTTTTATCTGAGTGTGATCCAATATTATTCCTGTACACACTGAAACAATTCCCCGCTGGATCGTTGTCATTTTCCCCATGATGCTAATGCTGGAACATTAGCATAAACACAGTACACACTTGAAAAAGTATATCCTTCCATCATTGGTCACACATATTAGCAGCTTCCAACTGTTGTGTTTTTGGCCCACTTTACTTTAGAGCAGCGATCTCAAACTTTTTTGGGGGGAGTACCAGTTACCTAGTACCACTTTTGTGGGGAGTACCAGTTACCTAGTACCACTTTTGGGGGGAGTACCAGTTACCACTTTACATATCATTAGAAACACACCCACTACTATTTTATTTCATTTTTACCATATCTAGGCCCTGATTGAGGCACATGTTCTAAATATCGCCTTCAGACTCAATATTTTATATTGGTAACACTCATGTTTAAAATACAAGTGCACTAATACTTTCATACAAGCTTAGACACCCTGAGTACCACCAGAGATAGGTCCACCAGTGGTACTAGTATTACTGGTTGACAACCCCTGTTTTAAAGGTCCCATGAGGCAGGAATAGATATGAATGACAAAATAATTCTCTGTACAGCATTGTTAAATTTGGTGACAAGATGAGGATGGGGTGATGCTGTAATGGTACCCATCCCACTTTCATAATATCTGTTCCTATATCCTGATCACTGTTACTTTACGAGGACCTTATTTAACTATTAATTTAGATAGAAGATATCCTCAAGAGACTCACAATGTGTCTCCCGGAAACTGTCTGAGCGCCCACCTGTAGCCAAACACTGATAACAGCCCTGTGCAATGAATTAGCCCATTAAGCTGATTAGAGCAGTTGGGTACAACTCTATTTTATTGACACAATGAAGAGTGGACAGAAAGGGGTCTGAAATGAGAAAATCATTTCCATGCTGACTGAATTAGAAGAACAAAGGAGCCTCTCACAGATGCAGCATTCAATTTGTCAAAAAAAGGAAGCCACTTAATAGATAACAATGGATCTGAGCCGACAGATGAAATTTTAAACTTCAGTATCAGAACAATTAACAGCTTAACATAGCGCTCAGAAAGCATATTATAAAGTCTGAACTTTAATTACACAACTTAACAAAGCACCCGCAATATGGTAATTATTGATTAGCTTACTGATTTAATCTTTTGTTTCGGAAATTAATGTTCATGTTCATACCCCAGTATTTTAATAGGCAGTGACAAGATGTACTACAATGAGAGTGCATGACCTGTGGACAAATACAAGTTATAGTAGTGCATATTACTGGGCAATTTAGCTTTATAGCTCTTTATCAGTTAGCGGAAAACCGTTCTCTGTATGTATCTATAGTTTAGTGTGTATAAAGAATAATCTAAATCAACCGGNTTAAGACAGATATCTGTAATATTTATATTTTTTCCTCTACATACATGAAAAGGAAATGTGTCCACTTAAATTAAAACCAAATCTTTTCTAACTTACTTTATATGTTTGTTTGTTTTCCTTTTCTTTCTCATAACTCCAATCCACTATCATAAAATTACTTATGACAAATAGCAATCAAAATAATGTACAGACTGCACTCAAATTGGCCAATGGTTTAACTAACTAAGAAGAGACATATAGTAAAAATAATACCTGTAGTGAGGCGCTCAGGGCCTATAAATCTAATGAGGAGTTTATTTCAAAACAAAATCTTATTTTATTAGATTCTCTTTAACTATGATGCAAAGTTATGAGCAAGGTGATATATTACAAACACACAAATCTCCAACAGTGTACTGTGACAACGAAAAAACTGTGTACATAGTGGTTCCATTAATAAAACAGGTTCTAAGCAAAAAATGAATAACCTAATAATGGTTTTAATGATGTTTTTCTCCTAAAACTGTAGGTTGTTTGTTAGTTAAATAATTCTGTACCTACCTGGGGTACACCTCCCTTATTTATAGGTACTGTGGCTTTATATATCCTCTCCAGCCCACTTTAACCACNTATGAATAGTTGAAGAATCTGGGTCCTGAGTATATTTAGATTTTAGTGGTTTATATATAAATATTTATTGTTTAATATAAACTAAACTAAACCCCCATTCCACATGCAAAAGCGTTTAATGAAACAAGACGCCTTATAGAGGGGAGCAGAATGCAACATTAGGGCATGGAAATGCATTGTGCCCATACCCGGTGCACCATATGCAGAGGCCTATCAGTCTACCAACTGATCAGATCCTGGGATTACCAGAAGTGTATGCCACACAGCGTCCCACTATAAGAGTCATTTCCAGTGAAACACAGCGTTTGGGGGGGGGTTGTTTTCTTTTAAATTGAATCCAACACTTAAATAGTCTGCTGTAATTGAAATGAGGATTGTATAAAGGGGAGATATAATAACTATGCAACATATGTATGTCGGTATATATTTATTCTTCTCTGTGAAAAGAGATTTTTGAACACAGGAACCGTTGTGAAACTGCTGACAGCTAGTCACATTTCACGGACGATGTCTGTCTGGGACACTGCGATAACATCTGCATTCACTCAATATAAGAGCTTAACATGAGACAAAAAGTAACTGCTGCCACCAAATGCTCCATCATCCTGTCGGCTTTGACATGTCATCTGAATTTTTTGAATCACTAAACACTTGTGGGACCCTGGTACTTATCATCTTTACTTGGTTTCTATGCTCACTCTGCAAGGGTGAAAAATGGAAAATCTGCAAACAAGGTGGATGACAGGCTGGGCTTTTGCTCTCCTAATCCTCAGGCCCTCATTCATGCTCACAGTTAATCTCTTAAAGCACTATAAAACAGTGCTACAAATGTGAATACCTCACTTTATCCCCTGAAAAAGAGGGAAGACCAAAAAGTCTGAATTAAGCAAAGTCAGATAATAGGAAAGAATCCTAGCGAGCATTATATTTTTTCCTCATTAAATATAATTACAACCGCAGACTGAGATACTTTATGGAGCANACATCTTAATGAACAAAAATGAATTATTAGCTAGCAAACAAACGGGATAGATGCTTGTGCTCCAAAGATTATATTACTACAGGTCTAAACTACTGATTCCTATGGACGCAGCTGATTGGAATAAGAAGTGCAACACAAAACACTTTGTATGGGCAAAATTTCCATTTACTATGTTGTCTATGTTCCGACTCACAAGTTATGGAGGAAAGAGACAATTAGGAAAATGAGTATATGGGAGTCGATCTGAAATGAGCTGAATTTTGACAATAATAATGTTGGCTGCATCATCTAGATTACAAATATTTCTCATGGAAAAGGGGGGCGAGAGGACAAAGTGGGGCAAAGGAAACATGCTGCAATGGGCTGGGGAGGATGAGGCTGCTAGAAAGAAAATGTTAGGGTGGGATAGGCTGCTAGAAAGGGAAGGTTAGGGGTAAGTTGCAAGACAAAGGGTAAGGGTTACAGAAAAGGAAGGTTAGGGTTATTCTGCATGAGATGGAGGGTCACNGTTAGGCTTATAGAAGAGGAAGGCTAGATTTACACTGTGGGTGATGGAGGGTTGCAGTGTGGGACATGCAAGGTTAGGGTGATAGAAGGATAGGTTTAGGATGACAGGTAAGGTAAGGGCTAGGGTAAAATGGAGCCTTCAGCCACAGGAGGATTCAGATCCCCATCCATCGCAGTCTTCTTTGCAGCAGAGGATGAATGACTGGCTCTTGTAGCCAGTGCAGTGTCAGAATACGAAGTGTTAAAATTTTTGTATATTTATAGATTACAAATGGGGTTTGAGAATTGGATGACATTTCCTACAAAAAACAGCCCTACAAAAAGGAGGCTGAACACTGATGATCTCACACAGATACACACTTGACAAGTGTATAGAGAACTAGCTGACTGGCACAGTAATTGTATAGTGGGTATTTGCTCCAGGAATGCTGTCCACCCATAAGAGTATCNTATGACGTTGGATTGGGAAGTGTGTACAGTGGGTTTGGCTGTGAGCTGGGAAAATCATGCTATGTATGTAACTAACTGAAGTTCACTTTAAGATATAGATATAAAGATATTGTCAGCGGTGAGATTCNGTGCACTTTTCTACACAACAGTGTCACATTATCAATTGCTTCATTTCAGGTTTAAAAGATGCAAGTAAACAATGTTGTGTAGAGGGTGGTGGATGTCTCCAGGGAAGGGTAAGGGGGCCCAAGCACCAATCCTGTATACAGCCTTAATTATTTCTTAAATCCCCTGTGTATAAANCATTAATATGTCCTAATATGTCCTGACATTTAATGTCCTGCTAAACAATAGCTATAATGTGATATATTTTGTCTGAGCAATGTTTACAGCAATAACTATATAACAATAATGCTGATAAACGGTCATTGAATATTAAAGAGATTGTACATTTGTACATTGTACATTCTTTTAGTTTTCATAGTGCTTACTGTTATTATTCAGTGATCACAGGTACATTGGGAAAGGAAGGATAGATCCATTTACAGAGAGGTTAAAGGGCTTGTGCATAAATTACAANTTTGACCCCTCTGAGAACAGTGACCACACACTTTTATTGCAATTAGATTAAGTGCACTGCAAATGATTCATGATATTGTTAATAATATAGTGTATCTGATAGCTGAAATGTATTGTCACAATTTTACTGCAGAATAGATATCTTATTCACTTACAAGTACAACAATATAACTGATGAATTAATAAAATTATGTGATNCAGTTGAAAGTGTCATCATTTCATTTCCATTAGTAGTATGCCACCTACTGACCATTAAGCAAGAAATATTTCCAAAATACCAAGACTTCAGAAGCATATGCAAACATGGACAGAAAGTGTTAACACAACGCAACACAAGAATACACAACAACAAAGTATTATTTAATAGCAGCCATTCTATGGAAATTCAATTCATATACACCTTGGGCCTAAATTTACTAAACTGCTGGATTGGAAAAGTGGGGATGTTGCCCAAAGCAACCAATCAGATTTAAGCTCTCTAATTTCACATACGGGAGAATGTGAGCTCAAATCGGATTGGTTGCTATGGGCAACATCCCAACTTTTCCAGTCCCACAGCTTAGTAAATTTANGCCTCAATCTGTATATATGTGACTCTAGATTCAATCCTATATTCAAGTAAAAGTCAAACATAGGCAAATTACAATCACTTTCCCAGTCACCAACACATAAGTGCAGTATTAGTTCACGTAAGTAAAATGAAAATATAATCTGTGTATCAGCATCTTCCGGGACTAGCGTGTACACTTAGCCTAGTCCTGGACTGGGTACTTCACAAGAACATGCCCTTACTGTAATGTAAATGTTAATCCATGCACTCCCTGTAACGCCCCATTGATCACAGGCAGTCACAGCAGTGATTTGTGTTCTTGTCTGCATATGGTTCTGGAAATAATAATAATCTGTACATTTATCANCCAGTGGTCCATTTGACTATGGTCAAGTCATATATATGCTCAAATCCTATGCTCAAGTCTTAGATATGTATTGTTAAGTTTAATGAAATTATTTAAACACTGATATACACTGATATGTAGTCTCAGGATGGTATGGGAACTCATTAATCAGTGATGGAGGACCCAGTGGAGCTGTATAAGAGGTAAGTTCCCCTGAACTGTACATATTTCTGAAACATCTCTTCCATAAGATGGAGGATTGTTTGTTTTACTGTGTTTATTGTAAATGTTCTTTAGATTAAAATTAAGAAGTGTTAAAAAAAAAAAAATGACAGATATTGCAAAAGAGTGCTATTTGGCTCTGAGGGCTAAAATCAATGTACTGTACATGTCATGCTAAACAAATGTTATGCTATCCCTCTGTAGCAATGATTTACTGTTGGTGTCAGTTTGTGTGCATTAACTTTCTAATATATACACTACACATGATCTTCTTTATTTGTCGAATTATCGTGGCGCACCTTTGTTCCATTGAAAAAGTAACTTTCCCCTCTGACCCGTGGAAACTAGTTTAAGAGTTCCTGAACTTTAGCACTTGTTAACAGGCCACTGGCCCTCTTTTCTGCAATAATAGAAATGATAGAGAGTCACATCGCTGAAAAGACTCACACTGCTACGGTATGCAAAACGAATTTAAAACTGAAGCCCAAGGACTGGGCCAAAAGGAAAACAAGAATGAAATCAAATGTCTGAGGAGCTTTTGATAGTCTCTCCAGGCCTTTGTTCAATAAAAAAGCCATCACTGATTTAATTATATTCCTGAAACACAATGGCTCTATTTTAGAATCATGTTAAATGATTGATCTGCTGTTTCATCTTCCTTACAGCTCTTAGCACACATTGTGCACAAGAACCAATAATAGAATCTGTCACTAGAGCTTCTAACTTCATCAAGTAGTGTATATATCTACAGTGATGTCTTCACATCAGGGCATCTATTAAAGTATGTAACAAACACACTAGCGANACACATAAAGACCTTTAACAAGTATATAATGCAGTGATCACTCCATTCATTCATACATCAACGGAAATTTCAAAATTTTACTAAAACCAAAACACAGACGACATTATTTTTTATAAAAAATACATTCAATCATAACCTGTGAGATGGATCCTGCACAGCCTTTCCTATGGGCTTGTTTATTAATAAATATGTAAGACAATGGGCTAGATTCAATCCGCACGAAGATGGGAAGAAGATGGTGGTGCACTTTTTCCCGTCTAGTACGGTAATGAAAACTCGTGTCTTATGCGTGACTCTATAACCGCAATATATAAAAAGACGCAAATTTTCTCCCATTAGTCATCAAATCTGAAAAAAATGTGTCATTAATATAACAAACGCTATATACTTCATAACATTACAAGAATACGGAAAGAATGATTTCCCCAATATTTTAAATTCAAGAAATACATCCATCACACAGCATCCATTGTCAGTCACACAGAGCAGTGTCACAGTCTCCCCATTATTACTCTATGATTGGTGACATCACCTTCTCTCCCACTCACAAACAGATGATGAAAGCAAACATATCATTTTCACTTCCATTTAACAAATCAATTTAATTTTAGAGGCAATTGCACACTGACATATTGACAGTTGTGCTTAATGACATCTACGGTTCTTAATAAATATGCCATCATAGAGCCCTAGCAATAAATGTCTGTAACATGTTTACTTATGGAGGAGAGTTATGATTTCCTGTCACTTCCTTCATTAAATAAAAAGGATAACTACTATCTACTCCACAGGAAGTTACTGTGGCAGACAAAATCAACAGAAAATTAATAAAATGAGAAGGCAGTAGGACACTCTAAATAACTATGACATGATATACATAGATATAAATAGATAGCTATATTTCTATCTTCCTGCTCAGCACTTAAAACAAAGCAAAGGACATAAAAACAATATATTTGTATTAAAATAAACATTATTATATTTGACCAATTATGGAAACATGAGCAGAGATAAGCAATGTACCACTTAATTATTAAAACCCTACATTGTATGCACATAATAATTATTATAGGAACAGTTTATTTTATTAAAAGTATTTAGGTTCCCTTAATGAAATCTGATTTATAGGGGCTAGGGTACTTTCATCTACCTGTGTTTAGACTATGAACCATTGCTTCTAATGCCACATATACTCTATGGTGAAGAGTCACTGTAAATGCAGTTAATTTAGTTAATGTTTGCAGTGTTAGTATGGTGTTTAACTGCTAAATATATTTCACCAACATTAAATAGATGCTTTTGCTATTATCCCTATTATCTAAAACACTTGTCAAATACCAAAACACATTAATTATCCAATTTTGGATTTAATCTACAAAAGAACATTTTTAATTCTGTGCAAGTATGTTAAAGAGATGCTTTCGATGGAACATGTAAGGTATTCATTGTTATCATTTAGGGACACGTGACCTGATTCAAAGGCGCGCATCCCCCAGCCAGGCTGGTGCCGACCTGTGCATGCGCAGAATGGCTCTGAATAACACGGATGTGGGCACAAAGCCTGCATATATGCCTCTCCGCATCTGTATTATGGAAATGAGAAGAGGGGTGTTCCTCGCCCCCTTTTCTAATTTGCATGTACACATTTAGCAGGGATTAGCCCTGCTAATTGATGCGCAGCTTACACCATGTCCTGACACACATAGCAGCTTTGAAGCAGGTAAATGTCCATTGGTTCAGTGGAAAATGTCCATGTTAATGAAGAAACATGCAGTTCTGAATCTGATGGACCTGGCGGCCTCTTGCTGCGGGCACCAAAAACTTTAAATCAGACCCACGTTCCCACTTTTAAACTATGTATCTATTAAGATTACGACATGGACACTATGGCCTAAATTTACTAAGCAGGGAGATTGCAGGGAGATTGGAAAGTGGAGATGTTTCCCATAGCAACCAATCAGATTCAAGCTCTCAGTTTCATTTTATATACGGGAGAATGTGAGCTTCAAACTGATTGGTTGCTATGGGCAACACCTCCACTTTTTAATCTCCCTGCAATCTTCCTGCTTAGTAAATTTAGGCCTATGGAATTTACATGGTATCCAATGTCAAAGCAGCATCAGTATTTTGTAATAATGCATAGAGAAAACTTTAAAGTTGTTTTAAAGTCATTTGTATGTCTGGGAGATTATTATTATTATTATTATTATTATTATTAATAAAAGCCTTCCTTAAATGGTGGGAATGATTTATTCTTTTCTGCATACCTATAATATAATGGCAACATATCAATGGAAACTGAATAGCGACAAGCACAAAAATGGTAATTACTATGTATAATCTGAAATCATAATGATATATTCCTTGGGGTCTTAATGTGAAATATTTTAAATAAATCAGCACATGTTTTGTTTGCCAAAAAATCAAGAATAAATAACATGATAAAAGACAACAACTTAAAACTACACGTTAAGTGTGAAATATCAGATTGACATAAACATTGGACAAACTACTTATTCAGCAGCCTCCCAAACAAACTGCTTTAATGCAGCATCGTCAGACATCCAAATGTTTGTGAAACATGACTTGTGTTCGTTCTTGTGTGTTTCTCTTACCAATAGCTGACTGAGTGCCTGAAACTAAAGCTAGGCACAGGGCTGAATGCATCAACAGTCTTTTTATGCATCACTTAGCAAAATTACTGCACGCTTTACAAAGAGCACACCAACAAGTCAAGGTTGCCCAAGGTAACTAACTAGATCATTAGACTTTATGGCACCAGAGTTCTGGATCAGTCAGGTTACCATAAGGTTATAACCGGAGGACAATCTTTCTTTAATCTGATATCAGTTTGTTCAAGGTGATGGAATATCAGATTCCTATAGCTGGGAACACACTATACTACCAATAATTGTCTGATGGGGCCAATAATTGTACAGAGTGGATTGAAATACAGACAAAACAGTCCAAGAGCTCCATCAGATCTGACCAAACCGATACCGTGCAGACAGGGCCGGCGCGCCCATTAGGCGAACTTAGGTGTTCGCCTAGGGCGGCCGGCAGAGAGGGCGGGCGGTTGGGCGGGTGGCCGTGGTAATAAAAAAAAAATATTGGAAAAAAAAAAGTAAAAACCAAGAGGGCGGCCAGCCAGCGGTCACCCAGCCACCCCCCGCTGTAGTTTTCAACTGGCGTGACGTCATCACGTCGCGCCTATACGTGGCGTGGTGACGTCACGTCGTGTGTTTTGACATCAGGGGGGGCGCGGTGCTAGGTCAGCACCGGCCCTGCGTGCAGACCCTAAAGTTTGTTCTCTTTTTATATGAGTTTACTTAGCAATGGCCCTAAGTGTGGGGGGCCCCTTTGTGTGTGGGGGACCCCTGGTCAGAAGCTCAGATTGATATGTGGTTAACCTGGTCCTTGTAGCATAGTATAACTTAGCTAAAGAAATAACCTGGGATGTCCACTTTGAAGGCTTGACATTTTGGTAAAACTATAATACTACATATTTTATCACTTACCTCCCAGCCAGAAAGGGAATTTTCAAGGTTCATGCATTGTTCCCCTTCAAATGGTCCATATCTTTCTCCTGCTGTTATCTTTATTTTTGCCCATATTCCCAGCCCTGCCCCTGGAATCCTTGATTCGCGCAGTTCAAAATCAGGAGGTATTGGAATGTCATCTGGGATATAAATGGGAGCTCTGTAGGGTGAGCCGTCATTAGGTTCGAATTCATCACTTGAAGAGGCTGGGGAAGATAAGTCTGGGAAATTGGAACCTGAAGTGGTGCCAGTCCCATCATCAATAGGAAAGCCGTCACCAACATGCATCTCAGGAAAGTCTTCAATGGAAATGTCATCACCTATAAACAGATAAACATAGATTTAACAGCTAGGCATTACATTAATACAATTAATAAAATACTACTTTATCCAGACACATTGGGGAAGATACTATTCTGCACAAACATTACATGAATTTACATAATGGATTTTATCTTGCACCTCATAGATAAAATACAAGATGTTCAAGCTTCAGTAATGACATAAATAAGCACTTCCTAATCGTTTAATCGTGGATGGAATGGAATCATCCCCAATCTGTATGGGGTGTAGCACTGAAGGTTAATACTCATTAACATTTTACATAAGAAGTTCAAAACCACAATGTTCTACATAATATAAAACAATAACCATAAATGGCAACAAAGTTCATAAACCCTATGGAGACTACAACTCCATTTGTAGTAATACTGTTGTGATAGCGTGTGCTTTATATGGTTTACTTAAATATTACAGTACTGAGAGCCCAACCCAAGCAGACAGCAATCACAATCCAGAGCCCCATATAATAACATAAACTCCGAAGCACTTGGGTACTTGGGTATTAAAAAAGACATTATTCAGTTATGCAAGGAACATGACTATGATTATTGGAAAGTTATTGTTGGGGGGGGGAGGGTTTAAATATATTAAATAAGGAGCACTCTTAATACTGTATAGGGTGAAATGCATTGAGATAGAAAAGGAAAAATGTGTGTGTATTAATTGAATAAATCTATTAATCAATAACACAGAACTGAGGGAAAGGATGGACCAATTCAATGGACCAGATCCAGACTTACTCACGAGTTAAGCTGGCCATACACTATGCAATAAATTGTTCCAATGGACCAGCTTTAGTCAAGAGTGGGTAAAACCACGATGAATTGCAGGGGGAGGTAAAATGAATGTCAGTGTTTGCATGCAGGGAGAATACTTTATTGTTGCATTTTGCACACAGATACTGACTAGTGTTACTGTTACACTGGTATTAGACTTGGGCTAGGAAACATTATCTCTCACCTGTAATACTGATTGCAATTAATTCAATTTACCTCCCCTGCAATTCAATATGGTTTTGCCCACTCTGGACTAAAGCTGGGCCACTGGAACAATTTATTGCATAGTGTATGGCCAGCTTTAATCAAGAGTGAGCAAACCATGTTGAATTGCAGGGAAGTTAAATTTAATTAGTTGCAGAGTTGAGATGTTTCCTAGCCCAAGTCTAATAACAGTGTAACATAACGTTGGTCAGTATTAAATAAATAATAAAGTATTCTCCCTGCATGCAAACACTAACATTCATTTTACCTCCCCTGCAATTCAACATGGTTTTGCCCACTCTTGAGTAAGTAGTAAGTCAATAGTGCTTAAAGTCTGAGTCTGGTCTAATAGCGCTAAGTACTTTCAAGTATTTATGTTCATATATATTCAGTTTTCTTATTTATTCCTACAGATCCAAATGTAAACACTTTGTTATAAAAAAAAAGAAACCCGTAAAAACTAACTCAACAATTGCCCAGCCTTAATCACTTTTGCAGTTACTATTATCATTAGGATTGTAATCCTTTTAATTAACACATTATAAGGACAACTTAATAAACTATTTGGGGATGATTTAAGCCACCTTGAATTGCCTACAATGTGGTAGAGTTCAGTTTTACTACAGCGGAGGCATTTTCCAATATCAGTTATATAACACTGGAGACAAAATGTGTCTTGTAATATTGTTTATGACTTGCTCACTGACACTATGCATTACTGCAGGAATGAGGGATGCATATCTCATTCAGTTACATCTCAGTGTGGGACCCATGGACAAAACTAGGTACTTGCTCTGTACACTACAAGTAATAAATCATATTTCTGAGTCTCTAAACAGCAGAACCTTAAACAGCTCAGTAAAGATCCATCTGTGCTTCCCTGCTGCCACTGCCAACCCCATGACCCCTGATACGCCATCAACCTTCCTTAATGCATAATTTAAACAGGGGCATTGAGAATCCAATTCCAAGAGTGACAACATATATCTGTTTTATGGCCCTGGATGACATTCTGCCCACTGCATCATTTTGTGTCACAGAAACAAAACATTTAGGCACAAATTAGAAATCAGTGAGCATGCATGACCAAGTACAGTGAGCAAGTATTTCCTCTAATGATGTCATGTGCATTTACATTAACACTGGAAACTGCTGTGTACAATTGTATGAATAACTCCGCTGATTCATTACAGGTTCTTTTGTGGAAGTTATGACAAAATGATTAGTACAGTGCCTGAACCCACTGAAGTTAGACGAGGTTAGAGAAGACCTCCATAAAATAATGAAAGCAAGTGCCTGATTGGTCGCTGTGAGATACAGCCTTGTGTATGTATAAATAAATAACTCACAAATAAAGATCAGTATAGAACTATATGAATTAATGCTTTATCACCTTATTTTATATTACAGACAGAATAGCAAATTGGACCCTGGTTCATAGCAGTGGACTGGATATAGACTTCCCCAAAAGGATTGTAAAGGTTGTATAAGACCACTGTTTCTGACAACACTATAGCGTGGGTGATGTAATGCAAATGCGAGAAGTGGGAGGGTGAAAGTATGGTTAGGGTACACTAAATGCTGGGTTTAGCCCTCACGTTCGATCCTAGCTTCAACAATGTCGCCATTTTAAATTAAGACATTGCAGAAATGTTAAGGTATGGCTCTGCTCTCGGGCTAGGGTATCAGGATCACATTGTGCTACAAAATACTATTTAGAGCACTAGTGGGGGTATGACTTCTAGTGTGTTAAGGCACTTTTTATTCTTTCCTATGTGGATTACCCCTGCCTTTCATCATTCACTATTTTGTGAAACTTTATTCCCTAATCCCCCTCTTAATAAATCAGCTATTTTCCTCCTCACTTAACCCCACCAATGTTATGTACGCCCCAATAGCCTGTCCATTGCCTTACTTTTGTCTAAGGAAGGGCGTCATTTTAGGTTCTTTGTATATTTTCCTTTTTGTTATTGTTTGTTGTTGAAAGGGATAGATAAAAAAATGGATAAATAAATGTTTACAGGTGTTATGTGTCACTATTGTTATATTTATATTTAAATATACTAAACAAACATGCTCTCAGCGACATAAAACACTGATAATAAATGTAAATGCTGCTAAAGTCGCAGCAATAACTATAATATTACTTTTATAAAGGTCATTTTTCTCAAGCAGGGAAATAGTAAAAATCAACCATGTTGGTTTTGTTTGGCTTCTGTTCAGAATACTGTAGAGACCATGGATTTATTTTTTTTTCATCTTCATTATATATATATATATATATATATATATATATATATATATATATACATTGCAGACTATATAATCAGGGTCATAAGTGATTTGCCAAACTCCAGCCGTGCACAAAGGCTATCTGGGAAAAGATTTACTAGTAGAAACTATATGCGTTTCCTTCCATTATATTCACTGGTGTTACTTAAAAAACAAACAAGACAAGCATCAAAGGAAAATACATAGTAAAGGTTAATTGGTGTTGGGTGGATTCTGACCAGTTTGTACTTCTAGAGGAAAATGTCCATGTGGAGCAGGAACCAATCCCCTGCCAAAACTAACTCAACCCCATTGCCATTATAAGGTTCTTTCCATATCCAGTCTATCTGTGCAAAGAATGCTTGATCTCATCATATCATGAAGCTGTATAGTGCTGCAGGTTTCAAACTCATCCATGTACTGTAATTTCATTATTATAAAAACAATTCCAATTTAATTTACTAGGTAAAATATAAAGTTCCATTAGGGTCATGGTCAATCACAATGCACACCAGTTAAATGTTGGTAAGTTACAGTAACGTTGCCCCCTTATCAGATTTCTCCTTTGCTATGGCCCCAGCAATGTCTATTTGCACCCTTAGGTGTGAAACATTAAACTAATACCCTGTTCATACAGACATGAAAAACCTGGGTCTTTCAGGCAAATTCACAGTTTTTTCGCACAATGTGAACAGTGCCTGTCACTTTACTGGGGGTAATTACTGAGTCAGCAATGTAATCGGGATATAACACTAGAACAGGGTTGCCAACTTAAAAAAATGAATATCAGGGAGATGGCGGCAGTGCTAGCAAGTCTCTGGACAAAAGGGATGTGCCCTATGCAAACAAAGGTACGTGTCGTGTAAATAGCTCCACCCATGAGCATGTTAAGAGAATGTTTAACAATTTCAATATTCATTGTGAAAACATTTATTGTAAGCAATGACCTCTTTATACAAATAAAGCACAATGTCTGAATTCTGTCATCATACTTCAAATACTTTTGAACTGACTTTGAGCATCAAACACTTTTGCAAACACTTCAGGGAGTCAGGGAGATCAGCCATTCTTCAGGGAGTCTCCCTGATATTCAGGGAGAGTTGGCAACCATGCATTAGAATGCTGTATGAGGTTGCTAGAATGCTCTTAAACTCTATTGATCTCTGTATTGATAATAAGCCACAATATGAGAGCTAACAGTTCCATGTATTCACTTGGTAAACTGTCTTGCCTATGTGAGGGGTGAAAATAACTGTGTATTGTACACTAATACAGAACAATTTCACTTTTTAAATGTCATTGGGAATTAAGCTAAAAATGGCAAATGTATATGTGCCTACCCCTGCAGCTCAATGTAGTTATGTTTGGCCTTTGCACCAGTTCACACCTCCCAACTGTCTGGATTACACTGTCCTGCTGTGACTGTCCCGCTGTCCTGCCTGCCATCTATTTTGTCTCAATACAGGGACAATGGGCAGGATTTGGCCTAGACTTATTTGTGCTGTTTTCACCTTGCACAATGTTCAGAGATTATTTGCTGTACGTGAATAGGTAAATAGTGTAGTGTGTTCCTCATATCTAGATATTCCATTGCTGCATGGTTGCAAGCGTTCAAAAGCACCCAGAAATATATAAAATCCTATAAATGATTAGAACACATTATAAGAACACAAGCTTAAAGCACATGACAGCATCCCTTACCACTGCAAACTACCATATGGCTAGAGCACATGCCCCAAACATGGACACATCCTTTTAAGAAAGGAAGTTTACGGAATGGAATTTGACTTGTTAATGGGAAACGTGCCTTGTATTGTCTCTGGAAAATGTCAACAACAATGTACAATAAAAACAGCTAGAATTGTGAGTTCTGCACAGTAGCCTTTATTGACTAACACTGTCTAAAAGATTTGATATGCGCCAGATTTCTTGTCTTAATAAGGGTATGCTGCTGAAAAGCTGTTCCCGCATATTTTGCCATATAAATTGCTATTTTATGCAAATTCAAAATAGTTTAGACCCAAGCTCTGTATTTACAACACCAATCTGACTACATTTGCAGTTCAACTGAATCATCTTTTATAATAAAATTTATGATAACACAGCTTCTGCCTTGATGTGCTAGACTTAACGGTAATCATAGATTCCATGAAAACATATTGCCGTTAGCAAGATTTAAACGACCCATTACATCATCTGATATGAAAAGTTTGTTTTCAATAAGAATATATGTATGCATACGGAATTTAGAATTTTACCTTGGGCAGCATTGTTTATTTTCAAGATTACTAAAACTTATTTAAGCCAATATAAAGCCCTGATTTTATACAGCCCCATAGTGATATAATGCTGCTGTGAACCTTTGGACTATGCATTCTCAATGAACTTGTTCTTTGTGGGCAAACTGCATTTTATGAACAGGATCTTGCAGGCTTTCTAGAATATTAATTATGTTTATGTTGTTACTATAACATGCACGAGATCATTAGAAATGATAGCATACCAAAATACATACCGCTTAAATGCCCCTTATATTTGACGCAGAGTAAAGTGGAAAGTACTAGATAGAAAGTTTGTCTACTGTTTAAGTGTTAAACTCATCTTTGGTGGTCAGAGCACTGATATAAGAACTTTACAGGCTTTAACTGTAGTCATATTTGTAGACAACAAGATGATATAAACATTATTATTATTGCAATATAATTTTGTAAACTGAATAATAATCAAAAAATAAATAATTAAAAATATACATAGAATTTACCTGCAATGTTCCAGTTTATACACTTGTGTAAGGTGTGCCTTACAAAAACAGGATTTCAATGAAGACAAATGCATAAAATAAATAACTATTAATTTCACACCTAATAAGTTTAATACAGAGAGAGCTGCCAGGTCAGTGTGTGGAATGAGGGGTCATTTTAAATTACATACTAGATTTTACACAGTGTCCACATTACACAAAATAAAATTCAAGTCACAGTCATTGCAGACATTAAACCACACACCTGTAGTTTATGGTGTGTAACAGAAGTTAAAACATGCAGACTACTTATAGCTACATACTGAGCTGCTGATCAGTTGTAAATCATTTATAAAATGATTTATATGTCTATGAGCACCATATTGTCAGCTAAGATTAATGCTGTGATTTTGTTTCCAGGTAACAACACTATCTTATATTGAATTCATAGACTAAATATTAAGACAGGGTAATCCATTCTTCCTAAATTTCAGATACTACACATAGATAAATATATTTCCATACTCAATGTTTCCATACTCAATCAATGTTTGTTTGCTTACACACAGGCGTCCAATAATGCATTAGTGGTACTGATGCTTAGGGGCTGATGCAATGCCGCGAGAAGACAGGAAAAGTTGGCTGTGCGCCTTTTCCCGTCTCTTACGGTAAGACAGCGTTGCACTTGCATCTTTTTATACTCGGCTCTACTCAGCCTTTGCTCGAAGAAGATTGAATTGGCCCCTCAGTGTATGTGGATACTGCGCAGCAAAGCGACTATTAGTAGCCCAGGCTATTAAACACTTATAGGCCTTTATGCAGAATCTATAATTATCTTTTGCTTTAGCTTGAAGTGTGCTGGAATTTGTAACACGACTCGAAGTGGGTATTTATAAGTGGTGGTATGGAGGAGAACATTTATAACAAAATCGTGGGTAAGGACAATTATACAAGGGGCAGAGTTTAGCAGGGGATACAGCTCCAGAATACCATACTCTGATTTTTAGAGAATGTATGGTTCAGCTTCTCTGCATATTTACAGGTGACTATATGGATAAGCAGAACAGGTATAAAGTAGCTGTACAGTATTGGTTACTGTTTTTAGTTTCACACATTTTCATCTATGAACATATGTACATTAACACAATATGCTTGTATCTTGTATTCTTATGTGCTGTTAGATAAAAGATATTAGGGTATAGACATAAAAGGAGAACATACACCTAAAACTCTGAAGTTTATTAAATAAGAGTTATTTATGAATAAAGGGACAGAAGAAAATGTTTTACATAGTAAAAAATTCCTGTTTTACTATATTTAGACAGTGTCTAGATATAATTTATATATACTAATGTATAATCTATCATTTCAAAGTAAAAATTTGTATAATTATTAATATGCTGAAACTTGCAGGAGCATATACAGGAGAAACAGCTAACAGTCTCCAGAGACCTGATAGTGTAAATTGCAGATCACAGCAATGGTTACAGCCACAATGTCGCCATTATCATTAAAATGTGTTTTCAAGCCCTACCCCTGCAAATAACAGCACTGAACCATGGGGACAGGACTTCATGACAAGTTACGTCATCAAGTTCTTTGGTGGGATATATGCAGGAGGATTGGCTACTCCCCTGAGATTCTTAAAAGTGCTGTCCAAATTTAAGAGACAGTGGACAAATATGCTGCATTGTATAAACTACTAAATGAAGACATATCTAACGGAAAAGGTAGAATGTTAATGAGTCTTGCATGTTGATCCCATTTCGCTCTCTCTCCTATATATAGGTTGCTGCTTCTAAGAGTTACATTACACCATTCCCAAAACTAACAAAACTAAATCCTGGTTGTCACTGCTACTTGTCCTGCAAAATGTACGTCTTTGGAACATAACAGAGATAGCCATTTCTAAGTACAGAGTTTAAAAGGGAGACCGGACATAAGAGGTAATGACTTTTAATTGGATTGGTTTTATAATGTTTTTACGGATTGAGCAAAACCAGAAGAAAGGATTAGGAGAATCATTTCCACAAGGCATTATTTGGCATAATGAGAACACAGGGGGAGGTCCACATCCCCAATAGTTATTGTAAACAGCAGGAGATGCTTAACATGTCAGCATCTAGCTGCGTACAGTAGAGAGACACAAATGCTTTTGCCTCTTTATAAAGTTGGAAAGTGTAATCACTTGAAAGAGAGGAGAAACTGCAAGGTCATGGAGTGTAGAACAAGGTCACTGTGAATACCAAGGGATATTAACCCATTTTACCGGCTCAGTAGGTTGTTTTACTAGTTTCATTTAATATTGTTGAATAATACACACTTTCCCAAGACTTATCATGCTATAAAACAGTATAAGCATTCTATGATCCTGTCCCTGCAATCCTGTACCAAAATTAGGGCAATTAACATGTGTGAAGCATATACAGAGTCCTCTCCGTGCAGGACAGAGACAGCGAAGACATCAGAAGGGTGAGTACATTTTTATTTAATGTATTTCTTTTTTTTACAGGAATTTTCTTTTCTTTTTTTTTCTAAACAAACGAACATCGGTGATCAATCGGAAAATCCAGTTGATCACCGATGTCGTTTGTTTAGGTTTCCCGGCGTTTGGTCGCCGTTGGGGTTTTTTTTTCGTGTCCATCCATGGATATCCACGATATTCGTGAGCTTTGGATAAAAGTCGGCCCGTGGATGGCCACCTTTAGGCCTGAACAGAAGAGGGTTATGATGGCCAAATGGTAAAAGGAGGGCCAGGGAGCTAAGAATGCCACAGTATGCCTCATCTTGTAAGCCTGCTTCATTTGATTGCACTGAGAGTACACCTAAAGAGTCTGTAAGTGTTCATTAGAAAATATGGGGCAGGCAAAGTGTCTAGAGTCATGGAATATATTGTCTAGGATATATAGGGGCCGATTCAATTCCTGAGGCGCAATGTTTTTCCCCCTTACGCAAACAGTGTAAGGGAGAAAAACTCGCCCTTTTTAGCTTGTGGCTCACTGAGCCGCATATAAAAATATGCTAGAGACAGGTACCGAAAAAGCAGATTGTGCACTTTTTCGTGTCTAAAACGCGGATATAATCTGCCCCATAAAGTTTTCAATAATGTTGTCTACAAGCAATACAGAAATATTTAGTGATTAAAAAAAACACAAATTTAGCCCAAATCACAGGGGATGAGCTATAACACGTTTGACATAATGGACAATAGACATAGGTTAATAGGGCAGTATTGCTAATACAATAGAGGTTATTAGGGCGGTATTGCTTATATTTATTGAAAACAATCATGGGTAGAAAAAGTTTTAAACAAACAAATGAATCATGAAATGAATAATTGAAGCTTGTGGTTCAGAAAAAATCCAACACACTTTAATTCAGTATAGCATAACATACATCATTAAAAAGATCTATAAAACATACACATATTCTGATACTCTGTTACTAGATGAAAAGGCCTGAATTATGCAAATACATACCATTCTATAAAGACTGGCCCTGCAAAATAGAGTGTGTATGAGGAGAATTATCAACCTGACAATTTAGCGCTCTATGCCTAGAAATGGCTACACGACTGAATGACAACCATACAAATTATACCTAGCACTGCCAACAAGTTCCAGCTTCCAGATCTTCTATTTCTATGAAAGAACTATTAAAACTTTCACTTATATAGATGTTTAAGGAGATAATCGGAACTGAAGATTTGTTTCCTATGCACATCACACTTCCTGTTTGTAATCCTATTGAATGACACTACAGGGAGCCTGTATAAGTCTGAAATGGCTAATAACGGTTGACAACAGCTGGTACTCTGCTGTGTACTATGTATAAGTACATAGATTTCCAGGTTCTGTCACGTTATCAGGAAGGTATTCTTATACAGTCCCATAGCTGTCCAAATCCATATCAGAAGGAAATTGGTTAAGTTATTGACCATAATTATAAATTAAGTGCCGCATTCAGTCATATGTGTGGCTTATACATTTGCTATATAGGAATCCAAATATGCTTATAATGACTAGCTGTTATAGTATGAATACTACATATACAATGTTACATTATATCTAATTATATAAAGCAGAACATTTCTTATACACGTCTTTAAATATACACGGCTAGCTCATCAGCAATTAATGATTTGTAGTTTTCCCCCTAGGGTATTATTTTAACTGGAATGTTTTTTCTCCTGTGTTCACAAAGGGGACACTACCCCTTTAAGCCCTTTCAGGAAAAAAAGAAGAATAGTATGTGGACAAATGTACCAGACGAGATTAGGAAAACCCATGCTGAGCTACTAATTTGACTTGGCGTAGCTATTTCACAAAAGAGAGTTTTATTTAACTGATGAACCTATCATGTCTTAAGACATTATTAACAAGGTTTTGCATCTGACAGCATGATATCAGGGCTATATTTTGCAAGTAAATTATCATGCACCCCTGCTGCAGAGCTGATTTTGGCTGAAAACCTTAAAGCTTAGTCAAAGTGGAACTTTTTTTTCAGCAGAAGGCATACTTTTACTTTTCTGCTTATAATCAAATGGCATTTGCTTGTTGCGATTCCCTGAAAATTGTACATTTCTGGAGTCAAAATATCATTATTATTATTATTATTATTAATAATAATAATAATAATAAGTTCAAATATAAGATTGCAAGTGATATCTGATTGTAGCTTTGACAATTAGCATTGGTGACAATTTACTATACAGACTTTGCTGTTGAAATCAGTGGATGACCCCTGGTGCATATAGGATGACGTTAACAAATGCTCCTTTATTAGATAAAGGTTTAAGCTACGAATGTACATACATATGTCCCACTAATTATTATACATACCATGTAGTGTCTTTAACATAGAGAAGGAGCAATGTAGGACATTTCTGAAGTTAGAGTATATTTAACTCTGAGTGATGCTATAGGACCTTGTTCCTTTCTTGTGCAATTCCCAAATCACAACAATCTTTATCGGGAATTTTTAAAATTTGTTTTATAATTTATTAAGTATTAAAAAAACAAACAAAAACAGAACACTGTCATGTGTGTGTGTTCAGTTTCTGTTTTCTCTTTTTATTCTTATGTTTATTTTAGCTCAGTTATGTTACTTCCTTGCCTTATTACTTATATAATTACGTATATAATGCGTGTCATATAAAATAAATTGAGTACTATGTGCTGTTTATAGGTATATGTCATTTTATTTTGTCTATTTTTTTTGTACCTCGTTATTCTGTACTAATCATTCTAATGTATGTATATCATTGCTTCGTGATTCAATGACAAAATACAATAAAAATGGTATTGGATATGAAAATAGTGTTACATAAACTATCTTTCCAGAGTAAAGATACATTGTCATATAACAATGTAATTTCTTAAATGTATGATTATGGACATACAAAGCAGTCCAAGATCATGATTCCACAGTGTGAATCCGTATTTACTAGAACATGTTGGAAGATGTGGGAGATATGCCAGAAACAACTGAGGTTGGTACATCATCTAAGAAGCCGTTTTGTCTAGAGTAACGTCATTACTTGGCGCCCAACATATAGGATGTTTTTAGGCAGAAAGTATATGTCTAGTGTGAAAATTTGGTTTGGCTACAGCTTAAACTACCCTGTGGAAATATTTAACATACGTTTATTTGATCAAGCTGTCAAATTCAGTTAATCTGCTAATGATTTTAATCTCTTTGTTTAAATGTGTTGGGTTTTTATGTGATCCAAAAATAGCATGCTTTATGTGAAGAATGACATAGCTGTCTTTAGTTCTGACACATGAAGACCTTTACATCTAAACTTACTAAAACATATTTCAGTTTAATAGATGTTTCTGTTGGCCTTGCTGCATCATCACTTTGGTTAAATCAATAATGTTTGTTGCAGACTTTATTCTTCGGACGGATCAATTTACTTTAAATTTATTTGTTACTAAAGGCCTTCAAAAGGAAATTCACGTGGTTCATAGTGCTGTTTGGAATCAGTATGGCTTGTATGTTTCTTGTATATTTCACCCGGGTCGCAACACATCTGTTCTACACAATTAATGTTTTTAAAGAGAATGTATAAAATGGACCTTTTATACAGGTTATACAGTGAAATTATAAGTCAGGTCAGGACTGGTTTCTGTGAATGTATGGAAGGACAAGGACACCCAAACTTTGAGCCATTTTGATTTTGTGTTTGTGAGTTCTCACACTGTTCTACGTGTATTGTATTTGTTAAAGTTAAATTAAAAATCAAACATGATACAGACTTGAAAATATGAGAATATTTATCTTATTGTTTTTAGATACTGACCAGTGTTACATAAAAATTGTTATTTAGACTTGGGCTAGGAAACAGTACCCCTCAACTCTAATACTGTTTCCAACAGAGAAATGTACCTCCTCTGCAATTCATCAGAGTTATACCCTGGTGTAACTCTCCTCTCGTGTTTTCAAGTCTGGATCTGGTTCATGATCATTAGGTATTGTCCACAGACTATAATTCTTTGTATGCCAAAAATCCCATTTTGCGAAGACTCACAGGAGAGTCTTGGTTCAAACAAAGAGAGACCTTCTTCACCAATGACATAACATGATATTGAAAGGTTCTGAACCTCAAACATGTTGGAAACTGACCAGTGTACCTGTCAATTGTTAATTACAAGATTGCTTTTTTGTTTTTCTCACTGAAGAACAACAAAACTCTTTTTTTTGTTAATTTACTTTTCTAAAAAGCCCCATGTCTATGATACACAGTTTCCAACATTGTACTTTCCCTTGTTCAGTGTATCTACCCCAAATGCTCACAGATAAATGGTAATGATATATTCTTATCTTCTAAAAAGTCCCCATATCTGATTTCTTTCATCTGTACATATGCAGAACAGAAAAGCTGCAGTATAGACCATCTCCAAGAATCACCACTGACAGGTCATTTGCTATGAGATTTTTGTGATTTCTATAGCACCGTGGCTTTACAAAAAATACAGATTTCTCCTCTCTCTCTCTCTCTCTCTCTCTCTCTCTCTCTCTCTTCATAGATTCCACCTTTCACTACATTTATTGACATGTGCAAATGACTGAAGGAAAACATTACCAGTAAGAGAGCCTATGAGAAGTTTCAATGTCCATGGCTGGAGCATCTTACTGGGCTTTCTTCATATACATCTCTACAAAAAGCTCTTTGTCTGCTTTCACCATAGGTTCTGAATCCAAACACTGAGATAGGATACACATATAGGAATCCTATAGGGATATCATCGTTTGACCCCAGCATACATCTATACATCTGTGACCCATGTAAGGTTTACTTATTCTCAATATAATAGCTGTAGTTCCTATGCAAATCTTTGTATTTGAACACTTTTTTCCTATGGTTTGTACCCACTATGGATAATCATCACAGCAGGCTTAAAATATGCTCTCCTCTTTATGTGTTTGCTACATGAATAGCAAGGACAATGAAAGTAAGTCTACAATGAGTGCAGTTCATAATTCAAATTTTTGCTGTATAAATAAGAAAATTGATTATATGCCCAAATATTATTCCAACAAGTTGAATTACCTGGTGCTTAAGTTGCCATGATAATAAATTAGGTCAGAATCATGTTAACTTGTAATTTTATCTGGTGTACACCGACACACAACCATGTCATTACATAGACCATTGTAATGGCTTTATCCTTAGCTATATCAAATACTGTATTCAATAGCTGGGCCCTAGAGAGTACAATTAGCAGAATATACTTGGGGCTTTGGTGGCTGAATTCTGGGAAAAGGAAGTGCTCTTTGGAGACACAATGGAAATAAATATATAATTCACCAATTTTTTTTCTATTTGTCCTTGGCATAAATGAAGAACAAATTAGCTACCCTCCTTGGGTGTCTCTCAGAAAAAATAGCAACAAATAGACTTAAAGAGCTTCTGTAATATGCTGCTTTGTAGATAAGCACTGCAGAGAGGTAAAACACTGCCTAGGAAAGTTTTCTGTTCTTTCTTTTAAGATCTGAATGATATTTTCAGTATTGGAAACTATTACAAAAAGCAGTATTCCAAAGAGTATAAGCTTTCTTGTTCTATGAAGAGAGCACTCTGAGCTATCAAAATCTTACACAAATGTAGCATTATCAAATGTGCGCACATCTAACCCATGTGGCAAATAGATTTTACTATATAGTTTGAGCTGTGTTTATGAAAGGAGCTATTTTGTCATCCAAAGTGTTTTTTTTTTTTACAATGAGGTACATGGGCACCTAAACATAGTAATACACTTTAGATGGGAGTAGACTTGAACTGGTGATATATAGCTATTTCAGATGATTATATTCATATTGCATATTAGTCTACAGTCTTATTAAAGTTTCAATCAGTTAATTCTTATCTGCTTCTTCTGTTGGCATTGTATGGGAATGGGAACTTTATTTTGCATTGAGAAAGGCCCCGTGTGAGGGGTGAATGAGCAACGAAACTACGGACGCACGATTGCACAACAATGGAGAAACTGTAAGCAACATATGAATATTGACTTACACATGTGCATACACTATCACTATAAGTGTACCATACTTTAACCCTGCACAAACATAACGTAAAACCAGTTAACCCTAGGCACTCGACTAATATAAGAAGATTATATGGGAATGGCCCAATAATGTAAAGTCCATGGGAAAGTGGTGATATTGCCTATAGCAACCAATCAGATTCTTGCTTACATGTAATAGGTATTACATGTAATAAGTATGTAATAGGAAACTTAGTTAGACTCGGATTGGTTGCTGTGTTTTTCAATTTCCAAGTTTAGTAAATCTAGGCCCCAGAATTAAAAGTTATGTTCTTGTTTTTCAAGCCATGGTGCAAGGAACAAATCTCTTGTCTGTCATGTGGTAGGTGGTAGGTAAGCACTTAGTTGTTCTGAGCCCTACTTAAAGTTTTACGCACGCGTCGAGGGTGTCGTATACGGACCATCCAAACACAAAGTCTGCAGCCTGACCAACCAACTGTACATCAATGCTGTTGCTTCCACAAGATGAAATTTGCATAAAGTACAGGGTTTGGGTAATTGCATTGTCCACGCAATGCCAATTTCCACATCCGTATGCGGAATCACCTCTAATTATTACATCAGCCCTGGGGTTTTTCAGAACTTGGCAAATCAGGTTTTGGTTTAGGTTTTACTGGGGCAAAGACAACATAAATCTCTGTGGGTAAAACATTAATATCCTGGCTGGTTAGATTATGCAAGGGTCACTACTGGCTATTCTGCCTTCTGTTTTCTGTTGTTTTTATTACTGTCTGACGTTTATATTTTGTTTTATACTTTTACAATTAATAAAAATTGATTTAGAAAAAAAAGGAAAGTGCTCGAATGTATTTCTATTGCATTAAGACAATATAGTGTGATTTATAGCAAATGTAGACATTGAAGACAAGCTTTCACAAATGCTAAAATAAGTAAAACAATCCCTAATAAATCTTTACTCTGTAATCCTGCCATGCTAATAGAATCTGAATTCCCCCAGAAACACTATTAAACACAGCAAAAACCCAGGAGATAAGACCAAGTAGTGTTATATTTGCATGTAGTATTCTGTATAAATACATTTAGATTATTTCAACTTATTTGTACTGCACTTTTTACAGCTATTCTAGGCATCCATGCATGCAGACTATTATCATTGTCTATTTAAAAAAGACAAATCGATAACAATGAGAAATAGAGGCTTAGTTGTGTTGAATTTTCCACACCAATGTTTTCCATACTTGCTCCTGGGCAGAATTCATTAATTTTTATTAAAAGGGAAAACATTTGTTCCCATGATAATATTTGCATCACCGGAATGTTTTTCACCTCTGCCACAAGGTGTTGCGCTGGCTCATACATCACCAGATTACTTGGAGAGCAAAAAGACCTTCAGTCATTAGAGAGTGAATTAAAGATGATCTAAAGAGCTATTAATCACAGTGACAAAAGCCTTAATGTTCCTGTGACCCCAAAGGAGCCAAGGGACCAAAACTGAAGCTGGGGGAGAGAAAATGGAAACATATGTTTTTACCAAATAACCTACCTTAGGAAAACTGTCAAACACAGACATGTCAGCCTTAGAAATTCTGCATAGTAGCAGTTTCAGCTGATATGTGTGTTTTCCACCCTCATCTTTGTGATAAATCACGGGTCAGTTTTACATTTACTTCAAAGAGAAGTCCAGATTAATGAAAAACTATAAAACGATAAGATAGATATATATATATAGATAGATAGATAGATAGATAGAGAGATAGAGAGATAAATCGATTTTAAACATGCGTCTAAAAGTCACATATCAGTTTGTACTGTGCTACCATAGTTTAAGAAATTCTACATCTTAACACAGCTGCCCAATGCTATGGAGTTAGGTAGATATACAACAAGACAGTAGATCTACAGGGAGCCTGATTATTAATATCTATCTAAAACTTAGCTTTTATTCCATAATGGATGATAAAAGATATATCAACATATATCATGAGTATAAATTGTCTTTAAATAAGCAATAAAAACACCACTCTTAAATTATGCACAGTATCCACCGTCACCAATAATTAACATATAGCGTAATAATTATTGTAAAATAGTTCCTTCACTAGAGTTCTGGTG
>JABWIB010000019.1:123988-134185 GCA_016617825.1 Platyplectrum ornatum | reverse complement strand
TAAGTTTTAGATAGATATTAATAATCAGGCTCCCTGTAGATCTACTGTCTTGTTGTATATCTACCTAAGTCTATAGTTGAATACTGAGGTGAGCAACGGAGGGAACACTAATTATTTGTTTTTTCTCCAGAGTGTTTCTTTTGGCCAATGCTATGGAGGAAGTAAGTCCCTGCATGTGGAGAAGAATACCCTTGGTGGTTGGACAAAGATATGTTAATCTTTCAGTAACGACAGTAAGCCCTTACATACAATCCAGAAATTCATCATGGTTTAACACAACTTTCTTCTTTTATTTCTAACTCTGGATCTTGTCCATTGCCGTCTTCTAATATGTGATGAAAGTGGGGAGAGTGGAGGGATATTGTTGGAAACCGCTTTATTTAGTGTTCTTTACTTTTGAGTTTGGACTTGATTGATTCTAAGGTGTAGAAAAAAGCAAATGGAACAATTTATACATATATTATGATTAAAGGAATCGTTGGTAGTTTCATCTTGGCAACATCTACTGTAGCTGTGCTCACACTTATCCCACTCTTGACCAATCTGACCATCGACTCACCAGTTCTCCATACACTGACGCAAACGCTTGTTACATGCAATCCAGGTTGGTTTAAAACATTTTAAAGTCTGTTTAAAAAAAATTAGGAAAATGGATTTCAAGTCACCCGACCCATTTAGAAGTGTGTATGCTCCTGTGAATAATTTGTCTTTCAAAAAAGAAATTGCAAAACATCTATTTTATTTTTTAATGCAGAATATAGAAGCAATGGGAGACTTTACTTCCAGCAGACAACATTTTAATAATTTTATATAAATGTATATAGGAGTACATTTTATTAATACAAGATTATTGTATTTTTAAGAATTATTATTTTAATTATTATTAGTCTTATTATTATCTGATATAGCTACATAGATGTGGTTACACAAATGAATTCTAATATGAAGCAGACACTGCACACATGAAAATAAAGTCGTTTTTCAAGAGGGGGAAAAAAACAGATTGTGCTAATCATTGAATGGAATACGGTGTAAATGTAGTATTATATCTGAAGGAAGCGTGTTCACTCACAGTCATGCACCAGAGCCATTAAGCCTTAAGGTCTTAAAGGTACTAAGCAAAGCATATGACAAATTTCTCAAAAACACCCCAGCCATAACATAGTTCTTGCTGATTGCTCATTTACCCATAATGCATGTTGTCATAGCAAAGCCTGACAAATGACAGAGAAAGCTCAGGTTATTTTTTTACACGGACTGCCAGCCTCTCACCTCAGATTATTCATTTATTAGGGCAATCACTAAGGTCTGGATACTTAATATTGTTTTCACCAAATATGAAAATGATCTACTTGCCTATTCTTTAGTTCCTCCTAGGGCAAGCCATTTATCATCCGCTCAGGATAAATGACTGCTTCATTATAACTGTAATTTATTAGATGCTGGCGGTGGAAAAGCCACACCTTGAGATTCAAAGTTTCTGTAAATATTCAAGAAATATAATACATCAAAACCCTGTTATACATATTTGAGAATATTTCGCCAGCATACATTTTTATATTTACACATTGTTTGGTCCTTTGTAGGTCACAAAAACAGATATATCAGATATTTAGAAGGTCTTATGCCAAGCAAGTGATCTGCTATTAATCAACATCAAATAAAGGTTTGTTATATGAAATGCAGGCAATATAGCAAGAAAAATATAAAAAAAAAAGTGTCAACAGAAATAAAAAATGAAAGACAAGTATTGAAAACATTAAACACAATACAGACGTTTCCTTCCTTATTATGCTCATTATTGCAAAACTATTGATGTATAAATGCTATTTATATTATTGTCTATGGAACTAGCCCAAAAGGATTGGTCTGGCATAATTGGTATTTGGCAATGTCTGTCTGTGCTCATAACCCTCTTTTGTGCGAGTCTCATGTAAATGTATTTTGGAGCTCCGCTCCCAATTTTGTTTGTGGGCTAATAGTGGCCAGTGAATGCTGTTTTGTATTGAGTTTGTGCATGCACCTTTACTAAGGTGCATCCTGACTCCATATTCATACTCATTATGTCAATGTCTTTATACAGTTTAAACATTCTGGACCAGATCCATGATCCCTTAAAATGACCAAATTTCATGGAAGTGCACAGATGTGGGAGGAAAAATGGAGGAATTCCTATTGCACGGAAAAATGTTAAAGTCCTTCTCCCTGCGCACTAAAATAACAATGGGTGGGGAAGAGGTAGATTTAAATCAAGGGATTGGGGCAGAGTTTTGATTGATCCACACAGCCAGCAGTGGTCAGCAGATTAAAAAAAATATATATATTTTGCTTAGGGATCTGGAGCCCTTATCCAACTACTGGCGTGTTCCCTAATGTTGTTCCTAGTTTCAGCTACATTAGGTGTGGCTGGAGTCTGAAGTTTCCCAATAACACCATTCCTACCCTCTCTCCTTTCTCAGGCAGCAGCACACAGGCTGAAAATCAACATAGTTTTGCCCAGGTGTAACTTTTAAACTAATGTAATCTGGATCTGGTGCAAAGTCTGGTGTTGAAGAGACTGACACAGGTTCTAGAAAATCCATAATTTGGGGTTTTAGAGAAAGGCAACAGACTTACACACTTTGTCCTTCACAAGGTTCATTAGGTTGGTACCAAAGAAATGGCAATATTTTCCCCATGATCAAGGATCAATGTATTGCATATTGTTAGGCAATATAAGATAAGATAAGCTTTCTAAGTGACTTTAAACTAAAAACTGTTTACGTCTATTACAGACATCATAGGTGACAGGTTGCTCTATGATCTCTTAGTTTTAAACTGATGAAGATTAAGTACAATAAGGTGCTCACAATTCAGTCAAACACAACTTAACTATGTAGGTACATTGCAAATTACAGGGAATAAATATAAAATTATAGACAACCAACATCTCTAAATAGTCTTCCAAAGGATTTTCAGTTTCCTTAAGCCATAAAACCTGCAGGTGAGACAAATGATGTCCATGTAAGGTTTGAATGATACCTCCAGGAAGGCCCACAGAGTAAGAACCGCTCAGCCTTGAAATTAACATCTAGAGGAAAAGCCTTTGCTTCAAAACAAGAGCCGCATCTCAAATCTTTTGGGAGGAAGTAAAAAACCAAATAAGAAAACTGGTGCTAAAATAGGAAAATAAGTGGAATGGTGGTTTAGATCAGTTGGATGTTATATATTCAAAGAAGATAATAGAAAAAAAACTTTGTTATTGCAGGCAATATATAAGCGAGAAAGAGCGGATCAAAGTGGCACTCCCTTAACACTGCTTCCAGATGGGGCCAGGCCACCGTGTCAAATGCCCTCGCAGTGTCCAGAGTAAGCAGCAAACCATCACCATCAGGAAGGGAGGAGGCAGCCATTGTGGCAGCAATGGCCAGTCTAATGGCCAGTCTAACAGATTGCCGGCCCCGTACAAAGCCAAATTGGTGATGGGTTAACAAATCGGGTAGGAGAATTTGTAACCTGTTGGCAATCAGTTTGGATAACAATTTGTAATCAACATTGACCAGCGAAATTTAGTTTACACTGTTTATAGTGTAGATATTTATTTTCCATAGTTAAGCCCTGCATTATCAAACTGAATATGACTCCCTAGTCAGAAACACCCAAATAATGACATCAATTTGACAGTTTACTTGCGCTTGAATTGTTAATGGAAACTAACATACTAGTGAGTAATGGAAGGAACTCAGAGATCAATATGCTGTATTAAATAGTAGCATTCAGCTGTAATATTTGTTCAAAAATATTAAGTGAGGCTTATGCACATCCTGGGAAAAAGTACAGGATATACTGTGGTTCCATTGTAAAAATTTCCTACAAATGACCCATGGACAGAGACCGCACATTTTGATCAAAGCAAGTAGTATTTGTAAAGCCTATATGCAACCACCGGGCATCTTGCTATTCAAAACTCACTAAAAAGTGTGAGCAAATCTGACAGATTAGTAAAATATTCCAGACCATTATAATAATAATATAAGAATAATAATAATATAAAATTAGACTTTAAGATAACGTATTAAAATTAAAATTTTACATTGCAAATATGTTTTGTATACATTTTAAAATTGCAGCCTTTTAGGTTACAGGTTTGTAATAACAAAACTAACTCACTTTAGCACCTAAATGAATATATATATATATATATATATATATATATATATATATATATATATATATGTTTATAAGTTAATTGAAACGATATGTACACACATGTGTAGCCTATTTATAAAGAAGGCAGGTAAGGCAGCATGCCGTATCATTAATAACAATTAACAAGCCATGTGAGTATGGAAGCAGGCAAGCTTGCCAATTAGCTCTTTTACCAAATTGAAAGTACTAGAGGGCCTTCAAGACACAGAGGCTGCTAATTAATTAACATTACATGTGATTAATAATGAACCTCATTTAATAGTTAAAATATGTTCACCAGAGCTGCATGGCAGAACAAAACGCCTTCAGAGAGCATCTATATTTATCCTGATTGTGTTTAGGGTTTTCACATCTTCCGAGCAGGCCTGACAAATGGGCAATTAATTATCTAATGTTGTCTGACAAAAGCATCGTGATAAAGATGTATGTTTTACATTTCTGGATGTAGTCTGCCAGGGAAGAGCCCCAAAGGGACCTCAGTGTCCTAAAACTGGGCTCCCAGCCACAAGGAGAAGCGAGACAAAGCCCTTATCTCCTGCCATAGCCTTCTGAGATAAAATATGTTCAGGCATTAAGAGATGTTTAAAAATGCTGCTGCAATATCTGATTAGGAGAAGAAGCAAACTCTACTAAATTGGGGTTAAGGTATAATCAATATCATATATGGAGTGTCTGGCTGTTCTGCATAAACACAAGCACTTCATATCATTAAGAAGTCTATAATGTGTAGAAAGCATATGCCTTGACATTGAAGCCCTGTGTTCTCTTTTATTTAGAAGTTTATCTTCCAACTGTTTGACAGCTGCTCCTAAGTGGATTCCCAGTGCCAAATTATTTTTATGATTGTGTGATGCTGTTTTCTGCCATCTCAGTTAATGAGATAGGATCCCACAATGGTGATAATTCAGAGCCGTCAAATCTGGCCAGGAATGACCGGATGGAGCATAAAGCTAAATGCAGAGGACAATAAAAAAAATGTTTCTACCAGGTAAATTCTCTTTTAGTTTTTTACACATTTTCTAAAGGATAATATAAATTCTATCCATTTTTTTAAATTAATTATGTAATCATATGTATATACATAAAGAGGTATTTGCACCAATCCCAATTGTACTATGAGTTACCAGAGTAATTAAAAGCTCTTTATTAAGTGTGTTTTTAAAAGTGATGCAACAGTACGGTGATGGCCAACCTATGACACGGCTGTCAGAAGTGATTTATCAAGACATTATGGGTGACGCATGATTTACGGATGATCTTCGACCAAGAACAGATAACGCTTGTTGCGCTTACTTCACCTTTCATTTCCTTTAGTAGAGAGGAGAGGAAGAGGTGAAAGAGACAGGCACTGCGAATCAGATGTTCGTTTTACAATACCACAATCCCCATATATTTTTTGTTTCTAGGTAGTGTAGTGCTTTTAATTATTTATGGGACACTTTTAACCCCCTAAAAAATCTATTTATTCTATTTATTCACAATTTTCCATCTTCGTACTTTTGTAAGACCATATTCTCTGTGTTAAATAATACCATTAAAACAAACCAACTGACAGATGACGGTAGTAGTGCTTGCTTTGGTTTGCACAAAATACAATCACAAGTGTAAAGCATTATTTGTTTTTGCTCATTTAACAAACAAACATATTAAAAATATAACTTATCATTTTTTTTTACTGTTGCTGTAAATATCTCAAAATTAGAGATATTTCTAGATAAAATGACACCAAGTTAAGCTAGTTTTTTTAAAATTTTGACACATGGAGCTCAAAAGGTTCACCATCACTTTACTAGTAAAAAGCTCTGATTGTATAGTTAAACTACGCCACTTTGGTCTACCAACCACTTTGGTCTACTCTTTAAATACTATTTTTAGTTAAGATAATATTTTTGTTAGCATAGGAAAGCTTTACCTAAAAGTTCTAAAGGCTGTTACACCTGTACACTAGGGAGAAAATTCAAAGGGTACAATTACTTTAAAAAAAAGTTAACAAAAAAGTAAAAGAGCTGAAATATTTTATCTTGGGCAGCAAGATTTAAAGGTTAAAAAGCAGATGCTCTACTGACCCAGGCCAAGGCATCCCAAAATGTTACTGACCCAGTACTACACAATCCAACAAAGGCATGAACAATTCTAGAACTATAGAGGATGAGCAGTAGGAAGAAACCCCTCTTTGGTTAATTGACCTTTCATTCATTCATTCATTCATTCATTCATTCATAAAAGTGTAGCTGTACATGTTACACTTTTATATGTATATCATGTGCGATTAAACATACATTATGCAGAATTCTTTTGGGATTTTTTAGACTTATTTTAGATTTGTTATTGCCCGACTTCAGACATATTCCTGAGACATTTTGAACTACACATAAAACAGTGCTGTAAAAATTATATATATTAGGCAAAGTGTCCAGGGGAAAGCAAATTTCACCAATTGTGGTCAACAACCCTCCTGACTGTACTCCGTTTCATGTCTAGATTGCAGCATGTTTTCCCTTTCATGTTGTCAGCTCTGATTGAGACCTCCCAATGAAGCTACATATTTTTGCTTTTACTAAAGCACTGAATCACTGTGCTCGGAAAATCTTGGCAGTATATAAATAGTCGAGGCCATTTTAAAAAAGTATATTTTATGAAACAACATCATGCCTTGGGCAAAGTAAAAAGTGCTTTAGATCCATATCCGGTAATGTACAAATATGTTATGTACAGTAGTGGTCACCATTTCATTGTATATATTTTAGTGGGTTTACAGTAACACAGTTATCTATATAATGTCAACTGGTGTTTGCAAATTAGTGGTCACTTAGTTCATATTTGGAAATCGAGTTGTGGTAATTTTGAGTTTGAGGCTTTTAGATTATTTTATGTTCACAGGATCTGCACTTTAAACACATAAATTCTCGGATTCCTGGTAACATGACTTATTCCATCCTGCACCCACTCTCTGGAATAATCTTACCAAATTCCTCAACTTAAATCTTAGCCACCGTCTATTCTATTAACAACCACTTTGCTATCCAATTTCCTCTTCTGTTACATGAATATTAAAAAGTTGCACACTTTATAGCTGATCCAGAGGCGCTTTCACATATTTTAGGTGGAAGTGCAACAGGATTTTGGTGCAGAAAGTATACAGTATGGATCAGGGCTCGAAGTGGGGGTGTATACGGGGGTATGCCATACCGGCACTTCTCCCACTGATGTAACAGAAAAAGTACAAATCTCCATTGACTTCCATTATATTCTATGTTTCCATACTGCCACTTCTAAATGTCCATACCAGCACTTCTACTTTGACCTGTTGCCCAGAAACCCCCTCATTGTTGCTGTATTACATGCTAGTTAGTAGCTGGCACACTGTATAAAGTAAATTAGAGGTCCGAATATGTACTTTATATAGTGTGTCTACTCCAGACCCCTATAAAATGAGGCTGGGAATGGTGCACTATATAAAGTACATATTAAGTATAAAGGGGGTAAGGGTATATGTAGATTACACTATAAAAAAAGTATGATAACTATATACCAAATATACACGTGACACCTAATATACCAATATATACTTTATACAGTGCACCATCTTCACAACACCATACATGGATACCATACATTTAAAAACCCCATTCCAAAATCCTATGTTTGCCACTGAGATGGAAGGCTACCATCCATCTGTGTCCACTGTGTGTTCTAGGCTAATGAAACAGGGCTTTACACTATAATAAAAGATCAATTATTTAAAAAAAACATTTCTGTTAATATGCTACATAAGATATTAAGTCTGAATAGCAGTGAATAGCATTTTTCTACAGGCTGCTGCATTACAGCTCTGCCTTTACGCATCCCTTTGCTTGTTTCAGACATGTTCCTTATTTTCACTATATTTCACTATTTCACTATATGGATAGAAATCACATAGTTTAATCAGTGGATTTGTCCATCTGCTACCCGACATTACGTATAAAGAACATTTCAGTTTAGTGTTAGAACATGGCGTCTTCACACCTATTGCAATATATGTGTAGTGTAGTGTATGACATTTCTTACATTTTATCATTTTTCAGATAACAGACAAAACTTTCCCATGCAACTGTGCTATGAGAAGGAACAAACAATCCATCTGCTAAGCACTTTACAAGTAGAGCGCTACATTCAGTGGGCTTAGAAGAAATATTGATGACGCTCTGTGTTTCTACTAATTGATGTATTACCTGCCTGAATAAATTGTTGGCTACACAATGGCAGACAGAGACTTAAAACAAATGATTAACAAGATCAAGTTTGATTCTAGGAAAGGGTAATCAGATCCATATAAAAGGAATAATTAAGACAACATAAAGAAGGATAAATTGCTGCTTACTAATCAGTTTACTGATTCGAATAGGCTGGACACCAGTTTTACCAGTGAGGTTAGGAGCCAGGAGCAGGATTTTCATATTTAGTTAATATGAGGTTGGTGAGACAAAGCAAGATTAATTGTTTGCTTCTTTGGCCTGTTCTCTGTTCATATAAATACTCAATGGCAAATACCAGCAATTACAACTACAAGGACATATGTGCAGAAGGCGTGGTTGCAGTCAACAGTGGACAGTGCTGTCCAAGCATGTACTCAGCATCATAAGTGGCCTTCAACTTCCCTGTGTGAACTTTCATATGTTCAGCATATAACTGTGCAAAGGGTCTACTGGATTAAGCCTTCAAAGGAAGTGTTTGGATGAGACACAGTGGAATGACTTCATCACAAAACTTTGTGTCAAATCCATATTTTATGCTTCCCGCACGGCCAGTGTGCCCATGAGAAACCATTGGAAAACCTGTCACCACTGTCTCAGGATAAAGGCACAAGTGAATATAACAGTATATAATCCATAGGGTCACTGAGATGAATAGAGACCATCCCAATGCCGTTTAAGTCCAAGTTCAGCATGGGGGGTGAGAATGGGTGAAAAATAAAATGTCCGAAACGACAGTGTCAAATCCATTGTTTAGGGTTCGCTAAGCTGATTATAGTACATATACGGTACATATGTCTTCAGGTACAGCACTCACTCACTGCATTCTTAAACTAGAACTAATAATACAGCATTTATAATATTTATTTATAATAATTGCTTTGGTCAAGATTCTAACTAAAGAATGGGGTTAATTAACACTATTAAAATCATTTTTTTTTTGCAAATTTACAAATAATAAGTAACAGGATGCATTAGATGCATTTTTCAGTATTCCTGACACTTCCTGGTATTTTCCCCAGTGTCCACCAGCACCATGTTCTTTCTAATACGACATACTTAAATATTATTTTTCCTTTTTGGAATTGATATATTACTTTTGTTCTCGCTGCCTATCTACTGTTTTCACAGAACAAATGAAAAAGCTTATAGCCTGTACATAATGGACAAAATATATTACTGAGTAATTTCTTTAAGAAGCAATCCAGGACAACTTTGACCTTTAACTTAAGTGTTCAAAAATCACAGGTAATAATGACTACCACAGGACATTCTATACTGTGCTTGGCTGCATTTTCTATATGAAAGCCAGCGGTAAAACAAATGAAAGCCTGTTTTGTTGAACTAGTAGAGGTTCGGGGCAATTGATTTTTGGTTCTTTCTCCTTAAAAATGAAATCTAAAAAGTTGACAGTAGGACATTAATTTCATCATGCAGTTCTTGTCTCATCTATAACCAGTCCAGTGCTTGTCACTCTTTCTTTGGGTTTTATTAGTTTAGTTTTGATATAAATATATATATATATATATATATTTTTATTATTATTATTATTTTCCCACTTAGTTCTACTACTATAGCATTGTGTTGTACCCCAGAGGTATTCAGAAAATGAAACAATTGCTTTTGCTTATTATTTCAGCAACTTCCACTTAAATATGATAAAGGTCTCCTCCTTCCAGCTGATACTCAGTGCATAAAATGATAATCCATCATTTCTACTTTACATGTTTAAAGGACCGTGACTAAGAGCATTTCCATGTGGGACATTACCAAT
>JABWIB010000019.1:73988-118988 GCA_016617825.1 Platyplectrum ornatum | reverse complement strand
GCTGAAGCTCCGGGAATGGGGACAGCTGGGCATTGTTACTAGAACGATATTGAAGAAAGATATCATTCTAGTAAATGGCCAGCTTATAAAAGGGATAATTTGCAGAAATGAAAAAGAAAAATTATTTGTACAGAATTTTGTAATGAATGTTTATTTAGCCAAAGACTTTCTGCATAAGTTGCCTGTCCTACAGGATTCTGCATCTGGTCTTATGTGATGTCGCAGGTATAGGACTCTTATGTTGTTCATTTCATTTCTACCTTCGTCTGTAATTGTTTCTATAAGTATCCCATTGAATCTTGGCTGATATAAATATAAACTAATAAGTTGGTTTAATAAATTATGCCATCTTATTTGTATCCTTTGATAGATAGATAGATAGATAGATAGATAGATAACCATATATATATATATTGTATGTTAAACGGGACCATATATTAAAAATTGTAGCCTACAAGACTATACGAAATTCTTGTTCCCTTTGGAAGCATGTCGGATAGACAATGAAAGAGACCCCTGAATGACATATCTCTTCTCGGCAACATAATTAAGGTGTATTATTTGTCAGCAAGGTCAACGGTGAACAAATGTCCTAGCAAACTGAGACTGAAAGACAGGAAAGGAGCAGATAATGAAATTCAGGGATGACAAATGGCTTTCAGTGTGACACCATGGCATCTGACAGAAACAGACACCCAAGCAGGCAGCCGCCAAGTTTTACTTTATCTATGGAAGCACAAGTCCTATGTTTATTGTAGAATAATGTATTTGCTTTACAGAAAACAGGCATAAAGGAATATCCATAGTTAATATCTTGTTGTGCCTTGTCTCATTTATGGTGTTCTGTTGCCATCAAAGCATGTTCAAGTGGACACAGGTACTGTAATGTTAATATAATGGTTGATATTCACAGATAAAGCAAGATGCAGTTATGCTGTGTGTATCACAGTGGATTACTCCAATGCCATTTGTTATAAGACAAACATGCATTACAGATGTGGCCATTTCTAGTCAGCCTAGTCATTGAATTCTGCAGCCTGAGGCACATACCGGACACTGAGCAATAACTGGGGGAATGGGTATAGGATGATGTGTAGGATGGACAGCAGGAAAGCAGCTGCTCTGTCCTTATGTTCCCATCATTGTTTCCATATTTGCCATGCACATTCAGGTGCAGTTCCATTGAAACAGCCATACACGATCCCCAAGTAATTCTCACAATAGACTCTTCCTATATATTAGAATATTCTTTTGTATTATGTGCAGGGCACACTTCTGTATGGTTTGAAAATGTATTGGTCACATTTTATATTATTCTAACTGAAAGCTTGGGGAAATATAACAGAATACATTGTACTATTCTGTATTGTGCATTATACAATAAAAAAAAAACATCTTCCTGCACTCAATGAACCCTGTCATTGACCACAGGACTGAGCAAAACTATGTTACAATGTGAGGGGAGCAGATCAAATTATTTTGCATGCTAGAACACATTAACATAATGCATAGCTTTATAAAACTGTGCCGTAGCCTTAAATTAGAGTTCAGCTTGTTTACTATGAACTCTAATTTGTTTTGCCTTATCTCACAGTTAGTCACAATATGGTTTCGCGCAGGTTTACAGTTACCTATGTTTTTTTCTTACTCTCAAAGTACCAGTATTCAGGCCTGCCATATCGTCATGAGAACATAACTCCTGTGCGGGAATCAGGAGGTCATACCCCCTCTCACTTGCCGCCCTCAAGTATGCTTCCCACTGTATCCTGCCCTGCCATCAGAAAGTTTTCTTATGGTACACTGTATCTCTCCGATCCAGTTCCACGACAGAAACAAGTAGCGAGTAGATGTTTTATGCTCTCTTTGACTTGAACACGTCCTTTTTCCCCATGACTCCAGACTATGGATCAGCGCCTAGATGTATTTCTGTGTGATCAAGAGTAAATCTGGACACTCACCAGAATTATTATTATTCCAATTCTTATTGGAAATGAGACAAATTATCTGTCTAGTGTGTTGTGCTAATTTTTCTGAAAGAGGCTGTGCATTGCCTGATATTTCGGAATTCCTGATTGATTATCATTCGAAGGGTCCAATATTGGGTAGTGTGTGGGCATTTCAGATAATTGTAAACTTTTTTACAACCATAATCGCTTAAGTATGTGAGGAAGATAATATGAATATCATTAAAATTATCATTAAAGAGGATGAGGATTCCTGGTTCTGTTCTATTCTTTGTAATTAGCAAAAACAAAGATATGCAGATTTGTCGTTACGTTAAGGAAGGGTTCTGTATGCATAAGTGTCCAGAACCTTGCATGCGAGAGGGAAATGACCGAAGGATTTACTTCCTCCCCCGGTGATGATTTATAGACCTATGCACGGAGGTCTTGCAACCAGTCCCAGCTCTGGATCAGACCCATTTATTAATATACTGAATATCTTACTAACAGCATACAAATAATTGTCCGCTCTGCAAATATCATAATATGTAAAGATGTTTCATTAAATCCCCCTGAGTCCCCACTAATCTTTCACTGCATTATCACTCACACACAATTTCTGAAGATTATGCATGTTGTGTTGCCGCGATATCTATCACCTGTTCTTTATCATTAAGGTGCAATTTGCATACACTGTTCCTGTTTTCTTGCTTTACATCAGTCAGTGGAAAAACTGCCACCACAGGCCGTCATTAACCTTCCAAATCTGCCTCAAAACAAATAGTACAAGAGCTCACTAATTTGAAGATCAAAAAGCCACTTGTCCATTATATAATTGGAATGAAAGGCAAAATGTAGCAGTTCTGAAGAGCACAGTAATTACTAGCTGTTAATTGCTCTCTTGTGGTGGCTCACTTTTAATTAAAAAGAACAGCTCGTTGCAGGCCGATAAGCAGTAGCGTAGACCACTAGTTAAATCAACAAAGCAAAAAAAAAACGTTTCTGCGGCAGCCAACGGCAGCTTGAGAAATCTTCAGATGTCCAATTGAGATTAAAAACTGTCTATTTAGTGCAGTCAGATTGTATTTTAACCAAGGAAATGATTATTTGAAGTCTTCCAAAGTGAGTGTCCCCATCACATCCCCGCTGGTGCAGTTGGGACTAATCACTGGCTTGTGGTTGTGATCAGTCAAGGAAAGAAATTTAGCTGCTTTCCTCCTGACTTCATCATTCGCAGTTAATTGGCCTGTCTGAGGTGAGCACTTATTTTTTATTTCAGAGTGCTTTAAAGTGTGGAAGGGCCACAGACTGTGCGTTTAATTGACGTTCATATTTCATTCAGTCAATGCGAATTTCATTATAAAAGAAACAGTTTTATACTAGGTTCTTATCCTGAGTTGGTGCAAACATCACTAAAGTACTATCGAGATGTTCTACTGTTATCACAAGGATACCTTGTTATAGCTAGTGTGTGTTTTACAAGCAAAATACATTTCAGATACTGCCGTGTTTTAAAGAAACTGGCAAATACAACCGGTATAATATCTTGTCAGTTTAAGAACAAAAACTAAACTTTTATTAACATGTCTATTACAAGGCAGCCTGAGGATTTGGAAGGGAATATTTTGTAAAAAAAAAAAAAAAATCTGTTGTTTTTTTATGTGTAAGTTCCCACCTCATTAATACACCCAATAACGGTCAAGTAATAGTATGCATCTGTTACACAGAATTGTAGAGCAATTTCATTCCTTCACAAACTGGAACAATAAAAGACCTATTTTAGTAAAACCAATATGTGTGTACTTTCAGCTAAGTGTGTTGGGGAGGGGACAGCGAGGAGAGAACGGCCTGGGTCTCACGGGACTGGGCAGACCTTAAAGAGGGCGAGCCAGGTATATGTGATGTCCAACGCCAGAGGGGAGGCACTGGCCATGTTAAAGTGAAGAGATAGCCCAAGGTTTTAAGACAATTATGTCCTGGAATTGTAATGTGTGTCTGGTATATTAATTGAAGTAATCCTCTAAGGAACTCAGTCGGATTAGGGGCTGTTGGATACAGGTGGGTGATGTGACCCTGTAAGGAGTGGGTAACCCTGTATAGTAATGGTGGGGAACAAAACTTTAGCTGTGCTGGTGGCATAAGGTTAGTCCTGGCCATGCTGACTAGGTAGTGTAGGATTGAAATGACCAAGTATGTGGGAAAATGTACTTGTTGACAATGTACTAATGTGTATTCTCTTTTATTTGTGTTCAGAGGTGAATTACTTCAGGGGCTGGTGGCTGGAGTTTTCCAGAGCGACCTGTGAGCACTTACTGAAAGGCTGGGGAGAATCCAGTGAAGCTGCAACTTGATTCATCAATGTTATTTATGTTATGAGGTATTGTTTTGTTCTATTATTTATTGAAACCCACGCGTGATTGCTGTATTTCCATTTGTGCCAACTGGGACTGGCCTGGAGTTCCCAATAAATCTTTAAAGGCTGTTGGGTGTATTGTTGTTTACTGGAGCCAGGAAAGGGGGAATGCTGCTCCTGGTGGGAGGAAAGCAGAAGTCGGTGGATCTTTGCCAAAGGAGTGGTTAACACCACAACTGGGAGTTATTCTATGTGCAACATGACAGGAGGCACTTACAACATGAAAAAAGTTCAAAGTTGCACTTACCCACCTCCATCTTTTCCAGCCCACAGATATTTCATGTGTCCTAACAAGTGCAACTTTTACCTGTTTCATACTAACAGATTAAACTGAGAAGTATACATTTGAAAATAATTGTGACAGCAAACTAACAACTAACACCACAAGGGTAGCAGATATATCCTAATAGGAAAACCATAAACCTTCACATAAGGCCACAGTAATTTTATGTGTTCTGAATTTATAGAAACTGGTATTGCAGAAACAGTAGCTGACTAAGACTGAGTAACCAAAAACAGAAAAAAGCTATTTTACAAGTATCAATAAGTCGTATGACCCTGAACAAATGAGTCTTAACCATCAGGCCTGACACTAACATCAGGAAAGCATCTACACCACACTTTTCACTTGTCACCCTTCCTCATCAAACAGCTCAAACAGACGAAACATGACCATATTATTAACTGTATCCCTTTACATTCAGCTGTTTACCAATAATTCATTTGATGTGCCAACCCCAAACAATTAATGTGCTATCTGCACGCAATCAGTGGTCGAGGTGGAAATGAGAAGTGGTGGTTTGGACACAAAAAATATAATAGAAGTCAATGGAGTTTTGAAGTCTAGTCTGCTTAATATGCGCAATTATCTTATTAGAACACTATTCTTATTGGCAGCAAATCTGTCCAGTAGATGATTAATAAAGTATATAAGACCAGATCCTGATTTTCGCAATTAAAAAAAAATGATATTACAAGACTTCAGTATTGTTTAGTTACTGGTGTGTTTCTGACACTGGGAAGGGACGGGACAGTGGGGAGTACTAGCAGGAGGGGGTTTATTTACATTTTACAGTAAAGCTAACCACAATAGAATGATTATTGCTGTCAGCAGGAGGTGGACGATAATGTAGACGATTTTACCCTGCGAAAAGGTCCCGATATTGACCCCACAATAATGGGATAATCCATGTTGAGAAGGCACTGAGATTGGCAGTAGGCTCTTGTAGTCAATTGGCTGCAATGATATCCTGTCTATCTAATCACACTGATTGGCTGGGGATCTCCAATCCACTCACTATCCAATAATCATTTTTAATTTGATTAAACACATTCAAAGTTCAGAAAAAAACAAGTTAAATATTATTAACAACTCTGGAATCGGAAATGGCCACACACCTTGCAATATCACCAACAATTATTGCAAATCTCTTGTCCGGACAAAAGATCAAATTATCTTTTGCAATCCCCTGTTAAGCAATTATTGGAGGCTTTAGGAAAAAATCAGCACCACTCACTAACAAGATTTTTTATCCAATTTTAGATTATTGCAAAATTGGAACAATAGTGAATGGCCAGCTTTAGCGAGTTTAGGCCCATGTGAGTAGGTGAAGAGGCCTGCCTTCACCTGCAGGGAAAGCTGGATACTGCACTATTGCCTAGTTCAGAGCTCTAAAAACAGGGCCAGTGAAAGCCTGGCTCTGGTCCATAAATACTGACAATAGAATGTGTATGGCTTTTATACACTCAGTGCCGTTCTGAGGACAACATTTGGAGGCAGGAAGGTGAATGGACAGACTACACATTGCTTATCTCCTGTAACAACTGTACAGTCAGACTGTATTTCTCAAAGACCAGAATAATGCAGGCCCTCAACAATGTGTTTATCAGCAGAGGTTTTACACACTTATCATCTTGCATTTATTTATGTTATGTAAAGCAGAGCATTAGTTTGGCATGGCAGTAAGATAACTCTGTGACCTTACACATTCAGCAGAGATAAAGCCATCTCAGAAGAAGTTGCTCTATTTCCCTTTACTAATTTCCAGTCAACACCTGTCAGCGTCGTCTCAGCTTTGGCTCATGGGTTTTTTTTCTCAGACTTGTTCCTCGGTTTATCAGAGGAAACACTTGCACTCACTGAGATGGCCTCCACACCGTGACAGATTAATCCAGGCTGAGTGAACTTCCTTCATACGGAGCACACTAATTATTATGAAGGCACTTAAAACACAATGAAAGCTGACATCTGACAGACTATTTTCTGCCAGCTCCGCATTGTCTTACTGTCAGGCCTTGTCAGTTCCCAGCCTTAATTACATCCTGTTTACAAACATTAGGACTGACTTCAGATGAAGACTTAACAAAGGTTGATGAAGGTCAGGGTCACGTCACAAGGATGTTATCTGTCTGTGTTCCCTTACTGAATAACAGGAGGAGGCATGCTCAGGAATTAATATGGAAGATAGGTTTCAGAATCTGCTCTGAGGTCACTACACATCTTATCATTTTGCAGATACTTATCAGTCTAGAAATGTATTGGATGGCAGCCAAACGATCAGACGTGAAGCCAACTTGGGCTGATTGGTGGTTATTACATTGAGGTCTTGTTGTTGCTAAAGGAAAAGAACACTCAAGGATTTGATTACACAACTCAAACATCCCTGTTATAAACCGCAGCAGAGTTTATGACTATGAACTCATGTAAGAAGTCATGTCAGGATTGTTGGAAGATATTAAAATATTGTTACCACTGAATTTGATGTCCAAAGTCAAGGTACAAACAGTACTTTCTAAAAACAAAAAAGATACTAAAAAATATTAATATGAAACTCATTGGGCCTGATTCAGTTGTACGTAATCTCTGCAAAGACAAAAAAAAGTAATGTATAAAATACATAAATGTTTATTACCGTAAGAGACGAGAAAAAGTGCACTTCACACAGAATTGAAGCGGGCCGTTGTGTACAGTTCTAAAGACATAAGGGTGCTGACATAAAAGGGGCAGAAATAGACATTGGACACAAATAGGGGTAGAAATTGAGGCTTAGCAACTATAGCCTTTGTTTAACATATACACGAGTGTGTGTGTGTGTGTGTGTGTACTGTTCATCAAGGGCCTCATCAGTTTAGTTCTCAGGGGCCCCCACAAACCTTAATCCAGTCCTGATACTACACAAGGGAAGAAGCCAGCCCTTACTGTACTAATTAATTCCTCCCCCACTACCATGTGTACACTCTCTCTTTCCACCCCACCGATGGATAGAGGGATCTTTACAGAACCCGGGTCTCTTAAACTTTATCATCTGCAGAAAAGTGATCCCTGGTATAGAAAACCAGAAGAAATATAATGGTAAAGTCTAAGTGTAAACTCATGTCCTCTAGTTTCCAATATACAAATATATAATTAGAGAAAATAAGTGTTTATGTGAAATTCAAGTACAAACATGGCACGACATGGACTCTAACAGAGTCATGCTGGCAGCCCTGGCAAAATCTAGGACTTCATGCCCCATACTTAACATTATCAAAAAGCAATTCATCTTTCCTGCGATCGTCAATTTGATAAGGGCATTCTTACAAGAACCATGGGTACAAGAGGCAGGTTTGGCTGTAAGTGCTTTCCAAAATTCAGGCCTCCAAAACATTGCAGAGAGCAGGACCAGATACTGCTCTTCGTGCGCACTTACAGTAAGCCAGGCGGCAGTCGGGATCCTGGATCTGGTCCAATGTCCCAACTTCAACAGCAGAGGTCAAAGTGGAAATCTAGAAGTGGTGGCATGAAAACATAGAAAATCATACAGGTGAGATTTATAGTTTTTAAATTAAGGGAGACATGCCAGTATGGCATACCCCTGTATACACCCACTTGGAGCCCTGATAGACGGGAGAGAGCAGTGTAGGTTCAAAGAATAATCTTGTATTTACTAGTATGTTGCGTTTGGTGGACTGCAAGTCTACTAAAATAATGTCACATATTTGTTACATTGGTTACACTTTAATAAATGCATTTCTATATCATTTTCTGCTGGCAGGAAGTCACTCCATTGTCTTATTTTTCTTTACGCCTTACAGTGGAAACAGGAAAACTTGCCTCATCTTCAGACTGACAGCCAGACAGACACTCCTGACCCATCCTTATTCCAAAACTAATAGACACAACACTCTTCTCAATGGGAAATCAGTTTGCTGCCTTGAAAGAATAATAGAGGCATGTTTGTCCAGTTTAAAAACAACAAGTAGTACAATCAGTCAGGCAGTATTTTTCTCGGTGTCTCTTCTGTTGTTCTAAACTTCACAGCTGGCTTTTCGCTTTTCATCGCTGTTGGTTTATTCCCACCGTTTAATCATATACAAACAGAAGGCTAAAAGAACCAAGTACAAATATTCTACAAATCAAACTTACATACATACTAGTGAATTTCATGAATTTCATTTTACTGTATGTTTACATGGATTCATATTCATGGGCAGAGTTACAAAGGCTCGGCCTCATAATCAGAGTCAAGCAAGTTATTTATAAACCGCACTCAGCGTTCATGGCTTAAATGATTTACATGAGCACAGATATCCTGATAAAGTGTATGATGTCCAAATACTAAAACTTTTAACCCAGAGCAGATTAACAATAGGGCTAATGGGACTGGGTGTGATGAAGAAGGGCACAGTGTGATTTAGTGGTCCACATAAAATTGAGCACCTCCACATATCACTGGCCACATAAATGGACCTTTCACCATTTTCTGCCCCAGGCCCATGTGACTCTTAATCCAACCCTGTTTTAACCATACAAATAGAAGACTATTGTGCTTTCCTAAGCAGGGATCTAGTTATGTAGTTATGTTTCTGTTGTAGTATGTGAGTTTCTAAGGTTATTATTATTAAGTTACCTAACTTGCTGTTAACTCAAGGTCGCCGACTTTTAGTTTCTCCATCCCTGGAGAATACAAGAGTCTGCAGCATGGGAATGGGGTGGAGGCTGTGATTTATGCAAATGCTGCCTGAAGTCCCCTGATTGCTGTTAATAGGCAGATGGGACATCATCAAGCCCGCCCAATCATAGTACTAAACGGGCTGAGTGACTTAAATTAAAATCATTGCCTCAGCCAGATCCCGTGAGAATTGCCCGAAATCCAGGTGTCGGAAACCCTGTGGTATATTTACTAAGCAGGGAATTTGCTGGGGAATTGAAAAGTGGGGAAGTTGCCCATAGCAACCAATCAGATTCGAGCTCTCAGTTTCATTTTACAAACTGGAGAATGTAAGCTCGAATCTGATTGGTTGCTATGGGCAACTTCCCCACTTTTTAATTCCCCAGCAAATTCCCTGCTAAGTAAATATACCCCCTTGTGTTAACCGCATAATATTCCAAATAAAGGTAGTAGGTGTATTTTATGACACTTTCTATCATTGGGCTATCAACTACTGGAATATTAGCTGCATGTAAGAATGATTGGGTAATGGTGAGACAGCACTTAATATCTGGCATATCTGCAACTAATATATTCTAGAGCTTTGCTATCCTTATTACAGAGCATAACTTCTCTGCACATTATAGTTGGCTCATAATGCGCACTTAATAATGAACATCGACAATTCTGTGTTTATAAATCACCATGACCACAGTAAGAACAAAACTGGCTATAGACAGTGCTATGACATAATTAAGAAAGTCTTTCGGGATAGCATGGGATAGCCTGCAGATTAATAGCTATAAGCATTGCTGTCCTTGATAGCCCGGGTACACTCTTGAGTGCTTTTCAAGGCTCCTGGTGCATAATGTAAGTATATATCATATTGCTGGACAAATTCTTAGCACCAGGGCTATCCTTTGTGTTACACTTCATCCAATCAGAGCTCGAAGTGGGGGTGTATACGGGGGTATGCCATACCGGCACTTCTCCCACTGATGTAATATATATACTTGAAATCTCTATTGACTTCCATTATATTCAGTATTTCCATACCGGCACTTCTGAATGTCCATACCCCCACTTCTAAATTGCCACTTCGACCACTGCATCCAATCGAATCATAAACTATTATTAGCATTATTTGGTATGCAACCTTAAGCCGGCCATACTTTATGACTAAAATTCAAGATAACTACAACAATTTAGGCCAAAATCATTGTAGTAGATGGCCACTTAAAAACAAAAACCCTGTTTATCGGTATCAGTTATCATTCTGGTGGATTCTACATGGGATAATATACCTCACAATGATTTTGCACAGTTTTAAAAATAAACAATGTCAGTTAGCCCTTGCCATTAAATATACCTCATAAAGTTGGTTCATCTGAGACTCCAGTTGTCTGACAATTCACAGAGACGTAAAATTAAGATATCGTCCAAATCAGGGCTCAAAGTGTGGGTGTATACGGGTGTATATACCGTCACTTCTCCCACTGATGTAACAGAAAAACTACAAATCTCCATTCACTTCCATTATATTCTAGGTTTCCATACTGCCACTTCTAAATGTCCATACCCTCCACTTGAAAATTTCCACTTTGACCACTGATCCAAATGATATTTAACCGATTTTAAAAGTCCCCATAACACTGTAGATCAGGATAATGTCAAACCATATGTAACTGTTGTATTTCATAAGCATGGGGCATTATAGAATCACATGGGGTTATATAAAATGTAAAAACCTAAGACACCCATGTATTAAGTACAGAAGAGAGAACCCACTGTGTACTTTCTGCTGGGTCATAAATAAAGTAAAAAAACAGAACTAAATCTTCTCCTTGTTTAATGTTTAAATTGTTATTATTATTATTAAGTCGTATACCCCTTTTTTAAATATATTACTCTTATATTGCAAATGTTGCTGAAAAAGCACAGTGTGTGCAGTCCAGGAAGAAACCACAGTTGTGTGGAAGCATTACCAGTCACCAGAACATCTTCTGGGATTTTCAGTGTACTTAGAGCTGATTAGAAGACTTAAGTCATGGCAGTTCTGCCAGCATATTATATGGTGCATATGAATGAGAGGATAACTCAAACACAGCCAGACTGCTCCTCTGGTATCATTAATCATATATGACTAATCTAGCGATCAAACATGTCTGAATGGTGGTCTTGGACAACTTGCCAACAATAAGGACGTTTAGAGATGTGGTATCCATCTTGAGCCAAACTGATGTTTCACATGACCCAGCTCTTTCTAACGTTACTGAGGGGAACAGTCTGCCATCTGCAATGATTTACCTACAGACCGGGCAGGGAAAGATGGGCTTTGGGGTATCACAGTGAAAGCGCTTGTCCCTGGATTCTACCGCACTGAACAGGAATTTTTCTGGTGCCAATATATAGTAAAAATTTTATTATGTTTTCATCAGTTGTAATATTATTTATACATGTAATTCCAATTTCCTAACATTGGAAAAAGGATTTGGGATTTTAAAACGCTTTCATTTAATCACCTTTTAGTACTCACCCTGGTCATTCTTAATTAACCAATGTAACCTCTAAAAGTAAATAAACAAAAATCTTAAATTGAGTAATTCACTTGTATTAATAATTACACCACACTTTGCATAGTTAACTTCATAAATACATTTTTAGTTTTTTGGAGGTATATGGTATTAGTAGTAGTCAGACATATTAGCCTAAACACTGCGGTAGCATAGAGTGCATAACTAACTTCTCCCTACAATCACCTCAATCCACAATTCATTTCAGACCCATCCGTATATTTTATACATTCAATTCTTAGGTTTTCAGTCCCCCAGTATAAACCAATTATTTCATACAGAACACTTTTATATTACCATTCCTATAGTGTAAACCAAGTATACACAGTACACAGTATAAAATACATCACCCTCAAATACATCCCATACTATATATATATATATATATATATATATATATATATATATATATCTCAATAATCATCCTCCTCACAACAGCTTTCCTTTGGGGGCATGACTTTGGAGCAGAAAGAGGGAGGGGGGGGAAGCTCCATCATCCCATACCCCTCTTATGGCTTCATCCCTGAATTTTCTGGTAACCAGTGCAATGAACTTGTAAAAGACAATTTGTGATGCATTTTCCGGACCCTTTAAGTGTTGTCAGTACAACTGGTTTGAAATAAATAGAGGATCTTGGCTATCAACCCAAACCAGCATGATGATTCATGTGATGGCTCTGAAGACTTATCTGCTGCTATTATAGTGAAAATAAAACTGTATAACTCAGAGAGCAATTGCTTTAAGTAAAAATATGTTCCAATTACTGTTACGTCTTCTTAGTATGTGAAAAAACTATTTTTGGGAGGAAGCATGGCCTGAATAAGCATGACATCACCTGGCTATTCATTTCCTAGAAATAATTGAAATATTACATATTAAGGATAGGATGAGTTGCTCTTCAACGTGTCACTGGGGCACATTATATGGCATGATAAGATAATATTCCAGCATGCACTACCCCTGCAGTAAGCATGGTAAGTTCAGGCCAATGTAATGCACCGAACTGGATGAGACTTTCTTGGTCTGTATATTTCTTAACAATATATTACTTGACATAACGTCCAGGGGCATTGCAATGGTTTTTCATTTGAGAGAGAGTGGGCGCTCCATAGTATTCAAACCATTTTATCAGTATTAGAAATCACCAGTAATTTGCTATGTTGTGGTATTCTTGAAGCTTTACAACAACCTTTGAGTGGAGAGGAAAGGTAATTGAAGCTCTCTGGTAATTTTGATGCTTTTGGGAACTTCTGTCCCAGCAGCTTCAGTCAATATGTTGGGAGAGAGATGCCAGTGGTTGCTCACAGGTTGGCTGCAAGTCTGTATAACTTAAAAGCTGACATTTCAGTCATATACACTCCCCACTGATCTGCCGGCTAGTGTTACTTACAATGTATTAGAATTACAGGACTAACCAAGCTTCCCCATTTATGGTGTTCCCTTTATATTTGGAGTAGATAGGTTGACCCCTTGCCATAACCTTTATTCCAACACCCATGTGTTTTAAAAGACAACTTAACATTGTGCTATATAATTGGTACTGTATGTGCACATGGCTGACCATATATTCAGTCACACTTCTGAAATCCCCTCTATTATAAGAGTGGCAAATTCTCTCCATCAACTTTTGCTTGTAACTTTGAAGCAAGCAAAGGCAAGATTTTTACTGCGAAAATTGTATTAATCATTGTCTCCATTTCCAGTCAATGTTACAAGTTTACTCCCTAGCTATTACACAATGTATATGGTCGCATAGCTGTTATGAGCTTGTGTGTACTATGTGTCTACAGGGCCACCAAGAGAAATTTTGGGCCCCGGTACAGCAACTTCCTGGGGCCCCCTCGTATTTAGTAAGCACTATTTTTTCCGCCGCTGCCCAACATACCAATTGCCGGACATTTTTCATACCATTGGGGGGCATGCCTGATCCCTTTAATGTATACCAAGAAATTTGAAAACACTAGACCTACAGAGACAAAAGTTTGTGTGCATGTTTACCTCTCATGGGGAGGAATGGGTTGATGCAGGATACATGCGTAAAAGCAGCTCTCAATAAACAGGTAAAAAAAACCATCATCACGGGCCCCCTGTGAGACCCGGGCCCGGGTAATGAGTACCCCCTTCCCCCCTCTCTCGACAGCCATGTGTGTCTAAGCTACAGGTCGCTTATAGGTAATCAGAGGTACCATTGTATGTACCTTTGGGTTATATACACAGGTTATGTGTGTTGTCAGTTGTAAAGAGTACACTGGATGAAATGCTCATCAAACATGTAAGAGAAATGCTAGTTTAACCTAGTTTTTAACCTAGTTCTAAACACAACGTGTCAAACTCCTTTGCAGTCTTGCTTATGCTGATAATAACATTGCCAGTTTTTCAACTGAATTGCGCATAACAGAGGTGATGTTGAAATTATGATTATGATTATCTAGATTTGATCTTGTAGTGTAATGCTGCAATTGTCTACACATGGATATGGATAAATTATAACAAGCATTTTGTCACCAATTTCATTATGTTAGCAACATATTTATGCAATTTTCTTGGAAAAAGACAATTTATTATCCTGTTAAATATGTCTTCAGGATATCATTGGAGATTTGTGAATAACATCATTAAATGACTCATTGTGTTACAAATCCCCTACTGTGTTTCTTTATCATTAGAAGGGAATGTACAGCAGAGATAATAGTCCTGAGAGATGATGGTAATTTACAGTCAGTATCCTGGATAGAAAGCATTACACTAGAAACATTTTGTACGAGTGTCATCACATTTTATTACATTTTACCAGTAAAAGACAATGTTTGACAATTTTTCATGTTGCACCCATGATTATAAGCACAGGCATGAATAGAAGCTTTTTAAAAAGTAACTAGATAAATATTCTTGAAAATATGGAAACATGAATTCTACTTTGTATTAAAATTGTTATTTATCATTTTGTTTATAAAAACATTTGTTAAATCCTGGCACTTTGCATTATCACAGGAGGTACAGTCCAGTTGGTCTATATAAAAAGTCCCAAAAACTGAAATTTCCCGATCATACACATGTAAGTGCCAGAGTGCACGCTGTAGAAGGGTTCTAATGGTATTGATTATTTAAGTACTTGGATTGAGGACGTTTTTTCAAGCATGTCATGTAACAGAACGTGAACTGAATTTTGGGTACAAAGGACAACTCTGAGGATGTCACCTAGACAGGGACCATAAAGATTACTTTTATTGCCCAGGTAGCTTCTGTAAACAGCTGCTATGACAAAGTATGGTATGAAATTAGTAACTCAAACATAGATGAGGAAAGATCCCGAGAAGATAGTATCGATAACAACAGAAAAAAGTTAATAATACATTTGAAAGGAGCTTATTTGCTTTCCTTGTGAATGTGAAATAATACTGATAGAGAAGAGGAAACACCTAGGCCTATATTTACTAAGCTATTTACTAAGCAGGGAGATTGAAAAGTGGGGATGTAGTCCATAGCAACAATCAGATTCAAGCTCACAGTTTCATTTTATATACTGGAGAATGTGAGCTCAAATCTGATTGGTTGCTATGGGCAACATCCCCACTTTTCAATCTCTTTGCAAACTCCCTGCTTAGTAAATTAGGCCCTATCATTAAGGTGGTAAGTTGTAGAAGAGCTGTGTGATCATGCACTGTTTTATATTGTGGTGAAAAGTAGGGTTGAAGTGGAGATGTAGAAGTGGTAGTATGGACAATTAGAAGTGGTGCTATGGAAACATAGAATATAACAGAAGGGAATGGAGATTTATAGTTTTTCAATTATATCAACAGGGGAAGTGACAGTATGACATACCCTCATATGTACCCCACTTCAAGTGCTGGTAAAAAGCCAATAAAAGCATTGAGCTCCCACTGTTGTCAATGCGGGTTGAGAAACCATTTCTAAGATTGGTTTTAAAAAATGCATGGTAATCAGTAAAGGATGGGGCAGTGAAGATGTGTTCTTTATATGTGAGTATTAAATAACATCAAATGCAGCACACAGATCTAAGAGAAATCTAGTAATGGCCTTTAAATGTTGTGTTAACAATAAATGTCCTGGAAGTGTGAAGAGATGAGACACAGACTGATAAGGTTTGAGCTTGTCTGGGGTATGGTAATTCAGAGATGGGCCACAATTCAGAGACATTCTAGAATAAAGAAATAATGGTATCACTGGAGATAGCGTGTTAGTAAACACAGGGATAAATACTGTGCTGTCTCCTATTTCATGTAGATATATAATATTCATCTGTGTGAAGACATAAAAGGGTAGAAACAAATTATTTACAACTCTAATTAACTAATTTAAAGCTCTGGAAAATGTGTCATTTTCTGATCACGTTTAGACTGGAAGATATTTAGCAATCCTTGTAACTGATCAATGCCTTCCCTTTCAGGTTAGTTATACACTTTTACTATATTATACTAACTATACAAATGAATACACAATGAGCTTTAAGATGTTTTGTCACTGGATTGTTAATTGTAACTGTATTAGACATTATGTATTATAGAAGATTTGCATCCTTGTGACTGTCAGACATCTCAGACCACATGTTAGTACAGAGCTCTACAATTCCAGGGTAACGGTAANGCCAAGTCCTACACTGTACATGACTACATGACCAGTAGTGGACCATCTGACTAGATACAGGTAATAATAATTAATGCTCATCACTCTACAAGTCATTGGATGGGATCTAGACTTATGAGAGTAAGTTCAATAGGTCTGGATCCAATACATTGTGAATAAAGTTGCAAGTAATGAGTAACTGGAGTCTTTTGATAGATGTCTGCTTCTACATAATTATCACTATTTATTAACAGGTTGTTATATAACAGCATCAGATTATGTAGCTCTCTACAATGTTTTCAATCAATAAGACATGACTGAGTGGTAACTGATAGAATGGGTGTGGAAGAGGGCCCGGCCAGCAATCTTACACTCTATAGGATACATATAATGTCATATAGTTGTATATGGGAATGAGATATCTGTGGGTAGAAGGAAGGATAGTAGAAACAAATTCCAAAGAGGTGAAGGTTATGTTGTAATAATGGTCAGAAAGAGAGAAAGGACATTTAACAAAATGCCAAAAAAATAAGAGCAAGGTCAAGGTAGTATCCACCCCAATTAGTAAAGACCACTGATCAACAATGAAGGATTTCTAATACCAGATTTTATTTTGACTTTTAGATGTTAAATAAGTATGTGGGATGGGTGCGTGTATGACTAGGTGCATTGTATTATTCAGTCAGGAAACACTGAAAACATTCAAAGCAAAATAAATATGTCAATCACATTCATTTCTCTGGTAAATTGTATAATATGATCGCTGGGGTCGCTTGCTTACAATAAGCAATAGTTTCATATGTGATGACTGAATGTTACAAGGGAATATTTATGTTACCCTTATTGCCTAAAAGAAGAAATCAGCCGTTTTCATGATCATTTCATACTTTTAGGTGATAAAAGTTCCTTCAAATTTACAATAGCAGGTAATGACGGAAATACCACAGATGTCACTTATGTTCCTTCCATTTTGCCCTTCATCTACATATGTCTTTACTGAGACATGCTATTACTGAGAGCACAATGCTTTCCTAGAAGCATCCCAGGACAGACAAATGTCACCCTCTGAATCTTCTGGCTGCAGCCCCAGACAAGGCTGAAGATGTAAGATCTGCCATCAGTTTAATCTTCAGCCTGAACATCAAAGTGTAGGCACCCTCTGCAGTAGACTGACACATTCTGCAAACCAGGTCTCGAAGTGGGGGTGTATACAGGGGTATGACATACCGACACTTCTCCCACTGTTGTATATGGAAAAATATCAAATCTCCATTGACTTCCATTATTGTCTATGTTTCCATACCACCACTTCTGAATGTCCATACCCCCACTTCTACAATTCCACTTTGACCACTGCTGCAAACCCCATGAATGGTCTACAAAACACTTCATTCAAATCAGTGAAAATTTAAAAGTGTCGGTGTGGACATTTAGAAGTGGTGGTATGGAAATACTAACTATAATAGAAGTCAATGGAGATTTGTAGTTTTTCAGTTACATCAGTAAGCCAAGTGCCGGTATGACATACCCCATATACACCCCCACTTCAAGCCCTGATTTAAATGTGAAAAGAACCCATAGTAGCTGTAGTCAGGTAATGGATTTCTCTGTTCTGGACTGGCTTGCTTTAGCTTTACACTAAATAGAAACCATTTACATTTTTCTTCCTATTCCATGTGTTGTGTTTTCATTTAGTAATCAGGAGAATATACCCATTAGATTCATAATTAACCCAGACTAGTAAAATATAATATGTCTTGTGTAATGTGATCTTTATGACTCTTTTTCTTATAGAGGAATGCAGAACAAGACACAGAATATTAAGAATCGTTGCTTGAAGAAGTGGATTAACACAAGTCCAAAATCCCAGCGGCTTCATTCATTTTTCATTGCATTTGATTATTGCACAACACAACAAGAGTTGGAAGAAATGTGCTTATTTGCAGTCTAGCTACCACCCCAGGTCTACACAATAACGTCATAATGAAAGAAAAATCACTGTAAACTGTACCCTGGAGATCGTCCTGGCTAACATGTATGAAAATAGAAGCCAGTTCTTTGCTTTCTTTACTAGATCATAACATTTTAGCCTCAACATGGATCAGAAGACGTTCCATTAAAAGCAGGTTGATGGAAAGTACTAATCATTAACACATTAGCTAATTGTTATGATTAATCCTTTTCAGTTAGTGTCTAGTAACCCAGATTTCATCCGGACTGGGTAAAGATGCTTTATTGCAACAAGTCCTGTAAAAACACCAGAACAATACCATTCTAATCTTAGAGATCTGTTCATCTAAAAAGTTGTCTGAAAAACAAACTCCTGAAGTACAGTATGGACATTCTTCATACGAAAAATATCCGGCACCATCACCCAACCTTTCTGCCAGACCCATATCATCTAATCTTATCACTGGTGATCTGTTTATACATATAAAGTGCTCTTTGGAAAAATGATTGTGAGCCAATCATAATAGAGATAATAACTCCATAATTGTATTCTGACAATCCGTGTGGAATCCAGGATAATGTCAGCAGGCATACCTAACTCTTTCGCTGCCACACAGCCTAAGTGCTACTGTCAAGTGCAAAGGAGAACAGGAAGGGCTCACAGTAACAGTTTATGTGGGTCTGCAGCAGTGCCAATTTTTATTAGGAATAAATGCATATCAGTGTCACTCAAAGGAAATACCGAACTGCTGACATTTCTAATGCCCTGTCGAGGTTTGGAGTCTCCTATAATATGCATGAAACAGGAAATAAAGCCCATGGCAAGGGTACAAGTTCTCGAAAGGAAATGTATCTTATGCCAGAGACAAATCTTTGAAAACAAGGACTGTTCCTGCAAAATCAAGAACTGCTGTCAACAATGTGCCTGTAATTAATCATATAGCTTCTGATTAAGATGCCTTTTAGAACTGGGGCTGATTGTTGCTTCAAGATAAAAATGGTGTTCACATAACTAGTCACACATCAACATGATTGTCTGTTAGAGGAGCCGTAGTGGAGAAGTCAATGGATAGTGACAGTGCACCACATCCAGACATTTTCTGATCCAGGGTGGCACACTTGCTGGGATTTTTATATGGTCTAGTGCAGTGGTTCCCAAACTTTTGAGTTCGAGGCACCCTTAGGGTTTCCATAATTTTTCAAGGCACCCTTAACACAAAATAATTTCCCATTTTTTAAGTTTATGAGTAAACTAATGTAATGACTATTTAGGTAAAGACAGAAATACTTCAGATTGACATTAAATCTTGTGTNGCTNCTATACAAGAAGTAAAATTGCGCTTCTAAGNAACACTTGCAACGTGCCACCATGTCAGAAAAGACAATTCGTGGCACCCCAATGAGAGCATCGTGGCACCCCAGGGAGCCTAGGCACACAGTTTGGGAACCACTGGTCTAGTGGGATGGGTGTGGGGTGTGTTTAAATAAAACAGTAAAGGTGTTCCCTACACATGCTGCCCTATCTATACCGATCTGTGCCCGAGGACAGAAATATGATTAATATAAGAACCAGATTCAAGTTAAGAGTAGTGGATGTTTTATACTCATACTACTACATACTATGTGCTCGCAAGACATTTCCGATATGAATCTGGATACTTATTATACAGACTTACTTTTATGTCTTTACATTTTGTACACTAGGAGCGGTCTCATACCCAAAAATATAATAACGTATGTCAACTGCGGTTCATCCATTCACATTTGCTATTAAGACCTGATCCAGTACATAAATATATGTACCTATATGTTGTGTCCTATAAGACAGACAACAGTTTAAACCAAACCATTAAGCAGCCTGTGGCTCTACAGCTGTTTCAAAACTTCAAGTCCTATCATGCTTTGAAATGAGTCAGATATTCATATGCTATTGAGGTATGCTGGGAGTCGTAGGCCTAAATTCACTAATCGGGGAATTTGCAGGTGAATTTAGTGTCAAATTGGCTGGAATAAACAGTGGGCTTACATTTCTAGTTTAAGTAATTTTATATTGTACTCGCTATTGATATTTCCTTTTATCTCCAGTAGCATCAGCTCGCCTCTGTATAACATTCTTGCTTATTTAAATTAACTAACATAAAAAAGCTCCACCTGCAGATCGAGTTTGTAGACTACTGAAATGTAGAGGGATTAAGCCAGTTTTATCATCAGACTGAGTCTGCTGTCTGAGTATGTTTTTTCTTTGCAAGCTGTCATGAGTAAATCTTACTTTACTTTGCAACATCTGTTTGCAAAATGTTGAAAATAAAGCTTTAATTAAGATTCTTTCACTATACAAGAAACATTAACATTTTATGGACCAATTTAATAAAAAAAAGTGTGGAAACAGAGCACATGCTTGATTTACAATCTAGTTATTTAACAAGAAACTGAGGCATATTTTTACCTGCAGAATGCGAGTAAATGAAGTTAGCAATAGACATAAAAATGTTGAACAATGACAAAATATAAATTGTGGCATTTGAAAGCCAGCTGCATTACTCCGTTCCATTTCATTTTTTCTACATGTGCCAGTAGTAATTTAACATCAGAAAATATTCATTTCGAGCAGTTCTACTTGTTATGATGGAGTGCTATGAATGATTTTGCCACTTGTGCAGTGGATCAGTAAGTCTTATTTCCCTGCACCAATAAACTATGACTAGACATTCTAAATAAAATTCCCCAGGTCCTTATTACTTTGCTGTTTAAGGAAACAAAACAAAAAACACCCCCCCTCCCTAAAAGAAATAAACACAATAGATTGGTTAGCATCACATAACTTTACCATACCATTTTTGCACTATTAACAAGAATACGGACAGCACATATAGAGTACAGTATACAAGTACAACTAAAAGTTATGGGGCCAGAGGTACTTCACTTAATGTCAATATATAAATACAGAAGTGTTCCACTACTTATAATATGTCAAATAATAAAGCCCTATTATTTGGTCAAACACATAATGGGCCATATTGACAGAGGGGAATAGATGTGCATTAGTCGACCAACTGACCGCCTAGATGAGCCAATGGGCAACAGTGTGTCCTTGAAGACTGATTGATGCACCTATGCAGTTCATTGGTGACAAAGGCTGTAATATACATGCCAGTACCGAAGTCCACTGAGCGTCAACAGGTGGCTTTTTCCGATACTCATATTTATGCTCCATCAGACAGATGGAAACAAACACCCTGCAACAATTGTCAGAAGGGTCCAAGCTGGAAGAGGCAGCTTCATGGTCTGGGGAATGTTTTCGCTGACTCATTGAGGAATGTTTTTCCTCAGCCCAATGGTATCTTCCAGTAAGACAATGTGACATGCCATACAGCGGGCATGGGTCAAAGATCACCTGGATGAGTTTCTCGTACTCCTCTGGCCTCCAAACTCTCTGGACTTAAACCTTATCAAGAATCTGTGGGATCCACTTGATTGTTATTTTTTGAGCCATGGCTCCTCAACCGTGCAACCTAGGGCAGTTGACTACGGAACTGGCATCGACATGGCTCCAAATGCCTATGAGTACCTTCCAGAACCTCATTTACTCTCTTCCTGCCTGTTGGTGGCCCATGCTTTGAAAGGTGATTATTCTGGCTATTTACAGGTGGTCATATATATAAATATATATTTATATATGGAATCTATTGCAAATGGAGAGGGGCATTGAGGGTTTCAAATTCAATTAAATGAATGAATGAATGAATTAATTAATTAATTAATGAAAATTTAAAATAATTGTCTGCCCTCTAACCTAAAATATCCAGAAAGTGTTTTGACACCAATGGCTAAGTGTATTAGCTAACCTAATGTTTTAAACAATATCCTGTGCCAATTAAAGAATATTGAGCCATACAATTAAATACAGCCATATCGATTACCTTCAGAAAATGATTGTCTTACTCAGTGTCCTCTTCAATAAAAAAAATATAATATCTAATATCAGATTTAATATATCTACTCCTATCTTCAACATCAAGCCTAATATACATATATATATATATATATATATATATATATATATATATATATATAACCTTAATGATTCCAAGTACTTATATGGTGTCAAGTCTGTACTAACCTGCCTAATATATCATTACAAATACTCACTTCCTTCTGTCAAGACCCACTCAGTGCAGTATAATGGCTCACCGTTCTCCTTCCTGCCTTAAATGGTTCTCTGGCAACAATCAGAGATCATTTCAGGGCATAAAAATCAACAGCCAACAATAAGTGATAACAGGGTGATACCTGTATGCTGTGGAATTATTTGACGATGGGAGGTAAGATTGAAATTTGCTGTTGTCAAAAAGCTCCATTGGTCTATAGACACAGACAATGGCCATTTTCCCCATTCCATGCACTAGCCCTGGACCATGTACCAGCAGCAGGTCATATTTGTTTTGTGTGCTAAATAAAATATATGGACCAAGTCAAAAGACAAGGTGATTCAGCTTGCAGCAACTGACCAGATTCAGACTTTATGCCTATTGACTTATACCCCGTTATACTACCAACATTATCTCAAATAAGTAGTTTTTTTAATGAAAAAGGCTGTTGTGAAAAAGCCGGCTTCTAAACTCAGTGTGAACGTTCCATTTACAAAAAGCTGGCTACTGAAAGCTGGTGTTCAGTCAGTCTGAACACAACAAGCCGGCTTTCCTCTCCCATGGTGATTGTGCAGTGCTGACAGTGCTTTCAGCGGGACAGTCCCGCTTTTGGGGGACTGTCCCGCTGTCCCTCCAGATTCCCTGTTTGTCCCGCTAAGGGGACAAACATGACTTTTATTATATTTTATAATATAGCCGCGATTCGCTATGCTCAAAGGGGGCGGGGCTTAAGTGTCCCAACCTCACGTCCCCCAATGTTGGGAGGTATGCTAAAGTCTGAATCTGGTCCATAGTAATTAACTATGCAAACTAAAAAGCTCTTTTAATATTCGCTACAAAAAATATAGCATTGCCAAAACCAATATTTAAAAAAATGTTAGGAACGTAAAAATATTATTCTTTGCTACAATTACAAAAATAAAGGTTTATTGTTTTCTGTCTGATATAAAGTACATTAATGTCCTTGTAAAGAATACTGGTTCCATGTTTTAATGACATTCTATATACTGTATATAAAGCAGTGATATTGATGTAATTATATGAAATTATTACTTGTCTAAATTCCTGTTGTACCATTGTTTGAATGACCCCATATATAAATATATGTACATGATGTGATTTAGGCTACAGAGGAGGGATTTGGGATATGATATATGGGCAAATATAATAGGGACAAAATATCACTGGGTAGAGCATGTGAAAAGGGGACAAGGTTAGGTAGAAATGTGGAGATGTTGCCCATAGCAACCAATCAGATTCCAGCTATCACCTTCCTATTACATACTAGACAATTTCAGCTAGAATCTGATTGGTTGCCGTAGGCAACATCTCCAATTTTCCATTACCACTGTTTAGTAACTCTAGCTCTTAGAGATTAAGTGAAGTGGGTAAATGTGGTAAAACTGTTATATGGAATGGTATACGGGGTAGTGTAACTATAGCAATCAATTCTAGCTGCCATGTTTATTTTTTGTTTTAAAGAAAACACAATAGCAAACTAGATGACCTTTATAGTATCAGCTAGTCATTTAACATAGTTGCTGACTTTGTATGTTTTCATTATTGGGGACGACGCTGATGATTTAATGAAAATCATAGAGTGAAATATTGCTTAGAATGGGGGGGGGAAGCTTGACACAATTATGTCCGTCTCGTCCTTAGTAACGATATATATCGCAAAAAATGATTGTCATGTCAATTTTCTTGCTCTCCGAGGGTTCTAAGAGAAATGTCCTGAGAGTCGACAAATGCATTGACGCCTCATATTCCTGTATTTCTTCTTAGCACCAAGGTACGGATTCATAACAGCGGACACTTACCTGCTTCATTAAGTTTTTCAAAGGTGTAAAAAATATTGTAAAATAAAAATGTTATGATTTATCATGTTTTTTACTAAAATTTTTATTAGTATTTATTTTTTCAGCCAACCATTCATAAAAGCAGGCAATAGTAGCCGGCTTTTATGTGTGCATCGATCGCTGCATGCTAACATTTGCAGAGGCTATGGCAAGCTGGAGCAGGCAGGGCCACCATCAGGGGGGTCCTACAGTCAAGGCCCCGCCGCCCCCCAAACACCCGGCAGTGGACCAGCGCCCTGTACTGGCGTGCCAGCCACCGCCGGCAGTCTGTCTGAACTCATGTCAGTACAGAGCGCCGGGCCACTGCCTCCTAAAGGCTCAACGGCCTCCTGAACCATGTTGGGGGCCTCACAAAATCCCGGGCCTGGGTGATCCTGGCGGTGGCCCTGGGTGCAGGGATGAGGGCATATTGCATGCACAGATAGGACGTGTGCAGACTGCCGTATCTCTGAATCTGGTCCCTATAGTATAAAAAGTTGGTAAATGTAAAACTGGATAAACTGTGCATCATTTTCATGATAATGTGTTATATGCATCGTTTTGTTATGGGTTCTGTCATTTTAAGCCTGTTTCCATTCCTGTTCCTGGGTTTGCTTTTTGAACCTATGCTTCTTCCCTGGGTTAACCAGTAAAGAAGATGGCAAAGTGCTTTGGCAGACCTGTTAGATATCTGTTCTGTATTTACAAGTGAATCTGGAATGTGAAACAAATCATAGGAGATTTTTTTCTCATTGCTGAATACTTCAGGAGCTTTAGGAATTCAGCTCGCAAGCAATGCCTCATTCAAGGCAGTTGATTAGTTCCAGTGTGGAGTGCACTAGACAGGACAATAAGTGGATGACAGACACAGTGACTCATACACTACTTTGCTAAGAGCTGCAGGTGCTTTTGAAACAGAAAAAAAAGTTGAGTCACTTTTCAAAACTGCCCCTTGTCAAAAGATTAACAAGAGACCTCAACCACAATTTAAGAAATGGCAATGCCCTGCTAATTACCAAAATAATTTGTTTTTAACAAACTTAAGCACCGGCATCATGTAAAATGCCGTAGAAAACCAAACAGACAAGTAGTGAGAAATATAATTATGTCTACCAGAAATTACTATTAAGAAATAATAATAATGAAGAAATAAGATTTTCTCAGACGTAGAAAATTCTCTATTACCAATTTTAATGAACAGGTTACAAGAGTTGATTGATGCTTAGTTTTATTGAATGACAGTTATAGAAAGAGTATTATCACTCTGCACATTTGTGAATATAATTACGAGGAATAAATAATCTCCTCTGCTGCATACTTCAATAGATAGGCCGTGAGACCCTCCAGCAAGAGGTCTTTTATTACTTTAAAGTTAAAGTTTATTGACCATAGACTTGTAAAAATTCAGTGGAAATACAAACTAAAAAATAAGGACCAAATCATAGCTTGGGCCCGGATCTAGATTGTGAGTTTTACATAATCTACGCAGGTTTCCTCATAGCTGACGACTTTTGACTTTTCTCTCCTGGGAGGAACCAGGAGCCAACAACATGGGGGTTGGCCAGCCCCATCCCCTGAATGACAAAAGCATATCTTTTGCAATTAATGGATGGGCGTGACATCACCAAGCCTTGCCCATCATAGTAACAGTCAGGGCTGAGGCAGTGATTTACATGTGACAGGACAGAAAGTGTACAGTAAGAACGTTCATACGTAAACACTGTACACTGTAAACAGATTTCGTACGGTGTAATTTCCACCATAGGGTGGAAATAACTTTTTATGTGTGTGTTGGGTGGTCTTCCTTCTCCCACCATCTGATCAGTGTTCCTGCTGTATGCAGAGCGAAGCAGAGGTGGAGGTCTGGATTCAATCTTATGATCCCACGCAAAGAATATTTACGAAATCTTCTAAAATCTACATTTATAGGTGGTATCTACAGAAACCAATCAGATTATAGCTATCATTTACATAGCTATCATTTACTAAATTGTACTAAATAAAAAGGCAGAAACTGATTGGCTGCTTTTTCTTTTTGGAATCTTTAATAGATCTATGCATAAACTTCAATAACGAGTTAAAAATCAAATAAAAGATGCATATTTGTTATAAAATATCAGTAGGCATTTTAAACAAGTGTTACACTTATCCTTATAAATAAGGACTTTACGTATGCAGCTTCAGTACAGTTAGCATTTACTACATGACTCCGTTCTGCTTTTAGGCATTCACGTGGAATTTCTATAAGCTGTATCTTCTAATGTGATAGATTCCAGCCTCTACTCCATTGTCTGCACCTGTGGTGAAATGATTAAGTGGTGTTTAGAAAACAATCCCTGTTTTGCATTAATTCATTTAGTTTGTGTTACTGGAATTGGAAGATAAGTGGGGAAAACAGGAGCAGACACAGGAAACCCAGGCTGAACAAGATGATAATAGCAGACTAGCCATTACAAGCTTGTAGAGAAGCAGGTGCTAGACTATATATGTGTCAGACATCACATTCAGAATCAAAGGAGTACTGTGTGAGCGCAAAGTCACCCGGAGCAGGTTTTTCATATCACTTGTGTATCAAGGATGATTTCAAGTGCCGGCTCTTTTCTGAAGATGGTTTTATCTCTAAGCATCTATAAGCATACAGAGGAATAATAATTGGTGTTTCTAAAGTTAAAAAGTGGGGAAGTGGAGATGTTTTAAAATGTAAATTAAATTTATTCCACAGTAACCAGAGAACTTCCCGGATTGCCCTGAAATTCTCAGGTCTAGGCTCAAGTTGAACAGGGCTAAAGCAGGGCTTTTCCTGAGTCTGACCCGGGTTGCCGGCTGTGTGGGCAGTGTAAAATTGTGTAAAGACCAAAACAAAACTATACTTACCACAGAAAAATCCCAGACCCAGCAGCTGTCCCCAAACGGACCCCAAAAAAACATCGGCCCAGCAAAAACTCGTAGGATAGCGCTGGTTCAAACCTGATGGAATCTCTGCATGCTCATCCTCAATCATTACCTTAACGTGAAGTGTTTGTCAACAAGTAGATGAGTGCCACAAAAATCTTCTGATTAGTTCTATATACGATTGTGACAAGACACTAAATTGGTATTAGTCTTTGTATCACTTTTAATAATTGATTTTTAAAATCAATTATCAATTATCAACTAACAGGTAATCTGCCCTGTTAATAACTGCTGTGCTGAAAGTTATAAAATGAGGATTTATCGACAAGGATATTTTATGACAGGGACCGCTCATGATCAATGCAATTAGATGATCAATTGGATTTTAGAATTTGCTACAATTATAGAATCATTTAGAATCGTTTTTAAGACTAATAGTTTGTATTTGGAGTTTACGATTGTAATTCTATCAAGAGCGCATTTTGTGAAAACTTTCCCCTATTTCCTCTTCGGTAAGCCTTAAAATAAATTGATAAATTGTTTTAATTCATAACATAGATAGATATATAACACAAGTATGTTTCATTGGTAAAGGTGGGGAGGGGGGGCAGTGGTAATAAGAGGGAGGGCAGCTTTGCCCAGAGACCTAGTACCACCCCTGGCAAAACCAAACATTCAACTGCTGGGTACACAACTGTAAACTGTTAAAAAAGAATTACATTTAAGAGGTAAAGTTTCCTAGCTCAACTCTAATTTTCCATTTAAAGATAATGCTATGCAGTTTGTGAGTTCTTTTCGCAAAGCAAAGAGTATGGCTTTAACCATAGCAGACATGTAATGTATTTTGCATGCAGAAGCGTCTAGCCATACATTTCCACAAACATCACAATTTAGTTCCAATTAGAGTAACTTTGTAGATACTTAAATGCTACTTTAATAAAATAACAAATAAGATCAGTTCGTGGTGTTGCAGTAACACAAGTGTGGAAGACTATATAGTTAATAAAATGGGAGAAATATTCTCTCCTCTGGCTTAAGCATTTCCACTTGGCCTAAGGTCAACTGCTCCTCCAGATCTACAAGTCATCTGCACTCCAGCTCCTTAATATAAGTGAATCTATTCACTTAGAGTAACAGAGATAGGCAAATTGTTCTTATGAGCATTTACCATAGTAGCCTCCTGTGCAATAAAAGCCCCCATTGTCCTAGACAGTTTTGAGACAAGTGCACTATAAGAATTCAGCAAGTGGCATTATAGAATTGTACTAAGATCTTATTTTGAAGCACTTGGAATAAATACGTAAATACAAAGGTATATAATAAGACATCTTATTTCTTGTCATCATCTATACTGAGTACTATCAAGTTTGTTTGTACTAAACTGATTGTAACCCCTAAAAAGTCATTTATTGTAGAATTTGTCGTTTTGCAGGTCTTAAAGGCCTTTTTTGCTACAGGTGAAGGATACACTTCTAAGGGTGAATTGAAATCTGTTTATGCTGTAGTTTTTGCGGTAAAGTACAAAACTACATTTTGCTTTTTACCAATGGTCGAAGTGGAAATTTAGAAGTGGGGGTATGGACATTTAGAATGGGCGGTATGGAAACATAGAATATAATAGAAGTCAATGGAGATTTGTAGTATTTCAATTACATCAGTAAGAGAAGTGTTGGCATGGCATACCCCCGTATACACCCCCACTTCGAGCCCTGCTTTACACAACAGGGTATTTAACTGATAAGTAATACAGAACACCAGCTGGACAATGGTAGTAACAGCTACATTAGGCGTATATAAGGTACTATGTTAAATAAAAACAAGTTATGATATAGACAAGCTATGTTTTGCAAATACATGGTCTACTTTTAAACATACATTTTTATTATTATATCCTCTATCTGAGACCAAATATGTTCACTGTATCCAAGAAAATGCATTGCTAATCACTTCTGGATCAATACGCTCATTGGCACCTCCATGCTATATATATATTATTATCAAGTCACTTGTGTGGACAACCAGGGCCCCCTTTCAGGAGATGCTAGAAGTGTGATCTATGAATCTCTAAGCGGATTGCGTTCCTAATGGTTGCACAATTGGCAGAGAATGTAAAAGACGACAACATTCGACCCAAACACATGGATTATCATCTCTGAACAAAATGAATTTTTAATCTTAAGATGTCAGCTGACATTTATGGTGTATAGAGGTACTAAGTCCATATACGTTATGTTTCTTTAAGTGCATAGCCAGATTGTCTATAAGGCACCCTAGGCCTGCAGAGGGATTAGTTGACATTCATACACCCCTTACAAGTATGCCTTAAATGATACAGCTTATGAACCAATTACTTTTTCATATACAAACAAATTGTTAATTTATTTAGAAATAAATTAACACATTTTTAATTAATAAAAGATACAATGAAAACTAGAAATATCCCGCCCCCCTCCACAATGTGGCATACTATTGACTCTTTTGTTCACAGTCATGGAACCTCAGAACACAGAACGCAGTCTATCTATAAGTGATAGTAGGGAGAGAACCACTGCAGCACCTCAGCCACAGTGCTGTCCAGCTATCTGTATGACAGCATGTTAGAAAACTGACAGTGGTCTACAGATCTCCAGACACCCACAGCACAACTTTCAATGTCAGTGTCCACAGATCACTAGCATCTGCCGGATTTCCAGTACCAGTGCTCTATTCCCTAGGACAGGTCTTCAAATAACTTATTCATTAACAATTGACTCCACATTAAAGTTTCAATAGCTTATTGCTATCACCCCCATATTTGCTGGCCTTATTTACAAGAAATAATAGCCATGGTGTTGACTTGGTTGGAGACCCACACTGTCCCTCCCACCACCCAGTTTGGAGAAACCAACATTAGACTTAGAGGCACCATTATTATTATTATTTTGTAACACAGTATGTTATGGCGATATCACTGGGCTGAGATCATCATATACATAGATTGGATCTCCACTGCTAATTTATTTAAAGCACCAAGCTCAGCGGCAGTGGAGATCTGAAGCAGGTCAACTACAATTATTATTACTATTGTCTGAAATATATAGATTATATTTCAGACATATGGAACATAGCTTAAGAATCCCAAATGTTGCAACCGAATATTACCATGCTAGTAACAACTGAACTATATGTCTTGTCTATAACACTATGTAAGACACACAAAATGTATAGCTATAGTTATATAATAAAACCATTGCTTTCTGTAGAATTCATTACATATATAGTTTGTACATTTCCTATAAAAACCCTGCTTTTTCTGCACATAAACATTTCCTATCCGTTAAAGTTCAGAAATGTACAAGATGAATGATTAAAAGCAGAATAGATAGACATTATGGCTGTGCTTGAAGCCCCCTTGTGGAGTAATGTTTTAAAAACTATTGTAAACAGACATGAAGTTATACATGTTGATTAGCATACTGACTACAAAAGTCCAATGGGAATGTGATCGCATATTCACCTTATATAGTATGCTTTCTGAAATAATATAGATGCTCTTCATTGAAGGCTTCCATAACAATATCAGTCATAGAACTGTCACATGTGGTATGCAGGACACTGGAAAATTTACATGTGTACATATTGTTTTCTACTCCTAAGACAGATAAAATGAGGATGTTTAGAGATCATATCAGTGATAACTAGAAATGGGATTAAAAAACTATTTATTGGTGAGGCTAAAGGCTGTATTTCCAGACTCCTGGAAAACCAGGCACCTCCAGGGCTGCCAAGTGGAATTATGGGCTCCAGCAACTTCTTGGGGCCCCATAGCTTAGGAGTGGCACTCCATTGAACGATGTGTATTCAAACCATTGAGGATGTGGCTGTGCATCTTTGTGTGTCTCTGGCCGTTCAATATTACCCCCTTGTGTGTATCCAGCCTTCCAAAATTTCACCTTTTGTGTCTCAAGCCTTCCTATATTTCCTTATTGTGTGTCTCCAGCCTTCTTACTTTTCCTTTTTGTGTGTCTTCAGCCTTTTAATCTCTCCTCCTAGTGTATGTCCAGCCTTCCAATATTCCATTCTCCTACCTATCTGTTTAACAAGGTTTACTTACTTTACTTACCTTTACTGTCTTCCTTCTACTTCTCTCAACTGCAGCATTCTCAGTGTGACCTTAGACCATGTCAGTATCACACAGAAGGAATTTGCACAGTCTGTCTGACAGTTTTTCTATACAAGCTTTCTACTGCAGGAGCTGCTAGATAATGAGAAACTTGTACAGCCTATTGTAGAGGTTCCCAAACTTTCTCAGTTGAGACACCCCTAGGGTCTTCCATAATGTTTAATGGCACCCCTAAGACAAAATAATTTCCCATTTTTTAAGTTTTTGAATCAGAATTGTGTAATAACTATTTAGATGAAGACAGAAATACTTCAGGTTTATATCAAATCTTGTGTTGCTCCTAAACAAGACATAAAATTGAACTCCTAAGTAACACTAGCAATGTGGCACCACGTCGGAAAAAAACATTCCGTGGCACCCCGGGAGCCTAGGCACACAGTTTGGGAACCACTGGCCTATTGGTTAATAGTGACTGTCAACTGGGACTGGAAAGAAGGAAATCAACACCAGTGTGGTCCCTGGCGCCACAACGGAAACAGATTATTAGTATTGAACTTTCCTCCCTTGGTGCCCCTGGGTACCTCACCAGCTGTTGAGTGTGTTCACCCAGTACTTACCATAATAATTCAATACATAACCATAATATAAAACTTTTACAGCGTAGTAAAACTAAACCTAGAACTACCAAAGCTGCCAGATTTTAAGTGGGAGCTACAAGGTTAACAATATCGACTGTTCTACAATGACAACATAACCAGAAACATATCTACAACTACACCAAAATAACCAAACACAAATGTATGTAGAGAAAATACAACATGGGAGACAGACCAACAACAGCGAAACAATAAACACTATTCCATAATTGTGATTTTCTTTTTCATTTGCTAATTTAATCCCAGACTATTCTAGTTCTTTACACTATTTTGTTTTAAACTAAAACTTTATTGACTTGCATTATATGCATAAAGTCATTAATTTCAATGTCATTTTATGATTTTTGGCTGAACAGACAGCATGCATGTCTGCATGTAGGCAAGCAAAATAAATGCATTTTGTATTCAAATTTATACAACTCCATACATTTTTATGCTGTTTATTTGAAAATTAATCTTTTCTCAGGCCTCAGAGACAGCAAATGTTGTCAAATTTTGAGGGCTACCTGGAAAGCCTTGGGGACAACATTACCCTTATGCATAAGAAACAGCAAAATAAAATAAAAATAAATGAATTTTCTGATACGTCACCGCTAATCCCTTGAGCTGACCTACAAATGAATTATGGAGGCTGTGTTATAAGGCTGGGTAGATCTGGTGATTTTACCCAGAGATTTATCTTATTTCCCAACTTATTTTCATATCTTACATTCCTTTCCTTTTGAATTAGACTGTAAATAAAAGAACCAGGAACCTTGTTTCTTTTCTGTCTTTGAATTCGTATTGACTTGATAAATTAAAATGGTGAGATGAGTTTTGTATGACCCATCCTTAAGGATTTGGAAAATTTAGCTGATGCAAAACAAGGCATTAATTTGGCGAGGCCTAACTCTTTACAACGCTTAGTACCCTGACAATGATGAATGGCATCATTCCAAGCAAATGGTAATTTCACTTTTTGTGACACTACTTTAGAGCAAAACCGACTTTCTCCACACAAAGAATTTGCAATCCTATTGAAAAGAGGCTGTACCTGAATATCAGAAATCCTTCATTGTTTAAGTATCATCTGATATTCTTGATTGGCTTCAGACTGAGGGTTGAAGCTGAATTAGGGAGGTTAAGTCCTAACCTTGAAAGATTTAGCAGCCATTGAAATAATGCCTTTGGGCCCTTATTGATATGTATTTATAAAAAAAAATCTTTAAAATTCAATGATGGGAGGGAGAAAAAAACACAAAACTTGTCACATTCATCAAGTGAAGTCACTGGAAAGACATCTTCAGAAGAACACCCAAAATGCATAATCTGTTGCCAGAAAGGATGTTACAAATGAGCGACACAAAAAGTAGTTTATCTCATTAGATCGGATGTATTCAGGTATATCCAGGTTTATGTTTGCTATATACCATGGTTATTGTACTGACCAGTTCCCACCAGTGATAATCATGTATGTAACAATGCCTGCTAGCAATATATCTCAAATACATTATTTTTACTGTAACAGAAATACTGGCTATAATGATAAATAAAGAGCAAAAACTGTGCAATACAGGAATTATAGTGGATGCATGGGTTGTGTATGACAATAATAAATGTTTTTGACGTTGCAAGTCACATGATCATGTTTAACTATATAGATGTGTTCGAATAATCCAAGAAATAATTGACAGCAATACCTTTTATTTTTAATCTCTAAACAGCTGTAGGACTGGGGAAGTGGTACTGACGCTGTGAAGTGTAGGAAAGCAATGCTCGGATGCAGGTGCTGCCTTACAGACACAGATACTGAACTAGTAAAGGAATGTCTAGGAGATGACCATTTCCCTATGAACAATACTTTTTTTTATTTTTTTTATTCTTTCTGCCATACAAATTTCTCATTAGAGTTCATAGCAATTTTGCAGTGCAATGGTATCTCTAAAAAACACACAAAAGTACATATTTATATTTTCCTCTCTTTTATTTATATTATATATATATTTTTTTTTTTTAGTTTACATCAGTCACGTACAATTGCAAGTACAGGCTCAGCCACAAGTCACTTACATAGCTTCTGCAATGGCAGTCCTAAACTCTAAATCTGTCAGATCCCACCTTGGGACATGTATGTACCATGTATTTTGAAACCTATATAAATTTCTATACATATACATATCTGTATATGATATATATCTAAATAACCTAAAACCTCCAATGATCAATTCATTTTTTTATTAATAATGAATTCATTCTATTTACTGTGACGAATAAAAATTGGTTCATTGGTATGCGGGAGACATCTCAAAGTAGGATATGAGCAGGGCTACCATTAGGAAGGGGGCAGGTTAGCCATGACACATGGACTATATATGCCACTATATAGATATGGACATAGGAACCTAAGAACTAGCACCAGTCCTGGATATGATACTGATTGACAAAGCATGATCTTTGGGTACACAATAAAAATACAAATAATTAATATTGCAATGCTCAATTAGAAACATATTTTATCACTTTAATATTATTGGAATTTATTAGCATGATTCAACACCATTTAATACGTGTTTTCATAAAATAATCATTTGGGTGCCATTATTTTATTGCCCACATAAAATGATATAACTTGATATTTGTATAAAGGTCTAAATGATAACATGTTAGTCCGGCCACCAGTATTGGTAGCAATTCATATGCCACCATATGGGTTAAAATGAACAGATGAACCCCTTTCCCTTCCTCTCCCTACCAGTGAATGAACTTGATCTCCTATCATTTGATGTCATGCAAGACCAGATAAATGACAAGTCTTTCGAGGGCCTGCAGAAGTCCTTTAGAACAGCTGCACAGCCTTCTCCACTTCTTTCCAGCAGGTTTCTCACTTAAGAAAAAAACACGCTTCATTACATCGCCTCTTACTTGAGCTGCAAGGGTCTATTCAAGGAAGATAAGCCTCTTAGAAATGAAGTAGCGTTGAATTTAGGTTTTGAGTGACAGCAGGAAGGTTTATCCATTGAACAGACAATACTGCTTTCTCTGCATTAAGCTAGGAGGCGGACAATGATCTGTTTTTTAGGCCGCATCTCATCACTTTCCCACAGCAGAAGGTGATTAGAGTTAGGAAACTGGGACAGAAAAAGAAAGCTGAGTAGTATCTCCCCAACCCTCCTGCTTCCTGAATAGTACTAGATGGAAGTTCTAGGCCAAGTGCATCAATCACAGATTAGCTATGATGAGATTGGTTATCAGATGCTAAAGTTGAACATATAGGTTACTTCAGTAACTTGTTATAGCAATTAGAATGTATGAATGAGATACCCATACCTCCAGTTTACGAAATGCATTTATACAGCATGCTTCTGCTATACATTGCTGAGGGTTGGGTTAATATTAAGTGGAACACAGCAGGACCTTTCTCTGACTGGTTGCCCAGTCTTAGTTTTGGCTCCTAGAAATTTGATATATGTATGTTTGGTAAGCAAAATGGCTGCATCCACTATATGGCTATTTGATTTAACCACTCAGATGCAAAATAAAAAAGGGGAAAACTGAATTTGTTGCAAACTGTATTCGAGGTGTGAATTGATGTTTAACAGTGTATATTGGTCAGTATCTGAGTGCAATAGTATTTTCCCTGCAGAAAAAAAGTATACTTGGTTTTGCCCAGGTGTAACTTTCTTCTCTTATTTTCAAGTCTGGATCTGGTCCTGTATCAAGAGTTCTGCTTTACATTTCCAGTTGCGGCAGCTGTAGTGGTGCCATTTGTCATCTTTCAGGAATACCAGCATTAAACAAACTAATATATATATATATATATATATATATATATATATATATATTCTAGTTTTATTTGTTTTGGTGGGTTTGCTATTGGAAGCATTAACTGCTAGATTTAGTAGTGCAATAAAACTACCCTCGTACCTGCTTCATTCTGCTCAAGGCCATTTTACTATACTATGCGCTGAATTAGGGCCATATACATTTAGAAGTAGTGCTGTATACATTTAGGAGTGGTGATATGGGTATTTAGAAATAGTGATATGGACACCGAGGGGCCGATCCCACGCAAAGACAGGGATAAGCACAAAGTGACATGACATGAAATGACATGACTTTATGAACTGGGTCTGTTGGGTATTTAAAAATATTTGCTTACATTTGTTTTAAATATATGTTGTGTTTGTTCCAAGATAAATCAGTTTTAAATATAGAAGCATTACCCTAACACAACAAAATATGTAATACAACAATAACACATATGTAATAACTGCAAGTGAACAGGGCAGTCTCACAAGCTGAATTCCTTTGTCCACACTTAGTTGTGATCTGTTGGCATCAGAGATGTATGTGGTATTGAACATTATCTTATGGTATTACCAGAGAATTTGGTGAAGGAAATAGATTACATCATGATATTGTTTTTCGGCCCACTACCGGGTTTGAAAAATTACCTGGGAATAACATTTTTTATCTTGGTAAAAAGACGCAGGATTTATACAAGGGGCCGTTCACATTGCGGGGAAAACCCAGGAGTTTTATGTGGTAATCTAAACATGGTATATTATGTCAAGGTCCATTGATCCATGTCCATGTCTTAAAGATCAAGCAATAAGTCTCCAATTTTAGGCTGTTAGATGTTACATTCTGGTAAATTGTTCAATCTATTTGAAATATGAATGATAATGTGCCAGATCTGATAGTCCATGGTTATTTCTTAGTACCCATTCATTACATCTCAGGACTATTCTCAACTATATGACTGGTTATCTCCAGTGAGTGACACCACAGATATCTACTGGCAAAGATAGTGCTTTCAGTATAAGGTAAATCTCTACTACCAGAGCAAGAAAGATGACAGTACCCAGCAACCACACAGTGACATAATACTGGCAGATTTTACTGCGCTAAAAAGCAATAACTGTAAAAAGTGAGAAAAGTTGGGTCCATATTGTAAAACATATAATCATTTGTGAATGCTACATCCGAAGGGAAGCCTGTAATTTCCCTTTACCATCACTGCTCTTGGTAAACAGGGCAGATAGAGTTATAACAACATTTGATAGTATAATTATTTGTAAACCCTTTTTACAAGTAAATTAAAGGGTCTAGAGAAAATTGTTGATGGTATTCATTTTGTGTTATTAATCCTCATTGTGGGAGAAGCCAGCCTCTTTCTCTTGTATAGGACACTACTAGTTCTGTAGGTGTTAATATACTAGCACATAGTTCTAGGTGGAACAAAAACAAGTAGACAATGATAGCAGATATATTATACTAGTGTGTGTTTGTGTGGAGATATACCAGCATTGCATCATGTTATCATTACATCGTCATTATACAAAGCATTATAGGTAACAAGATCTCTTTTATCTGGTGAACTGTGCAGGATAAAGTATCCCTGGGAACAAATGTGTTGAATTAAAACTTCTTTTTTCTTTACAGATAAGCAAAACCAATATGTATATTGAACTCTGTACAGATTTATGAACTACAAAATATGTGGCACTGAGACAAATGTGCTTATTTGACCACTTTGTGAATAACAGGGGGCAAGTGTATATTCCTGCTGCCACAGGAAAAATCTACTGATGACCTGTATACCTGGGTGAAAATGCACATAAAACATAGGGTTTGGGAAACAATTTGCAGCCAGCCATAAAATGCAAAATAATCTGTCTGATTCACCTGAACAATACTATACTACTCGCTCACACTCTATCTTACCACCCATTCATACCATTGTGGGCACCAGTTGCTGAATAATCACCCAGGTGTATAGTCACGCTTGGTTAAATAAAGTGTCATTCACCTTAAGGAAACAGAGATGTACTAATTAGCAGTTGCTGACAAGTATAGATGGCATCGGAAGCATGGCATAATGGTTTTAAAACAAAAGGAAGCTGTATAGGCATCTTAATTAAAAGGATATTCTCCCTAAAGAGGAAGTCATGGCTGGAGAAGTATAGTTCCTGCATTTACAAATGGGATTGCCCATTTGTAAGAGATTCATAATGTCAATATAGAAAGAAAACAAATTTCAGCTAAAATAGAAACATTGGACAGGATCCAGACTTAAGTGAAATCTCATTGTCCTCAGGATGCATACTGCCATAATGGACGTGGTTGCAGCAGCATGTACAAAGGGTGAAAGGGAGGGGGGGTATGGTAATCCAGTCCTATGCCCTGTCCCCATTTGTAAATCCATATGAGAAAGGAGAGTGGCCTCTCATCACCACCACAGAACTTGAGGTAGCTTCCTATCCCTGCTGCTACTGAGTTTCATTGGTCCAGTGTTACTGAAGCACCTGTTTAAATATAGGAATCTCAGTCCTCACTAATAACATTAAGAGTTAAGTTAAGATAAAGTAATGAATGTGCTGAAAGAAATGAATGACTGATTTCTTTTGTTCTCTTAATTCAATAGGATGCAGACACAATGTATCTGAAACATTAATGAACACACTGAAATCAAGTTGTGTGTATGCTTACAGCAACACTTAATGAAAAATAAACCAGCCATGTTACATAGACTCACAAATTTGAAATAGAACATCAAACTACACCCCTATAATTAGGGCAAAGAGCCTGTGGACGCCCATGAAGATATCAACTGATATTAGGGAATAACAAGTTTGCATGAACACTATTACCTTAGCTTTATCAAGACGTGATAGATACAGGTCTGTCTACTAGGTCTAGATCTTTTAGCTTGCAATCTGGATTTTTAGTTCTTGTTAGTGACTTGGCCAAGGTCTCTCATTAACAAGCATTTGATTTCACCAAAACTTCCAGTTTCTTATAACCAACAAGTAAAAAGTTTCCATAACCCTGGAGGGGGAGGTCAAGTGTAAGTCCTGATCCATCATATCAATAGCCCCCATGTAAATAGACCTAAATATAAGGACTATAAGATTAGAATAGAATCTGTATTTGTTTCAGAATCCATAAACTGGATACTGGGTGGGATTTTCCACAAGACAACCCTGTCATCAATCTTCCAGACCAGCCAAACTAAATATTCCTATCCCAGCCCCTGTAACATATGCTCTGTAAGGAAGGCTATGCCTATGATAAGACTACTACTGATTTTGAGCTCTGTCAATAAGTCTGAGTGTAGCATCATGTATGAAGTCCCTCATGTTGTCTTGGTCCCAGTACTCTTCCCAATAATTTAATACTCAAAGTAAGCCTTAATAAAACTGTACATTTACCTTCCACTATGCCATCCTATAGGATCCAAAGGAACCTGCTGTGAAAAAATACCAATATTTTTATCAGTCGGCAGCATTACTGAACTGTATTGCTGGTTTTCCAACTCTTTAGTCCAGCACACTATACATTTACTGGGACAGTATATGTGTAGTGGATTGCAGGTAGCGGTTAGGATATTGCCACAATGGGGGTTTCAATAGAGAAATCTGGATGCAATACTGTGGACATGTTTTTTTTATTTTAATGTTTAATGCCTCCTACTCAAAACTAACCCTTTACTATGTAATGCGTTATAATATAATGTATTTTGTTTTACACTTTGCCAATGTTATCATCTGCAGTGCTCATTTGATTAATTGTGCATTTAAAAGTAAATTTGATACATTGCTATATTGCAGATATATATATATATATATATATATATCTCAAAATACAAAGAAAGAAAAGGTTTTATTTTATTTCAGTGTTCCTTATATACTTACCTGGATCTAACATCCTAAAAAAAAGTTCTATGTCAATAAGGCCGTAATTGCTCCATTTGCAAATGTTATGTTTAACTTCAGGAAATGGCTCCATAGACATTGCAAACAAAGTTTTGATACTTTCTTTCCAATCAGTATCATGTTATGAGGTCCAGCCAAAAAAACAAAAAAGTATTCATTTACCTGACTTGTCATCTTGATCTTGTTTCACTGTCGGGACACGTTAGCTGGCCTTGGAGTTTAGAAGGGGAAGAGTGGAGTCTGAAATAGCCCTGAGATGTGTTAGAGACACTGCACGTTTTTATTTTAACTCCTTAATGAGCCTGGCCTTTGACCTGTGTTGATGAGTTCCATACCTGTATTAGTGTGCTTTCCAAACACATTTGACACTGGTTACAACTTTGACAGGGCTATAACTAATGAAACAGTGTTCAAAAATAATGATGCGAAATTGCATGTCTTTATTGCAGAGTCAAATTCACATAAACATTAAAGATGACAACCGCCAGTAAGTGATTTCACAGTCACTAGAAATTAACTAATCTTTTCCTTCACAGATAAAAAGAAAATATCAGGTCTGCCATAGACAAGAGGTAGAACACCTTATAGACGTCCTAAATTAGTTTGATAGTTTTTCCATATAATGTTCAGCTAACTCTTATCCTGAAAAAGGTGCTGCCACAGACTCTCATTTACGCTGAATTAACAATTACTACTTACTAAATCAGTGCCCTTAAGTGTCATAGCACTTCAGCTGAGACCCAATGAACAAGAGACCTTATAAAGCTGAAGGTCCAGGCCCTGCTCATAAAATAAATCCAGAAACACAAAGACTTTGCTTGAGGCCTTACAGACACAGGAGCAATAACTCACATCGGATGTGTGGCTAAGTAGCCAGCAGGCAATCATAGTAATAAGTGTAGAATCCCCCCTGATTGGTGGCTTATTGGTAATGAGGGAAGCAGTATGGACTAAGCTATGTGCAATGCGTTAATCATAGTACCTTGTCCAACTAACTAAACAGACTGCGCACATATTACAACACTTACACATTTAAGAGATACTATAATATTTAAAAAACAATATATAGGAGGCATCAATGTCATTAGGTGATTGGGAGAATGCTGACTAGAAAAGGAGGCAGACCATCAGAGTCACAATAGATGGCACCAGTTGTGTTGCCGTCAATACAGCTCTGGCAGCAGGCACAGCGTCACTTTCCTGACACACCACTGCTAAAACATTAAGCAACAGCGCTTAGGCAATGAGCTCCTGCATCAGCTACCAGCATTTTTCGGCTGATGCTTGCAGCACTATACCAATGTATCACATGTACTCACAGTCACATCAGTATTGTGCTCTTCTCATAGCAGCTGGTGGTTGCAGAGATTGTTCTGCTGTAAAGTGTGAGCAACATTTAGGAAATGTGGTCTGTATGCTTGGATCAGCATACAGAGTGTGTTAGATGTTTATTCCCACCTATAACTGAATTCGTATTTTTTAGATACAAACCTTAAAAATGCACAAAAATGAATTCATTGTCCAACCACTATATGTTCATTTTAGTTAACAAGAAGAAAGTTTAATACATTGAAAGCAAGTGCACCAAAAACTAAGCCTATGTCTTCTGTGTTTTCAATTGTTTATCCTAATAATGTATAATATTATAGAATGGAGAAAATTATCATTTTACTATAACCACATAAAACTATGCAAAAGTAAATACATTTAGACTGTGCACATGATATTGGAATTGGAATATAAAAGTATCATTAAAATTTTGCTAAAAAAAAACATTATGGGTTCTATATGGTTTGGAACAGGAAGAGGTTCATGAGGGTGATCACATATGCTGACAAATGTTATATCATCGCACATTTTACCTTCAATATTTTGATATCAAGTGATAAATTTGGACTTTTATGCTAGAAGTTAAACTTCCATGATGTAGCACTAGCACTCAGATGATGATTTAGGTTTCTCTTCTGGGTGGCATTAAATAACTTTAAATGTGCATAGAACGTTCCTTTTTTGCCTCAGTTGCTGTCATATTTCTATTGTGATATTTATTATTATTATGATAAGGAGGGGATATTTAATTTTCTTTAAAACATATGAAAACGTGTGTGATTACATAGATATAACCTAGAAGACACATTAGGATGTCTAATGTTTAGCAATTATAATGGATAGACAATCCTGGCATTTCAGTGAGAGAAAGGAAATTACCAGGAAAGCATACATAGGGCCATAGGGCCCCCTTATATATATTGATTACAGAGCTTTGTGTTCACATTATCTGGCAAAATAACAGGAGATACCTGTTAGCATATGGTCTCACTATCTAGATATCTTAAAGCCAAATCTCCCTAGGAGGACATAAATACATTGAAGACCATGCAAATTGGAATAGCTAAAATGGAGCATGACCTGCATCTTACCCAGGAAGTCTAATTGATCTTAACATTTATAACTTGAAGCAGAGAATGGAAAGGAGGATATGATAAGGGGACGGAAACTGAATATATATATAGCATAGACACATTTAACATAGAGCTGGCAAGGATCTCAAAAAAGGGAGTACTGTACCAGAACACTGGAGCACCAAATGGTGTGGAAATGTCACTGGAATACTGGAAGTATAGGGATCAGTGCCAGCTGCATTAGAGCACTGGAGGCACAAGGCAAAACAAGTAATCCATAAGCAAATACTGCAAAATAAACTCAGGAGTGAGCATTTACTCACAGCACATGAGGAGCAGCAGCTAAGTAACTGCTAGAGAGAGTTGAGAACTTACTAGCAGTACTCCCAAAATGGAGCTTCTATGAAAAGTAGCTTGATGTATAAGGGCTTAGCCATGGCAATTCGTCACTCTGTAATAAAGTATTCCCACAAAGAATCCAGGATCGAACACAGTGTGTTCCGATGCACAAGAAACATGTACGCATGTACATATCATGTACGGTACGCAAGTAGACTGTTGTTTAGGAGTCTGGAGCTGGTCCTAAATTTCATTATGTAATATTCAGAACTATTTAGTTAAGAGCAGAGTATATAATCACTAAACATTTATGCATTAGAAATAACAAATTAGTAATTGGTTTACTGAGAGATTGAGGAAAAAATATATGTCACAAGTTCAGTAAAAACAAGCAATGACTTTCACGTAGCATTTTCTGAAAATAATCACGCTAAATTCTGGATTCAAATTTACACAGTCAGGTCCAAAATTATAATAGTATTTTTCTTGGCAGCACATAGAACTTTTCAAAATAATTCACCTATCCAGGAGGGCAGAACAGAGTATTTCTACGCCAAGAATGTGCTCGTTCTCACTTTGAATTACTTCGTTTAGAATGAAAAACAAACCGGAGCCTTTTTATGCACCAAATCTGAAACAACAAAAATGATCAAAGGTATGGCCGCCCATGTGGCTTCTACCATGTTTTATAGTCCCTGGCAATTAATAATTTGCATTACAATATTGCCTATTTGGCCAAACGTTTACATGTCAAACATTGTATAATAGAGTCCATTACACGTTTCAAAAGTACATGAGGGAAGGGTCATTGTACTTTGTTCAAAATGTTTTCTGCATGTTATGTAGTGTTTCAGACCTGTAAGTATTGTTTTATCACACAACTCTCAGTGCATATTACATTTCTGCACATTTATATACAGCCAACTAAAACACGTGTTTCCAATTTTTCCCTGTCTAGTCACCTAAAATACGCTGCCTACAGTATATTAGTCATATAAGGGGACTATTGATAAAAACAATCTTTTAAAAAAAAACAAAACATTAAATAGCTAACATACAATGGAAAGCAATAATGAAGGCATCAGCACATTATGATTCTTAGGAGTTGTGTACCTGTATAGGCAAATGACATAAGACCGGATCCAGACTTGTGTACTATTGAACTTACAAGAGTGGGCAAAACCATGTTGAATTGCCGGGGAGGTACATTTCATTAGTTGCAATCAGTATTAGAGTTGAGAGTTTCCCAGACCAAGTCTAATAACAGTGTAACAGTAATGCTGGTCAGTATCTGTGTGCAAAATGCAAACACTAACATTTATTTTACCCCCCCCTGCAATTCAACATGGTTTTGGAAACACACTAAACACTGTCCCAAGTACCTGTTGTTACATACTGATACCCGCAGCATTGTATCTCACTAATTCCCTGTGTTAATCAGAATAGTATTGGTAGAATGGCAGCTGAAACTTTCAGGTAGATTATTGGGAGGAAGCATTTTAGGGTTTTATTATTGGTGTTATTATTGTGTTTATTACACACTATACAATAATCAGGGTGATCACAGGATTATTGTCTATCTGTCCCAGTTATTATATAGAACTGCTGCTGCATCTGCCGGATTACTCATAAACTTTGACTGACACTAATCTAAGCTTATATAGTGTGCCTCTGGTTTTATCTTGCAGGGGCCCTGCAGTTTCCTAGATCTTGGACATGATATTCCCTTCTCATAAGCTTTGCTAAGCACAAGGTAATGAAAAGAAAAACTCTATAGTACTTGCAGCACTCTATAACTTGTAGTCTATTTTCAGGTATGGTGTGAGACTGGATATTTACTCATCTATTTCTAAAAAATAGCTTCAGGCTATTGACCAAGTAGGATTTGTAAATAGACATTAAAGTAATATAAAATATATATTTATTATTATTATTATTATTATTATTAACAGGTTTTTATAGAACAGCATCATATTATGTAGCGCTTTACGATCATTATAAAACAAGTCTGGGTTGTGACAAACAGTAAGAGGAGTAAGTAAGAGGACCCTGTACACAAGCTTACAATCTATAGGACATTGGTTTGATAAATAATGGGAAGTTCTATAAATCTCATAATAGACCATACATGTTGTGATAGAAAGGGACATTTGTATAGCAAATTGGTTGTAAATAAGGTAGATGGTGGGTAAGAGGTAGGTTTAGGTAATTTGGTACAGAGGGGAATCAGCACAAAGAACTACCTTAAATCTTCCCCACCACATTTTTTTAAATGCAAGTCAGAAATTGAAAAGTGGCAGTATGTACATTGAGAAGTGGCAGTATGTACATTGAGAAGTGGCAGTATGTACATTGAGAAGTGGCGTTATATACATGGAGAAGTGGCAGTATATACATTGAGAAGTACCGGCATATGGCATGTACATTGAGAAGTGGCGGTATGTACATTGAGAAGTAGCGGTATGTACATTGAGAAGTGGCGTTATGAACATTGAGAAGTAGTGGTATGTATATTGAGCAATATTGTTATGGACATTGAGAAGTGGTGGTATG
>JABWIB010000019.1:62549-73924 GCA_016617825.1 Platyplectrum ornatum | reverse complement strand
TATATACATGGAGAAGTGGCAGTATATACATTGAGAAGTACCGGCATATGGCATGTACATTGAGAAGTGGCGGTATGTACATTGAGAAGTGGTGGTATGTACATTGAGAAGTGGCGGTATGTATATTGAGAAGTGGCGGTATGTACATTGAGAAGTGGCGGTATGTATATTGAGAAGTGTAGTTATGGACATTGAGAAATGGTGGTATGTACATTGAGAAGTGGCAGTATGTACATTGAGAAGTGTAGTTATGGACATTGAGAAATGGTGGTATGTACATTGAGAAATGGTGGTATGTGAATTTAGAAGTGGTGGTCTAGAAACATGGAAAATAATAGAAGTCATTGAAGATTTATAGTTTTTCAATTAAGTCAGTGGGAGAAGTGCCGCTATGACATACACCCTACTGCGAGCCCTAGCTTAAAATGTCTTACACCCAAGAGACTGGATCAAGTACTGGCAAGTATATATGCACGTTCCGACTGTAAATCCTGGCCAGTGACGTCAAAATAAATGTGCTTGTACGCAGAAGATGTTTAAAGTATGCGACTAACATGTACTTTAGTTTTCGTATGAGTCATTAATATGCATGATCTCCATTCTAACGAACCCGGAAGGGTGTGCCTAAAACTTTATGCACTGATCCGAATTTGTATAATAAACACTGTATATTGCAAGAGAAGATGTATTAATGGGTTTATAGAATACACTGTAATGTTTAGATTAATTCAATTCAATGTGTAATTTTCAGCTGCTGCATGCAGGGAAATACTGTCTCCTTTTGCATGTAGAACACAATTAATTACAAGCTTTATTTTTAGGAGTCGGGAAAGATTCGTTTGTACTTATCAAGTAGGAATGATTCTTCCTAAAGGTTTCTAACTAAATGCATCCAATCCTGCCACAATAGGATGAAAGGTAAGTTAAATAAGCTTGACGCTTCAAGGAGTGGTGTGGGCATTGTATAACTATTTTTTTTCAACAGTTCAGTCAGGTGATTACCAGGGATGGGTTATCTTTTTCGCCACTACAGTCGGATATAAAAATTACATTGGGGTATATAATGAATTCATTTATAACAATTGGTGAGTGCTGGTAACTCTTAATAGAAAAGGGGCTCTTACCCTACCCTACCCTGACCTAATGTTTCAAAACACACACACACACATAAATATATATATATATATATATATATATATATATATAAAGAGAGAGAGAGAGAGAGACTGATCTAAAATTTAGAAAGGGCAAAACAGGTGCAAAAGTGTAAATACATTAAACTGCAGGGAGAATAGTTTAAACTATCAAAATTTCCAAGCTCAACTCTAATTTGCAAATTAAACTTACACTATGCAGCTTGTGAGTACTTTGTGCAAAAACAAAGTGTTTCTCTGCATGCAATAAAATTACAATTTATTTGCACCCTTCACAAATGGTTTTGCTTGTTTAGGTTTTGCACCTAAACAAGCTGTAGGCGCAACTCTGGAGCAACCCCACAAACATAATAAGGTACTGTAATCATTAAATATTCTCTATAAAAGTCATTATAAATATAGTTATAGCAGCCCTTAGCAAGTGCTTGCTGGATACCAAAACATAGAGCTCTATGCCCAGGGTGAAGAGAAGGGGCAGGAATACTCCGTACTAGTCTAATATGTTTGTAGTGCAGTAAGTAATAGTGGCTGAGAGAGACACATTGCTGAATATTCACAGAGGTTTCTAAGTATAAGCCACAACTGTTTACATTTCTGCTTAGATTTCTTAGCTTTTATGCCTTTGTAATACTCAAGCATAATACTAATTCTACTGTTCAGCCCTAGCTTGTAAAATAAAATCATTAAGCTATATTTGTCTACAGGAAAATCTAAGTAATTTTTAATAGAAAAACACATTTTCTTGAAGTAAGTGCTTAAATCCTGCTTACCCAGTTGTGGTAAACTTATTTCGCTATATACCAGCACTCCCTATCCATTAAAAAGAAAATCTTTTGCGAATCTATTTCAGCTTTAATAAATGCATGCTATAAAATTCACTAATGTCCCTATGGAATCTATACATCCAATGTCGATTTTCCTTAATACAATTCACTTCTTACAAATCCAGCTAAAGTATTTAAACATTTACTAAGGTTGTCATAAACACTTTCCTTATACTTGATCAAATTCAGCTCTATACTTAATAATGTTAACTGTAGTTATTTAATTTTGAACACAAGCAGCAAAACCTTAAAAATGTATAATATTATAAATCTAGTTACTGTGATGTAGTATTTTGTGCACTGAGAACGACACATACGCCTCGTGCCCCAAAGTGGCAAAAGGGTTCAAATGGCCATTACAAGACTTGCAAGTAATTAGTTATTCTATCATTGTTGATGAGGTAGGTTTGCCCAATTCAAGAGTAATCTTATATTCAGGAAAACACCTTTGTAAGAAGATACAGTTACTTTTATTTTCTTATATTCATTAATTGTTGTTGTTAATTTGATAACCATAATTTATTTTCATTCGATATTTTACAACCTAATCCAACTTCTCTGTTGCTGGCCAGAAAGCAAATGTGTCTATCAACATGTCAGAGGTTAAATCAAAGCACAAAATCAAGTTAACTAAAATAAAATAAATTCCTACATAAATAAATAAAGAATGTGGTTCTTTATGTGGTACATTAAACATTGTGCTTTTTCAAAGAAAAAGAAGGTAAAAAGCATTTTCCCCTTGTTTGAGTGGTGCTCCATTTAATCTACATTCCCTGCAGTGTATATTAAAGTGCTGCCACCATGTGGAAACTGCTAAAGCAAGACATGTCCAAGTGGCATCCAAAGCCACAAGCGTCCCTCCTATGATTATTTAATAACCCCCACAAGATCCCACAAGATCCCACAAGATCCCACAAGATCCTGAAAACCTCTGCAGACACTTCTGATACATACTTTTTTTTATAATATAGTCTATTCCAGGAAACATTTGTAGGACAGTGTAACTAACTAAACATTGATAATTGTAACATATGTTACCAATAATCTGAGCGTTTCAATGGACATATTTAAACAGCGACGTCCAACATTAAAAGTGGAACTGGATCAAACCCTGTGTGCATTTATCAGTACTTATTTCTGTCCAAAACCTAATGCTTTGCTCATCACATTGCTATGTTTGCCGAGGTTTAATGTTCATAACTTCATGATATCATTAGCTTGAGCTGAACCTATGCTTTATGTTTGACTGTTTTGACTGTAATTTTTTAATATGATACAAAATAAGTTTTCATTTGGTATCTCTAGTAAAAGAGATTTATACATTGTAGTGTTGTACATCCCTTACACCCCAAATGGCTGCAAGCAAGTGGAAAAAAAAACCCAAAACAATATTGCAAAACAACTTTGAAGGGATTGTAAAATAACAGTTACAAAGTTTAAGACATATTACTGATATACAGAACAAAGATATTTGTATTCTAATAATACTGAATTAACGATGATGTAATTTTCATGACTTTTACACTGTCATTTATAATTGTTACACTGTTATTTATACTTCTGTTGGAAAACATCATTTTTAGAAATGTGTAACCTCCCTCTCGTATTTTCTGGTCTGGATCTGGTCCATGTTAAGATGCTATTGCCTGATTTATTGATGTCTGTTGACGTTACATACATATTAGATTTCATTTTAGATTTTTTCTTTCCATACAATGTACTGTCTACATATTTGGTACTGGGAGGTGTGGTACTACATTTTCCTCGTTATGAGACTATTGAAGACTTCATATATTATGGCAGCATAATAATAGCCTTGCCCATTTCCTCTTCTGGATTCCACAAGACAGAAGGCGCTAAATTTGTAGATGTTCATTATAAATGACACATACAAAGAGGGACACACAGAAAAGAGAAGTCCACGCCAAAACACTATAAATTGTCTTATATGTAACTAAAAATTCCAATAAGTAAAGATAATGTGTAATACCAACACTAAAGCCAGAGGAAAAGGAAACAGACCTTTCAGAGTAACAACATCTCCACGAATTGGTGTATGAATCCTTACAACAGAATCTTTGTGACTGAGTCATGGGAGATTGAAATGTTAAAGATTATTCATGTTGATCAATGTTTGACTACATTCAGCTACTGCAGTACAAACTATTTTTATATTTACCCAGTCCCGTGAATGAATTGTATATGTAATGTAATTACTACTTGTAATAGTTGGAGTCTTGACGACTCGGTCCACTGGCACCAAGATGCAACACCTTTCACCTTGGGGTCAGTGGTTCAAGTCTGTCTCAGGTCACCAGTAACCTAAAACAATTAACATCTGAAAGTCATTTGCAGAACTGAGTGGATTATTTGTAATCTAAGCCTCCTCTGTCCACATCCCAAAGTTACATTCTCTATTGGTCATGTCAGAAAAGAAAATAACAATTAATTGGCCATCAATTTGGCATTGAGCTACTTGCTTATATCAATGCAGTTGCTCTGCTTGTCAGTAGGTATTGTGCAGTAAATGGTTGGTACATTAATCTGTTCTTAATTTTCTCATATTAATTAGTTTATAATAAAATAATGTTAAAAAAGAGTTAAAACCAATATTGATTGACAAAAGTATTTGTGACAATATAACAGTAAAAACGCAGCTAAAAAAAACCTCTTAAGGAAATAGGCCAAGTCCTCCAGAAAATATCACACTGATCAAGTCAGGATCATGTATTGCCAAATTCCCAAATACTGGCAGATGGCGTGCTAAAAACCTGTCACGTTGAAGTTTGGCACTAGTGACATTCTCCCCCGGAATGCATGGTAAGCAAGTCACCAGAAGTCTTGTGGTTACAATTAGCTGTATCTACATTTTCTTCATCCCAATACTGTTTTGTTTTTTATGTTTGTTTGATTTTTTAAACCAAGGTTGGGCATCTCTATATGTTTAAAGAAAAGCCTCTGTCATTGTGTGCCGAGAATATTATTTAAGAAAGATCATGGTATTGTGGCAAAACAAAATGATATTATTCCTCTAGTTGTAGCATTAGTAGTGATGACTGTCCCATACTAAGTTGGCAGACACGCACATACATACACACAAACTGTGTTCTACTCAGGGGGCCAAGAGGCTCCAGACTCACATTTAGAAAGCTATCAGTTATCCTACTTGACACCCGATCACTTCCTGAACCCATGGGGACAGCAATCTCATACAAAGCACTGTGCTCCATGCATCACAATTAGCCTTAAATGCTTTCAGACATTCATTCAGTATATATAAAAAAAAATAAAACACATTATATATATTTTATATATATATATTATATATATATATATAATATTTATATTTATATTTATAAATGTTATATTTTATAAAATATCACTATATTGTGTTATTCTTCAATCCTAAGGTATCAACTTGTAGAAATCATCTGTAATCATTAATTGTATTATCTATTCCATAGCCTTTTAAGTTCTATTAAACCAGTTTCATACAGTTACTGGTGTTCCCCAATTGGGATCATAAATTTGCCGGCAGTCAGGCAAAGGTATATATTATACGCCAACAAATGAATAGACAGTTCACATAGGTACAATAAAATAATGTCCAGTATATAAATCACCTTGTATAGGGCACAGTTCAATCTTTAGGGATACAGGATCGGACTCCCGTTCAGGCGAGGGGTAGGCCACTTCCGTTGAATGCTGGAGTTACACCTACTTTAAATAGGTGTATTTTCATCACTTAAAATGGCTTGGTATGAAACACAGTCCTTACTGTTTGATTACCATATGTTCCCTTTACACCAGTGGTCGAAGTGGAAATTTAGAAGTGATGGTATGGACATTTAGAAGTGGCGGTATGGAAACACTGAATACAATAGAAGTCAATGGAGATTTGTAGTATTTCAATTAGATCTATGGGAGAAGTTCCGGTATGGCATACCCCCCCACTTCGAGCCCTGCTTCACACCTATTCACAAAATGGTATCAGCCCTCTATCAGAAACGGGTCCATTAAAGAACACTGGTTCTGGCAGAACCAGTTCCATAATGAAATAGCGTAAAAAAGCGCATGCACTCAAATGTGGAAGTTTTCATATGAAAACAACTGTTACATACCAATACCATAGATAGATGATAAATACAGAATACATGTTGTGATGAAGTTTGGATTGGTATACCGGAACCTTTTCCCCGCTAAGCCTGTCTCCTTACAAAACCTCTGCCCCCTCTTGACTGGAGGAGAACATTTATCGCAACAATCACAGGTCTAAAGTGGGTGGAGTTTATTCAAAGGGGTGGGGCTTAATTGTATAACCCTACTTAAAAATGACCCACAGCCCTGGATGGGATATATTATATTACTAATAAATAGTAACTAGAGCTATACAAATCTAAACCTTGTAAATTTCGAAAGTTCAGGATTATTATTATTATAGTTACAATTTAACATGTATGTAACATTAACACTAAATAATGTACCAACATTTTATTCAGTAATGTAATGAAGTTGTGTATTTGTAAATTCCTCTAACATGAGTTGTTAAATGTACAATTATTACGGAGAAATAACTTCACGCAAATCAACGTGACACACAGTTTCAGATGGAGTGAAAACTGTCTCGCTGTAGAGGAAATCTCACCCTCTAGATGACTTCCTCCACTACAAATCTTTCCTATCTTATTTCAGCTCCCTCCCAGGTTAGACAAAGGTTCTTTTCTTCACTAATCAATACATACAAGTTTAACCCAGCAGTCTCTATCCCCTCATCATAATTGAGCAGCTTTTCTTCTTCTGTGTACATTATACATACACGTACATGGCCCTTTCACCCTCCAGATACAAGCTCCTACTTGTATCTTAAATACCCAATATGTGTAAAATTATGCTGGATACAAAAGTAGAACAGATACTGACAATTACATACAGCCTGTAGAACAAGAAGTGCTACTGTGTAGGGGGATCTGAAATAAATGACCATAATGAAAAAAAGCTGCAATGGAAAAACATTTTCAGGAACCATGTGACCATCCTCGATTGTACAGTATAAGTTCCACATCATGCATTACACATTGTGATTGTCAATTCCTTGACATTTGTCATTTAGCCAGATTTCATCACTTGTGAGGTTTTATAGTGTTTTAGTGATTTTATCAAACACGTTCTTAGTTGTATAAAACTCTATTAGTCCATTATCCATTCTAATAAAAGCCTACTACACGTGGTCAGAATCTACACTTATAGATATGGCATCGCAAGTGACTGTAGGTTGAAAAATCTTGCACTCCTGTTCTTCTACAGGTGAAGGAGATATAAGGGTGCCAAACACAACCTTATGTACTAATACTGAATATAGCCAAGCCCTTACAGTACGATTTAAATATCAATGCCGTATCTCATGGTGTGTGGACCTGCCCCATGTGACTCCCCTATTGGAGCAAGGTCTGGATATTTGGGTTCTTCACAGTGAAGTGGGGTCTTCACTGTGTTTAGAAATACCTCCTAACATTTCACAGAGAGAAAATAAGAGACAAAAAGCCATGCCCAAGCTTCACCTCTGACCCCACCAGGTTCCAACCTAGTGCTGTAACAGGCAATATATATATATATATATATATATATATATATATATTTTTTTTTTTTTTTTTTTTTTTTAATATATATATATATATATATATATATATATATTTATTTATTTATTTATATAAAAATTGTCTCCTTTTTGGGACACACTATAAAGTGGATGGGACAGGAGGACTTATAAGGAGCAATTAACATAATTAGGTTGACAGTGTATGAATCTTCCTGATCTCAGACAGTATTAACTCAGGCAGTAACCCCTCCCAAAGCCTAACCTTAATGCAGGATTTTGGGAAGGGGGTTTCCAAAAAAAAAAAAATATATATATATATATGTATGTATATATACATATAAATATATATATATTCTTAAATAGCAGTGGCAAATGCAGGATTTTGGTTTCTAAAGCATGTATAGTGTTGTGGAGATGGTTCACTATATAAAGTATATATTGGGTATATTAGGTGTTAGGAGTATATAGTAGTCATACTGTTTTTTATAGTCTCCAGACCATTAATATACCCTGCATACATTACAATATGTGATATACCCTTACCCCCTTTTTAGGGGTCTAGAGTAGACACACTATATAAAGTACATATATTCGTACACTGTGAAGGAACATACAATATTAATATATATATATATATATATATATATATATATATATATATTATAAGACAGATTAGTGTCCAGGAATAGGATTATATGTATATTATGTGTCACTCCTAAATCTTGATATGCCACACATACTGTATAATGCCATCTCAGACCTTTAATTTACTTTATACAGTGTGCCAGCTCCTAATACTTAATATAACCCGCATATAATACAGCAACATTAAGGGGGGTCTCTGGGCAAACCTGTGTTTGCCTATGCTTAACCTTACACCTAACCCTATGAGTCGGTACCCCATACATTTGCTATGAATGGGTGGACGTGATGTCATCATGCCTGTGTAGTACCAGTCGGTGCATTTATATCCAGGAGAGTCATCAACCCTGACCTAACATTAAATATGGAACTTACCTGTCCACGTCGCATCACGTACAAGGAGTGTAGTTCAGGCATCCATGTTGAGTGCAGATTTGTCATTCAGGCGTCCTTGTCCCTGTGCAAATTGAGCAACCCAGAAGGGTCAAGCACTCATCTGTCTACAAGGTAAGTGTCATGTACACGACCATATTTATAACTGATTTTCTGAACAAATTACAATAAAATGTAATACGTATAATAAATAAGTTGTAGAGAAAACTATTCTAATATCTGTTCTTACAGCTATTGTTCATTTGGTCATAGATTCCGGTCAGATGAAATCCTGTCTTCTTTTCTTCTTTGTGACAGTGATATATGTGTGACAGGAATTTAAACAATGGTTCAATAACACATACACACCGCACATCTCAATATATTCCTGAGAGGCTTCCAGCAATAAAATATTAATGAACATCTGTATCATTACATAAAAGTATGCAGAGTATCAGTTTCTATAGATTTGCAACTCATTTGCATTCTTTAGTCTATTTCTTGAATAAAACTCTTTTTAATGTTTAGCTGAATTTCATAGTGTTGAGCCAGATCGCTTGTACACATCCATTCTTTAAGAAGTGACAGACTGTTTGTTAGTTAAACTCCCCCTGTCATGTATTCCGACCACTGCCAACTCATGCAAGGAGACCTTCACTTTTGCCGCTACCATTTGCACCCTATGCAACCTTTGTCATTGATCACTGATCCAATCCAGTGCCCACATGTTCTTCAAATGCCTACACAAGTAATGAGGTGCTTGTGGTGTAAAATTAAACTGTCAACTGTCAGCGATTGATAACCACAGCGAGAGCTGACCTAGAACACCTGCACTAGTGGCCGAGACAGGTGTGACACGTTTGATCATTGAAGCCTACCAGTCAACTTGACCCAAAAGTGTCCCTTTGCGGACCCTGTGCACGACAAAGTCATGATACTCTGCAGCATCACATTTCAAGTCGCAATGTGTGACAGACACTGAAGTACGTGTTCCTTCCTCTGTCCATCTCAATTCCACAGCCTACGTTATTTATCAGTTTATTTTACTGCTTGCTCACTTTCTAACCATGGGCTGGCAATCAACCTGATTAAATAAATACAGCATTTTCGGACGCTGACGTTTTTAAGGCAACAATGTTTTACCTAAAACGCTTTTCTTGGCTTAGACATTTACTTCTGTTAACAATCTGTGATCCATGAGATTCCATTTTCTATATATGTGCCAGCACTCCTCAGGAGGCCATCCCCTCCAACCCCTGAGCACTAGAAATAACACATATCACTTATGGTATGTCTGAAGGATTAGTCCAGCAGTAACCTTCTCCTCCAGCCTGAAGATGATGCACAATTACATATATGTTTGTGTATTTAGTGACTTTTTCAAATAACCTGCATTATAGGAACTGTTTCTGTTCCTCAGACTTGAGTACATGTTGTGGCTTTAATCAGTCACTTGACAGTCCTGGATACTGCTACGTGTAAACGACATGTGCACGTTTTATATTTTCCAACATACAGTGCAGAATGAATCATATATTAAACTAGTAAGAAGAATAAGAGGTTATTGGGTATGCTACCTTTTCCCATAGTGCATGCTGGGGACTTTGTCATAGATAGCACATTCTTAGAAGCACCAGAGATCCTCTAATCTTCTTTTACACAGCACCCCTTTCTCTACCTCCTCCAGAACTGGTGAATGTGCATGTTACTAGAAGACATCAGGAGTAAGACATTTCCACAATTTGAGGATACCCGCTCGTCAGGCAGGAATACATTTAACATTGTCCCAGCTGAGTGCTTCTCACATCACCCACAACCAGTTGTTACACATGAAGACAGTCATTTTCCAGATGATTTACTTGTGTTCATTGTTCCAACAATCCTGCTGATCCCGTCACCTGTGAACTTTCGTGTTTAACCTCCGGTTTTGATCTCACTGTCTACCTGCTACTTGCCATGACCTCCTGTCCATATCATTACAATCCTGCTCGCCTCCTGCCCTTAGTGTTCTTACTGTTTCCTGACAATAAATCTTCTCCAATCCCTTCTAACTTTATGTATATTCTGGCTAATGCTCATGGTCCGCTCTGGTGTTTCTATGTCTCCATTTGGCAGTGACCCCTGTGGGTGCAGGAAAGATATATAGACAGATAGATAGATAGATAGATAGATAGATAGATAGATAGAGAGATAGATATGAGATAGATATGAGATAGATAGATAGATAGATAGATAGATATGAGATAGATAGATAGATAGATAGATAGATAGATAGATAGATAGACCCAGTATAAAAAGTATAGCTCAGTTAATATATGAATAATACATTGCATTTCCAGTCTTTGATTAAAATGATAAAATGATAACAAAAAGATAAATAAGCCATGCTAAGGAACTGAAATGTCAGATTGAAATATGGTATTACTATTACTAATAATAATAATAATAATAAAAAAACATTACAAATGTTATCACTTAAGTGTTATATATATATATATATATATATATATATATATATATATTAAAACAAAAGTAATAGAGCGCGCAATACTGGTAGTTACAATAGATTGATGAATGCCAATAATACTGAGTAGAACCACAAAGTTCTTGTTACACCAGTGGGGGAATTCACTAACTGACGATTTCCAGAAATCGTCAATGGCTGACGATTTTGCTGATGAATTCCACAAATGTGTATTCACTAAGTGACGAATGTGTAGTTTTTCGTCATTTTGATTGACGTTTCCTCATCTTCAATGGGATATCGCAGTGACGATCTTTGCAATA
>JABWIB010000019.1:22855-60675 GCA_016617825.1 Platyplectrum ornatum | reverse complement strand
GTGATGGTATGGACATTTAGAAGTGGGCGTATGAAAACATTGAATATAATAGAAGTCAATGGAGATTTGCAATTGTTTTAATTACAGCGTTAAGAGAAGAGCCGGCATGGCATACCCCTGTATACACCACCACTTCGAGCCTATTATATATATATATATATATATATATATATATATATATACACCACCACACATATTTTATATGTCCAGAAACTATGGTAACTTTTTCCTACTGAAACAGTATCACTGATAGACATTTCCCCACAGTATATTAGGTTCTTGCGCCATAAAGATAAAAATCTATTAACTTGTTTCTGACCTTAACGACACATTAATCTGTAGAGACATCTCAGAAGTCATATCTCTTCTGACTTTTACATGCACAGACCGATGCACTAGACTCCCCAACCCAATGTAAAAGCTTCACAATGATTGGAACAGTGACAGGGATTCAGATTCTGGTCTTGCTAGCTGGCAGTGGATAGAAGTCACATGGGGCTTCATACTGGCCTTTTCTTTCTTTTAATTCAGAGGCATTTTTACCATATGTTTTTGGAATCTAAGAAACAAGTTTGCTGCAGTAGGACATATGCTACAGGGAACATATGCCTGATAATGAAAGACACAAAGCTCCCCATGTTACAGCTTGATGTATTGCAAACCTAATTAAATCTGATTAATGTGCTGTTTATTCTGGTTAATCTTACTTTGTTTTTTAATTTAATTTAGAACAAAACAAATCATGTTTCTTAAAAAAAAAATAATAAAAAATACTTGGGGGATTTAGTAATTCTTTACTTGTTTACTAGAGTTTTATGTTTTATAAAATATACAAAATAAGAGAAGTAATGTCATTTTTAATATACATACGGTTCACACTGCAAATGTATGCATTGGCTATATACACAGTAACATTTCCAAAACAACATCCTGTACGTCACCAGCGTTTTATGCAGTGGTCCAAGTGGAAGTTTAGAAGTGGCGGTATGGAAACATAGGAAATAATAGACCTGGATGGAGATTTATAGTTTTTTTTTTAATTAAGGAAGCGGGAGAATTGCCAGTATGGCATACACCCATATACACCCCCACTTCCAACCCTGCTTGTATGTATAACAAACAAAAATGAATTTTGCCCCAAATTTACCCCCATAATATATGAATTGTGCCCCATAATTACTTTTTTGATGATTGGGATCATCTGTCATCAGTGACCATTCTTTCTTATTAATCTTAATCCAGCAATGGTGATCCATTGCCAGTATGCAAATATTGAATGTATATAGATCTATGTATAGTCAATTATATAAAAGTGTTGTATAGCTATAATGAAATGCTACTTCCGGCTGGTATCAGCATCACAAAGTCATGGGTAGTGGATATGTGAATGATCTGAATGATATGCCACAAATATGTAAAAACAGAGGAGAATATGAAAAAATGATATAAACTAAAAATGATTGCTGAATTATTTATTGTACGTTTTAGCATCTTGCTGCATCTTAGTGCAATATTAGTTATCAAACAAAGTAATTTTTAGATTCATTTTTCTATTTTTAGCAATACTAAATACAATAGCTGATTCCATACCTCCCAACTTTCCTGCAGGTGAAAATGGGACACACAAGCCCCACCCCTGGACCCGCCCAGACCCACTAAACTCTGCCCCCGGTCTGCTCAAGCCACACCGCTTTTTCAGCTGCAACCACCCTCATAAGTATTAAAAAAACACGTACCTACCAGTTTGTACAAACTGGTGGGAGGGAGGGCCAGCAGGACAGTCCGCTGAATTCGGGACAGTTGCGGGGTATGTGATTCTATTCAGAGCAAAAAAGGAGACATACGCCCTTAGGACCAGATTCAGATTTACACTATCACGACTTACACTCTCATGGGCAAAACCATGTTGAATTGCAGGGGAGGTAGATCAGTATTACAGGTGAGAGATGAGTCTAATAACAGTGTAACAGTAACGCTGGTCAGTATCTGTGTCCAAAATGCTAAAATAAAGTATTCCCCCTGCATGCACACACTGACATTCATTTTACCCCCCCCCCTGCAATTCAACATGGTTTTACCCATGAGAGTGTAACTCATAAGTGTAATCATGAGAGTATCAATATAAATCTGACCTCCTATAAAGGACAATATGCGAACTAGAAGTTAAGCAGTGAATTTACAAATGGTGTAAACATGGAGCTGCTCAGTATTTGTGTGCTAGTAGCAAATGAAAATGATTTCCCCGTCATAAAATAATAATAATTCACATTTGTACTCCCCTCACTGTAACATGGTTTGTTTAGGAGGGCTTTGCTACTTTTTTGTTGTTTCTCCTTTCTCTGAAGCAGTCCCACTATATGTCCATGGTTAAGATCCCATGTCCTTTCCTTCACCTGACTCGCTAATATCTAACATGAAGGATCATAAATATAGAACGTGTAAATCTTAGTACCAGATATCAGGCTTGGGACCTGGCCTTCCTCTCTCATTCCTGGAACTTGCTGGCTGCTAATTATCATAGCAGTTGCAGGAGAAGCCCAGACAACCAGCATGAAGACCATCTCAGGTAATTAAAAGAGCATTATTTTGTTTGGATATTACATTCTCCCCTCTTGCTACTTATCCCTTAGCGATTTCCATGTTACAATAATAATATTATTCTAAAGGCAAGGTTTAAAATCTTATTCAAAACAGGATCCATTCTACATCCTGAGAAGGAGGCATCTTTTCAGATAGTGCACTAATTGATCTGGAATGCGTGCTGATTTTCATTTTTTGTGTTTGTCAGGAGTTTCACAATATCAGGAAGCAGGAGATGGCTCATCAAAGGCTCTTGTTCTGTCCCACTACTCGTCAACTGGACAGTGCCTCATTTCACCGACCCAGAGGAAATGCATCTCCCTCAGACCATTGTTGAGCACTTCCTTTTGTCTTAAAGATTTTCAGAAGGATAATTTGACTTTCCAATGAACATATTTTCCCCCCGTTGATTAATTTTCCTTAATCACTTCTCCGACAATAGTATATGCATTTTTACTACCTTAAAACATTCTGACTGCAGTTAAACATCAATTCTCAAATATGTTAAAGATAGACAAATTATATTATATATATTCTTTGAATAACATTCCCCAAATGTTTAAGTCACTATTGCAGTGGTTCCCAAACTTTCTCAGATGAGGCGTTGCGGCACTCACAGTTTGGGAATCAATGCACTATTGTTAATTCTAAATGTATTATTCTTATTATTACTTTTATTACTAGTACTACTACTACAGCTAACACTAATTTGAAATAGTTCATATGTTTGGACATTATACTTGTGAATGCAATAAGCTAAATAGTTTGGCTTATCAGGTATGGGAGTCCCATGAATCAATAGGAAGCATGTATATTCTTTGTTTACATTATTGCATTAGTGTTCACAACACACCCACATACTGGGTGATATACTACAGCGATTCTTGAACCCTGGAAAAATGTTCCTCTGGCTCTCATTGGAGGAAATAAGAAGTAAAATGCAATTAATGAAGGTTAAGTGTACTTACATAACTATATACATTGTGTGAGTATAGAATAGTATACTGTAACCTTTACTGTAAACAGAAGTTCTGATTAATGTGAGTGCCTTTGTCTGAATGTGAATATAAGATAATACTACCATGTTTAAATAAAAACATGGAAAATATCATTCCTCATTATTCGAAATTACACAACGACGGTTATTTCTGGCCAATAGAGATACAAATGTCTTAACAAACATGTCTGTCTTGGGCTTTGGATCGGGTGTACTTGTTTACTGTACAACACAAGCCCCAAACCCTCCAGTTGCGCTCAGATCTGTATAGCCCTTTTCTAAGCATGGCTGTAATGAATGTCTAATGCCAATGTGCTTTATTGACGTTTAAATAGAGAACAGACACATTACGGAACCGATCCAAACTTTCATGCTAATGAACTTACAAGTGTAAAGTTACGAGAGAAACCCAACATAGTTTTTCCCATTCACTGGTAAGTGTGGATTTGGTCCTATGATTTTGGGTGTATTTTTGGCAAGCTGCATGGTTAAATCAATGTGAGTGCATACCAAACAAACAAATGTGGCCAGAAAGCTTTCCAGTTTGCCTGAGTTTGTGCAGATGTATTGTCACTACTATTGTCATCATCAGTACATGGAATGTAAACTACTTACACAACATGGAATGTAAACATAACATGTGCTATATTTGACCCAATGTCTTAACATCGCATTTTCTAAGAATCTCACAGGTACGTGTTTTCTGGCCGTACAGTAAAACCCCAACACCTAATAACCAGGCGCATTGTATTATTAAGATAATATAGAGCTATCGACTATTGTCTAGACATTAGCAGGACTTGATTTACATTTGAAAACAATTTTTAACATTTTTAATAGTCTTTAAATTTCACAGGATCTAATTTTTTTAATGCTAATTTGCCTTTTTGTAACTAATAAAATTTGAAGATGTTGACATTTGCCACACGGCCACTACATGGCCCAGAGAATAGGAAGTGAATGTGCTTCGATTGTTGTCCAGGGTTAAGAAGGTCATGTAAACAATCAATCTAGCACAATACACATTTGCACCTCATTTATGGAGAGGACAATTCTTTTTTCAACGCCTGCTGTATTTCCTCTTGAGAATTGTATTAGATAGGAAGTGTACTGTGAAACAATAATGTATATTGCAACGTATACAACGAAAGAGATAGATATCATGCATATATGCATTCTTCAATGCCTGGGAAAAATCAGATTATTGAGATATTTGTGGCTGCAATTTCCGAGTTGTTATACCCAAGAGTAGACAAAACCAGTATGCTAAATAGCAGCACAGAAATAGTATATTCAGCAAAATACTACCCTTTTAAGAGTATTTTGTTATTGATTAGTAATGGCTAACTCATACCAATATGGCAGTCTAGATGGGTACACAGAGAGTGAAGGAAAACCTGCATCGTATATTGTGCTAATAAGTAGCGCTCAAGTGCAACTCTAACACTGTTCATCAGTTAAAAGGTTGGACAGTGTAACTGGACATCCTGATTTATTAATGTCATGGTACTAATGTATGGCCAGTGCCAGTCGATTCTCTTGTGTATGGAGGCCTATTCTACATCTGAATGCAGCACAATCAGTGTTGAATCTACTTGGTTGCTATGTGCAACATCCCCACTTTCCAATCTCACTGCAATCTCACCGCTTAGTAAATATACCCCAATGTGTTCTAATAGCAGTACAGGAAAGAGATGGAATCATATCTCAGTATACGTAACATGGAAAATCTGATCTCTGGACCCAATGTGCCAGTAAAATAATCAGACTCTGTTCCTGTGTTAAGGTGGCCATCTGCGGATCGATTTTTAGCCAAAACCCATGATTGCTGTTTGTTTTGGGTAAAAATATTGGCGTGGATGGCCACATAATAAAAATGAAAAAAACGTCAATAAAACACTGAAAAACGTCAACAAAAGATATTGCTGATCAATCAGATAATGTTGATCAATCGGATCAATATCGTTCTCGTGGATGGCCTTAAGACAGGGTGATTTTCTCTAGGTGCCAACATTCCACGAGAACTATATCATTCTCCTGGATGACCAGGTTTACAACTATTAATAGATCAATCTATCTATCTATCTATCTATCTATCTATCTATCTATCTCATATCTATATCTATCTATCTATCTATCTATCTATCTATCTCATATCTATCTATCTATCTATATCTATCTATCTCATATTTATCTATCTATCTATCTCATATCTATCTATCTATCCATCTCATATCTATCTATCTCATATCTATCTATCTCATATCTATATCTATCTATCTATCTATCTCATATCTATCTATCTATCTATCTATCTATCTCATATCTATCTATCTATCTATCTATCTCATATCTATCTATATATCTATCTATCTCATTCTATCTATATATCTATCTATCTCATTCTGTCTATCTATCTCATATCTATGTATCTATATATCTATCTATCTCATATCTATCTATCTATATATCTATCTATCTCATATCTATCTATCTTCTGCAGTGTAACAGAGCATGTAGTCTACGGGTATTTATTTTTATATATGTACAACCTGGTGCACTGGAGTTCTTTCTCCTTCTAGATCATGTTTACATAGAATTTATGATAAACATTCTTTGTAGGGATGTGCACGGTGTTGTTACTACATAGTAAAAAATAAAATACGTCGGAGTATTTGCAGCTGATTATTGGTTGTGTGTAAACACATTTCTGTGCCCTGGAATAATGGGTATTTCAAGCAGCCTTGTACCAATCAGATAGCCATTTTCTCTTGTAACTAGGCTACACTCTATTTCAGACTATAGTAGAGTATGATATAAAAAAAAAATGTCACATGAGATAAGCTTTAACTATTTATTTTACTGCCAAAAAGATAAAATTAGCTCTAATTTTATTTTCTCACATAACGTTAATCTAGAACCGAACAGATAATTTTATTGCATCACAAAGCAATTCCCCCATGTGAAACAAACTGTTATCTTAAGTTTCACACAGCAATTGTTCAGTAATTCTTGTTAATGGCAACTTTCCAGCTCCTCAAGAATGGCTTAGACTGCCAACCGATGACTAAAAGAAATTCACAACAGAAGCTGAAAGGTATTGACTGTCACTCACTGGTTCAGCCCGATGGATGAGGCTTTCAAATCAAGACAAGCTGGAGTTTTCTGACTCTCTGATCCAAAGAATTATCCTGTCATCCAAGGAACATCTCCTAGGTCACTCCAACACTATACTGCCATCATTTCCCACGTCCATGCCAGACTTTATAAACCCTAAAGTTATGCAGAGCAAATCTACAATGTATAGACATCTGTAATGTATTCTTATAATTTGTGTTTATAGAGGCAATTTTGATATCTTAAAAAGTATATATATATTATATTATATATTTAATAAACCTTTCCTAGCATTGTATTTGTAGATTAAGGCCTAAATTCACTAAGCAGGGATTTTGCTGTGGAATTGTAAAGTGGGGAAATTGCCCATAGCAACCAATCAGATTCGAGCTCACATTCTCCAGTATGTAAAATGAATCTGAATTGGTTACTATGGGCAACTTCCCCATTTTTCAATTCCCCTGCAATCTTCCCGCTTAGTGAATTTAGGCCTAAGTGTTTGAAAGTGGTCCTGCAGGCATTTGTGGAATGAGGGCAAGTCACCTGAAGGATGGAAGGGTCCGAAATAGTTTTACAGAATGTCAACCCCCTGGACTTAGATATAATCTTCTGCTGGTGAAAATGTTGTGCCGCAAACATCTTTTATGTCTGATACCTCTCTCAGGTTTAGGCACGTTATATACATTGACTACACCCCTTCACCCCTTCCCTCCCTCTTCACGCCCCTCAGAAGGTCCAAGCGCCGGAGTTGTGCTCAGATGTGACTTTCCCATGAGTATCTGCATGCCCTCCAATCTGATCTGCGCAGATTAAAATAACACTGAGGAATGTTGCTCCAACTGATGTACAGTCACTTCTGGAGGGCTCCAATTAGTACAGTAGTAGCATGCGCTCTATCTGCTTCTATATTTATTGTTCTTTACAGTTAAACGTAGCGGCGAGTCAATAACATGTTTTTATTGTTTATGGAAATTTTCCAAATTCTAGAAGAGCAAAGTACACTGTAGAAATGAACAGCATAATCCTGTCTTCGATTTTTGAAATATTTTTAGTCAACATGGCTATGACCGGAATATCTGAACATAACGGCGTTAACAAGTTTAACAAGAAAGAGAGAGAAGGGGGGATATTTTGTCTACATTGTAGCAATTTCCAGTAAAGGAAACCTTACAGTATACTATTATTTTCAGTATTGTATTTTGTATTTATATGGTAAATGTTGTTTGATTTCTCAGTGGTTAAACCATTCTTTCTGAATTGACCACAGCTCTATACAGAAATAACCCCTGTACCACATTCACTGACTAACAAGCATGTTTTACATGTTAAAAATAAAAATGTTCTATTATTAGGAAAAGTTGTAGCAGATAATAAAGTGTATTACAATTATAATGAAATGGAATGAATTCCCGACTGCCCAGTTCTATGTGGTTTCTATCTGCCTTTTTATTTTTCTTTGTTATACACCTCCTGGTTACACGAGAAATGAACACTAGTGTCACCACGGAGGAATGTCACTGAATCGGGACACTAGTAGGACGCAATCCCTGTCTGAGTGGGAGTGCTTGTCTTTCCTGCACTTCTTATATTTATTAGTCTATTCTATGTTCTGTCACCTGTTTTTGCCTCACTCTCTAACACTATTGACAAGCCCGGTCTCCTGGTGTCCTGAGTCCCTGCTGACATATTTCAGGGGGATTACATTCTGGCACTTCTTTGTATCTTCCATCTCCACACTATCTTAGCTGTCTCTCCAGGTATTCCTATATTTCCCATGAGTCTCCTGTACCTCATGTGATTCTGGGAGTATGCTTTCCTTCTGACGTTTTTCAGGTCATATTTGTTGAGTGTTTGTCTGGGATTTCTCTGCCAAATATGTGAGTAGCCACTAGGGGCCCAGACGCTAGAAGTGCTAGCAGCCAAGACTGTTTATGCCCCTTCTCTGTATCAATCTGAGGCAGGAGGTGACATTTTTAGGTTAAGGGAGGAGATACAGGTCCATTTTACATGTACACATCACTGGCCACAATTCACAGGAAAACAAATGATGGGCAGAACCCAGATTACTAGGCTGCTGCCATTAAACTGGGCAAGAGAAGGCTAGCTCCTCTCACAAAACTGCTGTGCCTCTCAAACTTAAAATGTGGACAACACATATGTATTAATAGGACAGAGGGTGTTTAGAAAGCCCTTATTGTATTTAAATACTACCCCCTTCCCATCATGCCCCACTCTGCTGTCACAGTTTCTGCCAGAACAGAATACTTATTAAAAGGGCATTAAGCCTTGTATTAAGCCTGTATCCAGGCCACTGTCACCAAAGATTCCGGAGCTCCCTGGTATTCCTCTAAATGATATATTTTGCATTTTTTGATTCGGGAGGCACATGTTACACCATACGTAGCTCCATATGGAATTTTACGGGATTGTCACACTAAATAAAGTACATTTTTATCTCTATTAATCAGTACATTTCTGACATAGACTGAACACTTTTTCCACAGAACAATAGCCTCAACGTGTCCAAAAAGGAACTGCACCTGTTGGATTAACTTATCAACAATTACTGTATCTTAGCTAGGCAACACAAATGAGGCCATATGACTTCCTGGATAAAATGCCTTAAAATGTATTCTTAGAAGAGCAAAGACATTTCACGGAGAACCAAGTTGCCAACTGATTGTCATCTTCCTTCCGTCCTTTGTCCTTAGTCAGTATGTGTCTTTTTAAGTTTTCAGCAGGTCTACTTCCACAAGAATTCTCCAAATTCCACAAGCAGTCATGTCCTTGTTTCCAAAACCCTTGTTTCCTAGGGTATGTCAAGATGTAGCCTCATAATTACCAAGCCCAGCCCATCTTATAATCCTAAGACTCTTGTTTTTATTTTACAAAGAGAAAAGGCCTAGACTTGAGCTTCCATATAATTCCAGCTATAGACAAAGTACTACCATAAGAAGATGTCTATAAAATGAGTCCTGTGAGTATCTGGACTATGTCCCAGGAAATTGCTGTTCTTAGAAATGTCCCTGTCTGAAAAGTATACTTTATATTTATATTACCTATACCATTTTAGTACATTTTTGTTACATGTTTTTGGTATATACTCTTATCCAAAAATCCTTTGAGGTTATATTTCTATGCTAGCAAATATGTTAAAACTAACAATTGCCATTTGAGTGGATAAAAATAATAAGTACATAAAAAAGTAAGAGTTTTCACACTGTAGAATATGATTGCTGGGGTCTGACTGGGTGCAACACCTGGATGTTCTCCTTATAAATTTATAATGCCCATAAGTCATTTTGTTGTAAAGTTTTTGATGTCTGTTTAATGTTCGTTTACTTTTATTGAATCCTTCTTTAATTATTTATGGAGTAAAGTTTGTTGAACACTATACAATAAGTGTTTGTACGTATTTGGGTAAATGGTTTCTTACACCCTTATCTAACTTGTGTTTTAAATCCATAAAATGTACATTAATAAATAAATAATGCATTGTTTTTATTTGTGGTTTATACCTTTGATTTAGAAATACAAAGATAGCCTGTTAACAATTTGAAAGAAAGAAATATAAATATGGGGGAAAAAATATATGTATATATATCCATATATATGGACTCAGAATTTTGTTCTGGTAAAAAAAGTTCAGCAGTGGCGTGTGACAGAGCTAGAAGCAGAAGTGCCCTGGGCCCGGGACTCACAAATTCCTGGGCTACTGGTAGGGTCCTGCACACCAGTACAGTGTGTCGGTCCCCTACCGAGGGGTGGGAAGACGGCCAGGCCCGGGACAGTAGGCCTGGCTGTCCCCCCCTGTTGGCGGCCCTGGCTGGGAGGGGTGGATGCAGATATGATCCGAATGCAATGAATTACACTAGTGGAACATCAGATTACTGTGTAAACCACTTCCCTCATGCTTATGGATATCTGCATCTTCACCTGTACCTTAAGCCTGTCACCTTTCAGTAAGGGCGGTATGAATGTTGCCCAAAAACGGGACGAAAAGCGATGGGGCTTATTCGTTCCATTTTCTGGGAAAACAATGTTGAAAGGTATGAGCACATTAACATACCTTACTTCCTATTTTAAAGAAACAATTTTTGTAAAATGTGCTCTAAAGCTCTAAAAATAAACCTTTAATACTTTCATTTTGTCATGTTTTTTGATTTTTGTACATATATTAAGGCTAAGCTTTTTTTCGTGTGAAACTGAAGTGTCTTGACACAAAACATACATCACCATCATCGCACTCTCCTTGTGATTGTTTTTCCCAGTATTTATGTGACTCCACATGAAATAAGACTTTTTCATTGTTGTCAATACATTTTGATGCTCACCACAAACTCTCCTGGCATGTTTGATCTATTTTGTGCTTGACCTTTAATGCTCATCATATCAAAGCATTTGCAGCTCAGTCTAGTAATGAGCTGACATATACCCAGGTCAGGAAGATGGACAACCGCAGCAATCTAGCAGGTTACTTTGTCTATTGTTTAAACACCCTCCATATTTGGAATGAATCCACGTTTCCTAGCTCCACTGATGACTTTTGTTTTGCTTTGTTCTTGGTTACACGTCTGAATTTATGATCTAAGTTTATATGGGTGTAAAATATGTAAGCTTTTCTAATTGCAAAGACATGAAAGGGTGAAATTGGCATGTGTGTTGTGTATACCTTTACATTGTGAGTTTAAAAGTACTCTTCTTTCATGCAGCATCTAAAGCAATATGCATATTACCTAATATTGATATACATTATATATTTTGTACTTCAAACCTATATGTCTTGTTATTATTAATAAATCTCTATGGATAACAAATGCTTGCAATAAAACTAGCACCAAATTCCATATTATTGTAAGTTGGCTGTGTTATCCAGACACATTGTATAATAACTATTCATATAGTTATTATACAACAAGCTACAGAATGAAAATTGAGAATGCAGACCAGAGGAAGGAATGCTGATGAATATAAGTAATGTGTTAAAGTATCCTCTCAGTTATCCCATGTGAGTCTGTATGTTATCTCTATGGATCTAATTGTCATTCAATGTTGCTTACTATTTCTGACCACAGATATAGTTATTTCTATTATATATAATTAAATATTCTATGGAGGTTTCTAAATTGCAAAATATATTGCAGAGAAAACAGATTAGCTAACATATCACACAAACCATCATAACAGCTGATTTATAAACGGAAAATAAAAACGACAATATTGTGTTGATGATAATTTGAATATAAAGTGGCGCAAAGGACATAATGACCTCTAGACAACGTTGTTGTAACTGATGGATCTGGCTTTCCACTAAATACATTACTTTGGAGTTTACATAAGCACCAGTTTAGGAATTCAAACCAGCGAATGCTCCAAAAACTTCTGTAACAGCTCTGTTCGCTTATGAGTTTAATTAGCTATTGAAAGGGAAAGTCAATCGCAAGTTCACCAGGGCAACAAGAAAATGTTCATTGTTTTGCTTCCCAATAAAAGAAAAGTCACAGTAATGCTTTGGGCACACACAATTGTTTTCATTTGGCTGACAAGATGCAGAGAAGTTTAGCTCAGGCAAGTCTGACATGTGGAAAGGTCTAAATAGGAATGTAATGTAACGACCATCAAGATAGTGCCCAGCCACAGACACCATTTACCATGTCTGGTTCTTGTTACTATACAGAGATCAATTCTAATGCTTAACAAAACAGTGGTTTCCCATGCCACAATCTGGATGACCTCCAAGACATTCACACATTGTTTTTGGAATCCAGCACTAGCTCAACCCATGATTGGATATCTTCTTGCTTAATTATCGTGTGTGTATATGAATGTGGGTAAAAAACAGTAGTGCCATGTATTTGGTAAGTGGACAAGCAGGTGTTGGCACCCATTGCACATTTCTGTCAAGGCTGCTTTTTATCACCGTTCTTAGCTATATAACACTCAAGGCATATAGAGCTATATAACACTCATGGCATATAGAGAAAGCAGAAATCAGAGGTTAACTGAACTTGCAACTATATAGATATAGATATATATATATATATATATATATATATATATATATACACACAATTAATTTACCTTGTCTTGTGTCAACCTTGTGTTAACATGTTAGCGTTTACCCCAATGAAGAGTAAACTCATATATATTTCTTCACCTGTAGATATATACAATGCATAATATATATATATATATATATATATATATATATATATATATATATATATATATATATACACACAATTAATTTACCTTGTCTTGTGTCAACCTTGTGTTAACATGTTAGCGTTTACCCCAATGAAGAGTAAACTCATATATATTTCTTCACCTGTAGATATATACAATGCATAATATATATATATATATATATATATATATATATATATATATATATATTCAGTCAACTGCAGTTCAATCAACTGCTCAGGTTGACTAAACTGCCTGGGTACTGCGTTCTGTGTGAACGGTGCAGAAAATCAGTATCATCATCACCTGTGGATGTGACGATATTGACATGCGCAGATGGCCAGCAGTTTCGGGGCTGCGTTGGTTGCACACTCGTGCTGAAGCACAATCGATGAGTGTACGCAATAGCGCATGTGTAAGAAAATATATATAAATAAAGAATAAAATAAATTGCACAAATACATACAAATGGCTTTCTCCCACTGGAGAGAGCATGAAGTTAAAAATGACAGTTATGTATTTTCTTATTTTTTTATATAATAAATATATACTATTTTATATACTATTATTATGGTATTTTTTTAAATAGTCCTTATGTTTTTATTAAATGCTTTTGGTAATTATAATAGTAGTAGTTTATCCATTAAAATTTGTGATTTTTTTTTTTCACAATTTTTTTTATTTTAAATTGTTATAAATGTATTATTTGTTTCGGCATCTGCTTATGTTTACAAGTAACTTTTTCCATGTATTACAATTGTTAAATACTACTTTTTTTTATTATTTTTTAATTTATTATTTACATCACTTTTATAAGCCAAACACAGCTCTATGATGACTACCCTGGTTCAGTGTGAACAGTGTTGACCAGAGTAGTTTGTGAATTACCAGGGTAATGCAGCAGTGTGAACAGGGTTAATGACCAAGGTAATTCAAAGCCCCAGCAAACTACCCAGGTAGTAACAGACTGAATTACCAGGGTACCGGGGTACCACTTGCTTGACCAGTAAAGTAAATTTTTATATGTAAGATCACTGATTCAATTGGCTACATGTCTCTAACCTGATTCAAATACATTTCTTTACATTTATTATTTATTTCAGGCTATTTATAATTAGCAATAATTGCATTGCAATAGCACCTATTCTTCATATTTATTAATGAGGCTACACAAATTCTGACATTGACATTATTGTGACTATACACTATAGTTTACAATTACATTGACAAGTATCAGATGCAGAACAAAGAAACAATAATGAAACACACCCTAAAGCAACTTTTTTATATTCTTTTGCATATGTATGCTGAGTCAAATATTTAATTCTTTTTTAATGTATTTATCATTTATTTTTATTAACAGGTTTTATTTTTCATAGTGCCATCAGATAACAGCACTTTACAATTTCATCAATCATTAAGACACTACTGGGTGGTAACAGACAGACTGTTTGAGGAAGAGGGCTCTGCCCACAAACTTACACTAGATTAATAAATCAAAAGGTCCCTCTAATAAAATAGTGCAATGGGCCCGAATCCAGACCTGTGTGCGAGCTACACTCGCATGTTGGTCTGTAAGTACGCAGGCAAGACGGCACAGAGAGGGGGGTTCACTCCCTCTTCTAACTTTAATGAGCTTATTGACACTTAAGTGTCTGAAAGCTCACCTTAACTTTTACATGCTGATCTGCAGTTCAGTGGATAAAGTTTTATGCACGGCCCCCCTTTCCGGCTACTATGCCTACTATGCATGCCTTTTCCTGTCTAAAGTGCTGATAAAGCAACCTGGCCCCTTATTCGTTTATACAATGTACTGGTAACATCTGCCACATGGAAATGACGCCTATTACATAAAGCTGGATCCAGCCCATGGATCCAACAGTATGACAGATCCCATACTAATAAATAACAGTTCTGTTATTAAATCAGCTCTTTTCATTTACGTTGGGTAAGATAAGTAAATAAACACAGCATGTAAAATGTTTCAGCTCTAAATGTATCTAAGGGTTTTTTTTTGCCAACTAACTTCTAGCAAAACAAAATTCTTAAATGCTGTTCTTGACTTGGCTGTGTTTGCCTATGTGTAAGCATAGTTTTCGCTTATTTCTTTTTATTATTTAATTGTGAAATGTCTTTTTTTTTTAGGGAGAATACGTCACAGTATGTTTAAACAAATAAGTAATCAGGTTTCATTAATTCAGTTCACGTGTACAGTTTCAATCGATATTACAAACTTTGCAACATACGAGTAATAAAAGGGTGGTTTGAGACCATGATGCGTGGTTGCATAACTCTCCTAGAAATTATGTGAGACTTCCAAACTTCAGCAGACTGGTCCGGACGTTGATACAGTTATTTAATGAAACTTACACCCTCAGCCCCTTATCATCCCTTAGTAACCGTAACAGAGAATTTTTACGCTCAATAGCGTGGCTTCAATTAGATAAGTGAGTTACATAAGTCACTTAATCACAAGCCACCCACATACTGTTTCTATAAATCCCTGCCTCAGCCTGGCTCTCCTGGAATACTGGGAGATATGTCCGAAATTAGGGAGTCTCGTGAAAATTTCGAGATAGTGGGGAGCCCTCAGTAATTAGATTGGGAGCATGTTGCCACAGGCCTCTTTCCCTCTCTCCTTCGGGCCTTACCAATACCCCTTACACCTCCTGTAGTTAATAACAAATAGTGAATCAATGAGGACCTAATTGCATTCACATGACCTGACAGGTGAAAGAATGGGAATACGAATACAAAGTTAATAAAGATGGATTCTAATTACAATATGTAACTGATATGCTAGAATACAACATTCACAAGTATTAGACAAAGATGTAATGACCATTTTATGAGAGTGAATGGTGGGCCTGGAATAATATTAGGTTCCTCGAGAACAAAGGTAAATAGGCCAAGTAATTGGTCTCTGTCTGCTGTCAAATCTCCATGTGTTCATGATGGATCACATGATCAATGCAGACTGTTAGTGTAATGTGGTCTCGCTCTCACCAGCTTGATGAATTAAGTCCTAAATACCTTGATAGATCGAGTAGGAAGAAAATAAAGAGGTAATGCATTGTTTACATTATAGTGTCGTTTAATAATGCTGTTCATGTCTTGTCTTCATATTTGTAGTAATTTTAGATACGTAAGGTTGTTATTGAACACTAGGACTAACATGAGTGAAGCAGACACAGTAGAAGATTTGCTGCTGAAAAGCCCTAATACATTTTATATATATATATATATATATATATATAAGTTATTTTATCTATTCATTTATATATTTATCAAATTAAATTGCAGCTTTTTCACTTCACTCATTTTGCACGCAAATGCTATTTATTCATATTTCTTGATAGCTAAATGTTTCTGCACAATAAAGTGTCTTCAGAAATATCAATCGATCTACAATCAATACCATCCTTTTAATGTAACATGGTTTTGCAATGTTTCAAATACGTTTCTATATTAATATAGAAAGACCAGACCAATATATTTCCATCCATGCGATACGTAGGTCAGAGATTGCAAGGGTAGTACCCTTACTACTCACTGGACTTACAAAACCGGAAACCAAGAATTTTCTTTTCACACCCACCTCTCAAACAGAATGGAGGATTGTGTGGATTGCGCAGAATGCCTTCTTTAATGGGGTAAAAAATTACTATTTATATCCTTTACTTTAAAGACTATGTAATATAGGTTTTTCAGAAAGAGGGGAAAGGGAATTCACCCCTTCCCCAATGTAGCTGGGGATGCAAGTCTGTATGACAAATGCCAGCATTTCAGGCACACGCATTCAGGTTTTACCATTGCATTCCCATTGCCTTCTATTTTCCAATAAATCAGCTTAAACTGGTTGGAGAAAAGCACATAGTAGTGTGATGAGAGTAATATATTTAATATATTTAAAGACGAGCATTGTGCACCATGGTGATGCCATGAGAAAGAAAGAGAAGAAGCATTCCATAGGTAAGTAATTTTTGTTAATTACAAGTCTATATGTCTCCGAAAACCCCCTACTTTAGTAATTCAAATTTGAGGGACGCTGGCTGTGTAACCTAACAGTCTTCCTAACACCCTCACACATGTGCTGTCATAATTAGAATGGTAATAGGATGGACGCTCTGGGTCTGGTGGATGCCTATGCTTGTGCATACCACACGGCAAGAGCAAATACACTCTTCCTGTGTGCTTGACTTATATCAGAAAGAAACCTTTGTACGGTTCCTGTTCCGCAAAATCACATTATATTTCTATCACAATACGTGTGTGTGTGTGTATATACAGCCACATATACTGTATATGTCACAGTTTCCAACTCCAAGACTTGAAACTCAGAATTTACATTTTTTATACATACCTCTTTGAGGTGCAAATGAATAATTTTCCACAATATGCATTATTATTATTATACGCACAAACGCACATTGCGCTTAACAGAATGGGGCCCTATGTGTGTCATTTCAACATAAGCATCATACTAGTTTACAAAAACAAACCACTTTAAATCAGAAAAATATTTCGACCAGGACAATGTGAATACAATTAATTTTTATCTCACATTGATATTAATAGATTCCAGCTTTCCTGGAGGAATCAGCACAGATCAGAAGAGAACACCATTGAAATGTGACTCTCCAATCAGCAGTGTATCAGAATCGCCTCTGAACGGAACACAAAACTTCCTCAGATGATTGCAAAATGCAAATGAACATGCCTTATTCTAGACATATTTACATGAAACTGCAAGCCAACAACAAAACATTTCCACATGAGATTTTTTTGACTATTTTTTCTTGCTTTTGTATTTGAGGTGATTAAAAACATATTGAAAAGTGACTGTATAGTTCAAATGTCAGCACTGTGACAGAAATGACTGGTCCTTCCTCATCTGACCCCAGTGTACACCCCATTCAGGTTTAATCCTTTTATTTTTTATCTCTAGTCATCCTCTACTTCAGACACATCAGGATATATAAGTCTGCAGAAATCAGATCAGCCATTGGCTACTTTCCATGTTGCGGCAGTTTGTTATAGCTTTAAGACTTCTTTATACAATGCCTGCTGTACTATGTTGTGCAAATGCTGGTGTAGTACTACCTATAAATGATTATATCACTGATTAAAAAGTATTGTTTGTCCTTATTAACAAAATTAAGGTGCGCCATTTGGGTGGATAGAGGGCCATTTCATTATGTGACACATGCACTATAGCCTGTTACCCATAAGAACTGTATAGTTATAATTCAACCAAATGGCCGTCATATTATAGAGTACATAGTAACATACCTTATCCGCAAGGTAATGCTGTGATCAGGAGATAATGAATATATGTAAGGTTGCTGACTCTCCTGGATTTTCCAGATATTCTCCCGATATACCGGGACAGTCTGTAAACCTCCCAGGATCTGTGCTGAGGTAGTGATTACATGACTTAAGCTGGCCACACACTATATGATAAATTGTTCCAATCAAAAGATTTTTTCAAGAATGGATAAAACCATATTGAATTGCAGGGGAGGTAAAATGAATGTCAGTGTTTGCATGCAGGGAGAATACTTTATTTTTGCATTTGGCACACAGATACTGATCAGTGTTACTGTTACACTGTTATTACACTTGGGCAAGGAAACATCATCTCTCACCTGTAATACTGATTGCAATTAATTCAATTTGCCTCCCCTGCAATTCAACATGGTTTTGCCCACTCTTGAAAAAATCTTTTGATTGGAACAATTTATCTTATAGTGCATGGCCAGCTTGACTAAAGCTGGCCACACACTATAAGATAAATTGTTTATTTTTGCAAAATGCAAAAATAAAGTATTCTCCCTGCATGCAAACACTAACATTCATTTTACCTCCCCTGCAATTCAACATCGTTTTACCCATACTTGACTAAAACAGTTGAGGTTCTAAAGATCTGAATCTGGCCTAAATGTTTAATGTTGTCGTTCAAGGAACGGGCTTCAGACGTGATTTGTAGATGTATTCCAAAAAACAAGACTAGAAGTCACCAATAGCTTTTTCCAGTTTTGTCACCAGATTAGTGCAGGCAGTAATACTGGTTATTTCTTATAAAATAAATCTGTACTGATATTTAGATATTTTTCTCTTTTATACATTCCAACATTTCCTGATTGAGCTGTATTATATAAATGAGAGTCGACTCTGAGACAATCTATGGTAAAATAGTGATGACCCATGACACTGTGCCAGGAGATGGTAATAGTGAATGTCAATTCTACAGTTTCATTATGATTTCTAATCTCAGCATGATGCACAGATGTTGTCATATGTTGGAAGGTCTGTATGGCTCAATCATTACATATATGACCACAGCTTATACAACCATTGTAGATACACAGCATTTACATGAACAAGTTCCTACTCTTAATTTATCCCATCCAACAGAAGCATGGTGTAATGTGTTCCAGCCCAGAGAAACATAATATTCATGAGATAACTATCCACAAATAAATGCCATCTGTAATTGATAAGCCTGCTCCACCGTTGACCCCACAACTCATCAAATGCAAGTCATTTTTATGAACAGAACACAATTGATTCACAATGTAGATAAAAAATATTCCTCATAATATAAAATGTCATGTAAATCAACTGTTTAATAATCATAAAATAGTTTTTTTTAACAATGTATTAACTTCTTTAGTAACACAGTTGTAGACCAAACTGGAGCATGGGTCTAAGGGGAATATAGGGGCTCAAGTATGGGAGGGTGTCCCAAGAGTTGGAGAGTGGGTTGTAGCGGTTTGAGACTTCCCATGGTACCAGATCCAGAACTCAGATCTATAATGGTATTCTGCCAAAATTCAGCCAATTTTCATTCCATACAAGTAGAAAATGACCATCTTATGGAGTTCTGAATCAATGGTTACTGGCATGCATGGTAGTATCTGTAAGAGTCAGATTCTACCTATAAATTCAAGATGTTTGTCTAACGCTACTAAAGTTATATCTTTATCAGACCTTAGACCCAATGCAACAGGATGACTTATTTAGTGGCATCATAAACGCAGGTAGGGATATTGACAAAATATTAACAATTCAAAATGCAGTAGCAGTTGGGGATCGCTTGCATACATTTGTTATTTATTACTATTAATAATAGTAATAATAATAATAATAGTAATAGTAATGGCTACTGCTGCATTCTGAGCTCCATCTTCTGCCCTTTGAAACATCCTACCCCGCTATGACAGATTTCAGGATCAAAAAGTTTTAGATCAGTCCTGGAAAAGCAGCACCTTCTTATGCCCTAATAGGGAGCTATTGACTATCCTAGTCGTCACAATAGGAAGTCTGAATTTGGTAATATTCATGCATCTGTTAATCATTATTTGCCCCACATGTGATTGTAGCCTGGTCTCTCTGATTGGATTTAATTTAATTGTGTGCACACAAAAAATAACAGGTTTTAATATAAATGTATATACACTATTCTAGTCTTTTCCTACTTTGGAGAATATACCTTAATTTGGCACCTTACAAATTTGGAGATCACAGGCATCATCCTTAATCCTTAAATACATCATGAATATGTTTACCACCATTTGTAAAGGTCTAATCAATTAACCCTTTTAAGTGTCCAGCTTATAATGAATTAGTACAGCCACAAATAAGTCACATCCTTTCTAAACAATGCTAATGTAAATCTGTGAAAATGATTCACTGACAGGTTTATGTGAATATAGATTCACAGGAAGTATCGGCTGTGGCGAAAAAGAATTTACATTTCTTATCAGTAGCTAATAGAAAACACTGAGAACAATTCGTATTAATTAAAACACGTATATGTAATATATATATAGGTTTTAAAAATCTGAGTGTTATGGTATGTGCATCTGTTATTGCAATGTAATGCATCCCCCCTACCCCCCTGAAAAAAAAAACCTTGGAAATGACACATTTATTTTTTCCATCAAATTTTTTGTTTTTCTTTTTTTTTATTACTTTTTTGGGGATCAGTGTCCAGAGTGGGGGTCGGAAGCAAGGGTGTAGTTAGGTGCCATGGTGTATTATAGGGAGTAATATCCTGTGGCTAGGAGACACCACAGTCTGCTCCACCTGCTGTATAATAAGGCACCACAGTCTTCTCCCCCTGTTGTATTATAATGAGACACCACAGTCTGCTCCCCCTGTTTTATAAGACACCACAGTCTGCTCCCCGTGCTGTACTGTATTATAATGAGACCCTACAGTCTGCTCCACCTGCTGTATTATAATGAGACACCACAGTCTGCTCCACCTGCTGTATTATAATGAGACCCCACAGTCTGCTCCCCCTGTTGTATTATAATGAGACACCACAGTCTGTTCCCCCTTGTTGTATAAGACACCACAGTCTGCTCCCCCTGCTGTACTGTATTATGAGACACCACAGTCTGCTCCACCTGCTGTATTATAATGAGACACCAGTCTGCTCCACCAGCTGAGACCACAGTCTGATTCCCCAGGCTGTGTTCTAATCCCATCTGCAGCATATATGTAAGAGTAATACAGCAGAGCCTCTATTGTCTCTGTAGTATAGTCGATATGTTTTATGCCTTATAGTTGTGCTGCCTGTCCTGCCCTGGGTTCTAATCCCCTCTCCACCACCAGACATGTGAAAAATAAATTTGGTCCAGCACCCACACAGTTAATGTCCTCGCAGTGCAGATACACCACGTGTGATTGGCAACACTGTAACCGCGGCTGAGCCCTGAATGTGACTGATCTCTTCACTTCTGAATGGCGCTGACTGATTCCCGGACATTGTATAGTCCGGGGACAGCACTGCCCCGGATGCCATATGCCATTCCCGGACTGTCCGGGCCAATCCCAGACGGGTGGTAACGCTAAGTAGGATGATCACAAGCTCTTCTCTGCTTGATAAATTTTCCTGAGACAGCATTCCCATAAAAGTAAGGAGAACAGCAAAGGGCAGTCTCGGAGGACGCCTGTGCTTTTTATGCACATGTGAAAGCACTATTTTGTACATATAATGTAATGTTAGGCAGGGCTAGACAAACATTGGGGATGATGGGATTATATAGGGGGCAGAATTCTATGAAGAATAGCAGAGTGTGAAACATTGTAATGAAGAAGACACAGGCCTAAATTTACTAGCAGGAAGATTGAAGGGAGATTGAAAAGTGGGGATGTTGCCCATAGCAAGCTCTCATTCTCCAGTAAGTAATATGAAACTTAAAGATTGAATCTGATTGGTTGCTCTGGGCAACATTGTTACTCTTCAATCTCCATGCTCAGTAAATTTAAGCCCCAGTGTGTTAAAGGGGGTACATTGTGATGAAGGATGAGGGAAGGGATAAAGTGTAGTATAGGATTTAGATTAAAGAAGAAAAGAATTATTGAATAAACTATATATAAAAGGAGACTACAAATATATTTTGCAGTCGGTGCCAGAATAGATCTACATTTTTGTTGAAGAATTGTTATCAGATAGAGTACCACTTTCCCCAAAAAAATAAATAAATAAAACACATTTCATATCATGCCACCATTTTAATGATTCAAACAATATAATGCCACCCATGTATAGGTAACATTCCATATAATGCCATCTCTATATGCTCTATTCTTTCCTAAGTGCTACGCTAAGAAGCTTGGTGTGCTGTATATAAACAACTTGCCAGCAGCTGACAGCCTTGTGAAGTCATTAGCTGGAGGATTAAGTCGTGGATCAGTCAGTAGTTGATCTCCCGGTTACCTACTACCACTAAACGGAGGGAAGTGTTCATTGTCCAACCAGCAAATGTATAAAATTTGACAGCAAAAAAGCAATGGTGAAATAATAGTTATTATGGGGTGTTTTCAGTATACAGTAGTATGTATCTACCAAACGTGGACACCTTCAGAGGTCTTGTGAGTGGCCTTCCTTGACAGGGCTAAGCTGTTGTGGCAGCATGATGTAGAAATAAACAATATTAGACAAGTGGTTTTCAGCTGATCAGTGTATACCAGATAGAGGGCACAATCCAGAGCTAATAAATATATATTTTTTTGCATCCACAAAATTGTCAAGCAGCATTTCCCTATGTTTTGTATTGTATTTGAATTATGAAATGCTAATACAATGTCCCAAATTAATAATGAAGCTACACCCCTCTAAACTCTAAGACATGACCAGTGACTGGTGCGAGTGTTATGCCTTGTTAATAGGTGCGTTCAGGGCTACATTTGTGCCATTGGGCCAGATTCAGATCTTTATGCACTACTGACTAAGCTGGGCATTCACTATAAGATTAATTGTTCCAATCAAAAGATTTTTCAAGAGTGGGTAAAACCATGTTGAATTGTAGGGGTCCGGCGTCTCCGTCTTGTATGGGAGATACTGTATATGCGTGATGGCGCCACGCATATACAGCGTCTCTCCGTATAAGACGGAGACACCGGACCATTGCGAAGGTGCCAGACACATCTCCAGTGCCCGGCGAAGACCCGAGGAATATAAGTATGTTGTTTTTAATGGTATTTCTTTTTTTTTCTTTTTTTAAACAAACGATCATCGCTGATCGGAAACTCAGATTGATCAACGATATCGCTTATTTAGGTTTTTCAGCGTTTTATCATCGTTTCTTGTGGGTTTAGGGTAAAAATCGGCCTGTGGATGGCCACCTTTAGACACTACATGATCAGGCGTTCATCCATCTCTGGATGAACATTGCCATGTATACAGCATATGATCTTTTGCACTCTGCTTTAATAAACCTAATACATTATACTGATAGTATGTTGCTAGCAACACAATTACAAATCATTATATACAGCATCTACAGTATACACCAAAGACTAGGAGTACTGTTTAAACCAATTATAAAGAAAATATAACTAGATACAGAGTATATTATTTAAATGAATTGAATACAAATGCCAAGACCCATGGTGCCAAAGGGTTAAGCTCGCATATCTCATTAAAACAAAATAACAACACTGGTTTTGGAATAAAATTGGATTAAAGATTATAGGAGTAAATCAGTAGGAAATCCAATGAATATTGATTTCTAGTGACTGGCGTACAAAAGGTATTACAGTTTTGCATTGTCATAAATATACTTTGAGGTTGTAAATACAAAGCATACTACGGAATTTACAATACCACAGTAACTATAAAACATCATTATTCAGAATGTATTCTTCGGATATTTCATGTAAGGTAGATAAACAGAATATTTGTATGGAGCTCGACTGTAGACGGGAATATATCTTCCCTACTTAATGCAACAATGAGCCGTGAAAATCAATTGATGTTGTAAATAGTTATTAGAAAAAGGCACTTATAAGTAACTTCCATTAGTGACATGACAGAACGTATGAGAACAAATTTACATTACACTGTAATGTTTCATAAGTCTCTTCTACAAATCAAGCCGGAACAGTCTTTTCAAAATTTATACAATATAATTAAAATATTTTGCATATACAGTTATCAGAAAAATACTGACAGGAATTACTGATCTGAGCATACCTGTGTCAGAAACTAAAGGTTGGATAAAGGTGACTGAAAGGCTGTCGCACAGAACAAAAGAAGTATATATGGTCAGTATTTCCAGAGTAAGTCTAATGGAACTCCCTCATATACAACACATACATACGAAACTCAAGTTATGCCAATTTGGCAAAGCATATGTAAAGTTCATTGAATTTGTGGTTTCATTGAAATGAACAATGGTGCTGGGGTACACAGGATGGTTTATATTAGGACAGCAAAGAATTACCACAGGTTTGTTGACTTTTGGTTTCTACCTTCCAGGAGAAAACAAAACTCTGCAACATAGGGGTTGGCCAGAGGGATTGATTCCTGTAAATGGATGGCAAAATACTATCTAAACTCTAACAGTATTAAAGTTGAGAGATGATGTTTCCTAGACAGTAACACTGGTCAATCTCTGTACAATAAGCAAAACTAAAGTTACATTTTACTTCTACTACTGCCCCTGAAATCAAACATGGTTTTGCCCAAACCAAGGGCAAGTGCCCCTGGCCCCCTCTATCCATCATCTTTGAGGCCCCCACTGGCGGTAATCGCCCCCCACTGGTGCGGGACGCTCCAATCAGGGACCCCCGAAAGACTGGACCTCCTGGTCTTAAGTGCACTGGGCCCTCATGATGCCTTAATCCAGCTCTGCCAATAGGGGACATAAAATAGGGACCATAGCTATGGACTGTTTTACTCCCAATTTTCTTAATTATTTTGAGTACCAGAACCTTTATTATACATAAATAGCATAGCTAATAGCTACACAGTAGAAATGGAAATGCACAGCAATCTGGTAATGATTCAGTACATCCACCTTGTTATACTGGTAACGTCTCGCTAATCCATGTAAAAGCTATAAACTGGATCCAGACCTCTTCTTCTGCTGAGCTTAGAGCTTCTGTGCTAGAACACTGTACACAACTCGTCCTGCGGGAATGTGCTATGGCTCAATGTTGGTGGCTATTTGTGTCTTGCAGAGGAATCACTGAAGTCTGGATCTGACCCTCAATCAATCAACTAGTTCTTTTTACACATTATAATAAATAAAGTCTCCATGATAAAATCTGAGATCACAATTTCAGCAAAAATGAAAACCACTCCCCACAATACGTGTATATTGCTTTCTGTTCTGTTCATTTTATTATGCAAATCTTTTGTCTCCATCTAAATGGAAAACAAATCAGTTTCATGTTCCCCTTTGCAAGAAACAAAACTGCGCCTATATGAAATTCTACCCTTTCACCTACATGTGTGACTTATCAGATTGTCACTGTACTGTTAATGTATAGTTACACAGGCTGTCATTATCACAGCCATTATCATTTCAGTATGAGAAAATACACTTTGTCATCGTGACCCTGACCTTATCTCATGTGTACTTATGAATGACAGTCGTGACAACTTATTTCATCTGCGTCATTTAATCATTTAGACAACGCAAACAACTTAAATTTACTTTTTTGCATTTTTAATTTTGCCTGTAGGAAAGGTTTCAAAGATGTGCAAATGTATATATCAATAGGAAAGGTGTAGCCTGGACTAGAGTGACCTCTGGGTAACTACAAGGGAAAAAAAAGGAATGCCTCTCCCAAAATGACTGCTGCAATTTAACACAGACGTGGAAAAGGTACAGATGCTGGAAAAGGACTTTGGAAGCATATGTGTGTCCACTAAATTTGGATTGGGAGCACTGATGCGCAAAAGATGGCTGTACACAATAACAATATCATTATGCCAATCACCCAGAAGTGGCTGGATTGAGGTACGCTGAGTGAGAAAAGTGGCATCTCCATCACCATTATGGTGTAACTGTTTCAGGGTCTATTCCTTTCACAGAGCTCTTCTACCTAGAAGTTAAACATGACTACACAGCACTCTCCCCACATTATAGATTGCACCCCTTAAGTCACCCCCACCTTCCTCCCCCAACAGGATAATGTGGTTCTGCACTCCAGGCAACTGCATTAGCTGCTCTTCCCTTGCTCCAGCCCTGGACTAAAGCACTCAGGCACCATAGATATCACATAGCTCGTAGCCAACATTAGTTTTGCACTTTAATACAAATGGATTGGATTTCTGTATTTTCGGACAAAACAAGAACTGAGTTCTCGTAATTTGGCTGTATCTCAGACACACACACAATGTTTAGAAATATACACAACTGCATATACAGTACACAACTGCAATTTATAAGCATTTCCATTGACACACAAAGCTTTATGTAAACTCATATTATGGATGCTGGTCATATGCATTAACATTTCAGCACAACTCATGTATAATAATATAATATAATCACACAGAATTTGTATGAGCCTACATTTAGCAACAATACACAAAATACACACAAGTCTACATTGTGCCCTTACTATATAGTTCAGCTTCACCAAGAGGCAAGTAAAATAACATACATATATGTAAAATAAAATAATGATCTAGCAAGTTCCACTGTACAAGAAGATATTATAAAGGTCGCCAAAACAATGTCAGCCACATCAAAACTTGAATTACCAAGTATGTACATCTGGTCCTACTACTTTCTGATACCTTAAATATTGGAACCAGTTGTTGGGCTTGCAAGACACGAGGCAAAAAACGAGTTTGTGAAATCAAAGCTCTTGTTATATAAACTATAATGCTCTATTTTTGGACTTCTTCTTTTATCTCACATTGTTCTGTATTTTATTTTATTGCTTCCCAAAAGCTGGTATTAATTCAGACATAAAATTACATTAGGGAAGTATTATTGACATGTCAGTCATAATCTAACATAGGGTAGAATGAGGTGAACTTTGTATATATTCTCAGAGATGATCTTGAGTTTGAAGGGTCCAAAAGGCAAAGGGTTTTTTTTTTATATATAAAATATGAAAAGCCCTGAAATGCAAAAACAGGAGGTATTGTCACATTCAGGATGTTACCTATTTATCAAGTCATTTATGTCTCTCCATTAGTAGCCTGCAGCTATTTTTCTCAGTAAAAAACATGAAAAATCTATTTATCAGGAATACAAGTAGCTCCACTATCTCCTGAATGGCCACGTTATCTGAAGATTTATAAGTAAAGTATAAATATTTAAAGGCTCTATTGATAGTTACTGCATGAATCTATCTTTATAACACATCATTTTCATGAATTCTCACCCCTAATAATACCAACCACTTCCTCCTGTTCTGATGGCACTGTGATAAGAAACTCTCTTTAAACTGTTAAACTAAACACGATACAGCATCCACAAGTAAAACCAGCCCTGAGCAGTGACAGGAGCATATGCTGATTTCTCAGAGTCTGTACAAATTAACAATCCATATTTAAAATAGTGCACATTTCTGCCGTTTCTTATTTTGGAAGCCAAAACAATTGTATTAAGTAAAGTAGACCCAGGATCAGTAGACACACAGTGCACAGACTCCATTCACTATAAATCTACTAGGGGTGTATTTACTAAGCGGTGACATTGCAGTGAGATTAAAAAGTGAGGATGTTGCCCACGGTCTATAACTATACGTAATTGTTTAAACACATAATAGTAAGATAATATTTTGTGCCAGGACCCCTTTCTCAATACAGATAGTGAAATTGCAAGTTTGCAGTTAGGTTATGAAAAATAGATCTTAGCATAGTCCTCAACAAATCCCTGACACCAGGGGGTATATTTACTAAGCGGCGAGATTGATATAGCATAGCAACCAATCAGATTTGAGTTCACATTCTCTAGAATGTAAAATGAAACTGAGAGCTTGAATCTGATTGGTTGCTATGGGCAACATCCCCAGTTTCCACTCTCACTACAATCACGCTGCTTAGTAAATATACCCCCAGGTTACCAGTGAAATGTTGAATTTATACTCGTGGGTGGCAGGATCCAGGTCTCTGCGTGAACCGAATGTGCGTGTGAGCAGGAGAGGGGAGTGATCGTCCCTATCACTCCTCTCTGTCATGCGGGGTTACCACTATTTATGCTGCTTTACCTCTGCCTTAAGTGACCTGTGCAGATCAGTGGTCTGTGCGAGAAGCCATGTAATACCGGAAACTGTATTAACTGTATTAATATTAGGAGAAAACTGACTGAAAGAAGAATTAAACAGAACAAAGAAAAGGATAAAGTTTGGCAATGGATATTTATATATGAGGCTGACAGGGGATAGTAGTGGGATATTAAAATGAATTTTGTATTATTATTATTATGGAATTTGTTGTCTTTCTTCATGAAATGTAATGTATATAGTAAAGAATAACATGAGCACCAAACTAGAAAATGGAATTGTCTCCATATACAAATCAAAATAACTAGACATGATTATTTTTGACACGGACAAAAGCTACATGAAAAATGCCCTGGAACATTCAATAAAGTCAAAAGCCATTATAAACAGAGCATTTGTGCATGTGACCCTGTCATGTTGTCCTGTTCTTCCTCACTCCAAAGTGTACTTGTCTTGTTGTCCACTGGGACCATGGGCTGACTTTTTATTTTTATCCTTGATGGCATAACACATAAAACCAGCAGACTTAATTAGCTTTCTGAGATTTCTCATGACAGGATAAACACATCAATATGGAATGTCACACAAAGCGTATGTATGGTCCCTGAGCATGATCACTGTCTTTTATCTACCAGCCTGTTCAAGGTTGGAAAGTTTGCTTCAGACACTCAGTGACAGCATGGGGGGTCCCGGCGAAGATGTGTTCCAGGATACCTAGATACGCTGCTCCACTAAAACATGATTCATGCACACATCGTCAATGACTCAAAGCAATAATGTAAAGGTAAAACTATAGAGCAATTATTCTTACCATATGTAGTCATTTATAGACACGATTTGGGGCATGAAGGGTTGCTTTCCTAGACATAAGTGAATACCTGACTGCTTTGCAATCCTTCTTTAACTAATATATAGATGTCTCATCACATCACATTTTATTTATATATATTTCATATATCCTTGAATTAGGGTAACACAATGTGTGTTCTCCAATCACTCCATCATGTGACTATTGGGCTCATTTAAAGTAAAAAATAAAAAGTACTATTCTGCATCTCTGCAAAACCATATTGCAGGGAATATCGGAGTAAAGTTTTCCAGTGGCTCTGTGCTAGATGCAAAAGACAGCCAGTATGTCTATAAATACAAAAAAATCACACAAATACATTTCATTTGCTCTCCCCACATGGCAAATGGATTTCCCAGTAGTAAATTAACTCATTTTCTGTCATGTGGCCCTAACTCTGAATTAGCCCCTCTGTGTGACTTACTCAAGGCAGTGGAAACCTGGACTTTTACAACTTTCAGTCGGGATTACATGCGAAGTCCTTGTAAAAGCAAGATTGCTTCTATGCAATTCTGTGATTTCTTCCTTATAAAATGTATTTATATCATAATGCACATATTAGTGGAGAGATCAGATATGAATAAAGGATTAAACAGTTGCCTACTGGTTTTATCTGATATATATGCTATATTGAAGTAGTTAGAAAATATATATATAGTTGTTATTATTTGACATGTCATAGCAGACTTATATGCACTTGTAACTCCCCTCTATAAACACTGAAAATGATTTAGCATATACAATATACATGGTAATAAACTATATGTTCTATGACCCACCTTGTTGGTACTATATTAACAACTCTTAGTTCTCTCTTATTTATCATTTTAAAGCCCACAATATATACTTTGTCCCTTCTGACCTGAGAATATACATACATATAGAATACACAATGTAAATTAAATGTATGATGTTATAAGGGAACTAATGCTATTGAGGGACTTGTCCAATAATATACATATGTATAATCAGAGGTTGAAGCGAAATTTGGGAGTATGAAAATGTATAGATTTATAGTGGAAGAAGTGACGTATACCCCCATATGCAACCCCACTTCGAGCCCTGTGTACAATCATATAAATGGGAGAATTGTTTTAACAAAGTTGACATCCAAATACAATTAATAATTAGGTATTTTACAAAAACCCATTTCTCATATAGACAATTTAGGCAAAAGTATTACTGTTAGGTTCCCACATTAGTGCTAAAATAACAATTGCATATTTTTAAGTTCTGGAAATTATAAATTGGGATAAAGACAGAATAACAGGTGATTGCTACCAAGTATACTTCCTTATTGCTGATCTACAACATATTTACATTAAACACGATCCTAATACCAAATGCATATACTGTAAAATATATTGGGCTTCCACAGACACTATGATTGTGTCTTGGTCACACCAAAAGAGAAAGATCTATAAAGGTAACACCAAAAGAAGTTAGACAAAGGCTGATGTTCATGTTATCTTGCATTTCCTGCACTACGCAGATAAAAGCCATTGGACCAAATTCAGATGTTTAGGCACTAGGGAAAATCACCCTGTCTGCGGGCCATCCATGAGACTGATACCGGTCGAAGCTGAAGTAGTGCTCCTCTCCTCTTGGGACATTCCTGTTTAGTGTGATCTGGATCCACCTAAAGCCTTGCCGGTGCAGTCTGACTGGACCCGCCTCGGTGTCATGTGATGCTATCCCGGTATTCCCCGTACTGTGAACTCTTGTTTTGCTGTTTATAATGTTGCCTGTTATCTTAGTTCACCATGCTTTGCTCCCTGGTTTTGCATTGTATTTTATTGCTATACCACATTTGTCCCTCTTTAGGTGTAGTCTTTGTCCTAACACTTTTTTATACCTCTCAGGACATCATTGTTATCGTTGTTTTGCAACCTCAGGGGAGGACCTCCTTGGCCTGCCCCCGCATTGTGTGTGTTTTGCCTCACTCCCCTATGAGGGCACTGCTCCTGCCCAATGCACTGGGCGTGGTTTTTTTTCCCCGTTTTTCTTGTTCTTTTTTTCCTCTTCCGCCTTCTTTCCTCTATTTCCATCTTTCCTCTCCACTACGATACCATGAGAACGATATCGTTCTCATGGTGACCATTGAAAAAATAGAAGACCGGCTTCTTCCTCCAGTGCTTCGGCACCTCCATTGCGCCACAGCGCCGGAGAAGCAGCTGAGCTGTTTTTTTTTAGTGGCTATCCACGCCAAGATTTTTGCCCAAAACCCAGATTTTTTTGGTTAAAAGCTACCCGTGAATAGTTACTCGAGAGTGGGTAAAACCATGTTGAATTGCAGGGGGGTTAAATTTCATTAGTTGTAAACAGTACTAGAGTTGAGATGATGTTACCTAGCACAAGTTTAATAACAGTGTAACAGTAACGCTGGTCAGTATCTGTGTGCAACATGCAACAATAAAGTATTCTCCCCTGCATGCAAACACTGACATTCATTTTACCCCCCCCCCCCACTGCAATTCATCATGGTTGTACCCACTCTTGAGAAATAAGTCATTAGTGCCTAAAGACCTGACTCTGGCCTATTGTTGTCAATTAATGTTCTGCCAGGACAGCCTAACACAAAAATCTGGTGCTGGCACTTTTTTTTTAAATTGTAAAGTCTATAAAATGCTGTAACTATAAAAAAAATTGCTGAAAATAATATAGTAAATTGCTGGGGAGCTGTTTTTGCATGTCTGATTGAATGCCAAAGAAGCAATTTCATTTACATCAAACTGGAATTTTGTATGATTAAACACACCTAGAGGTGACGGTTTTTAATACAGTCAACATGTTTAAATATATATTTCATTTGAAATAATAAAACATCAATTGCATACTGTTAATAACTTCATGTTATAACACCAGCCAAGAGTCATTAGTTGGAATTCTCTGACATGGAAGAAATGGTATACAGTGTATCATGCAATATTACCGGGTGTCTGTTCATTCACATTACCTAGTGAATATATTAAGTAATGGCCTTTTAAGGAAAAACAAGTGTAGCCTCACTTAAGTTGCTATGCCAGGTCAGCCTTAGATGATTGAGCTTATGCAGGACACTGCTAAAGTAAAAGTGAACACATGGGCCCCCAAGAAATGATTAATTCTTAACTGACTTTGTGAAGCAAGCTTTGTTTTTAGTTATGATTAGATATCATGTCACACAGAGCCATCCAGAAGAGCCATGTGGTACATTAGAAGCCTTATACTGTGCAGAGACCGGCTGCCTGCTCTGTTTGTATTTATTTATAAAGCAAGACAGCCTTCGAGACCTGTAATGATATGCTGTAGTTTTTTAAAGAGGTAAAATAATTTTCAAACACAGACACACAATGAGTTTATTTATTTAGAAAGTTGTTAAATAGAGTCTGGGAATTCAAATATTCAATGTTGACATTGTGCAGAACTGGATGGGAGCCAAACTCAACTTTCGCTCTGCCTCTCTAGAGACACCCTATGAACTAGGAATTTAGAATTTCTCCTCCCTCTTTACTAAATAGGTAAAAGTCATTAATTACAAGCAAAGCAGTATCTGAGCCATAATCAAGTAATGGGATCCTGAACTAGGGGACTACAAAGGGTTCTAAGTGTGTTTAGTTGTAAATGCAAGACCCAAAGTAGCATGTCTGTCTTTGGAAGGGGATTCTGTAAACAGACCTTTCCTTCTGTTGAAATATTTTATTACATCGTATAAAAGTAGTGCTTTTGTTTTATATTAAAATGTATTCATCATATAAAGCTGTCATTTTTACTCTGAAACCTTAACAACATTATTGATCCAATTACAAACCCACTACATGCCAAGAAGTCTTGCCCAGCTCATCAGGACTTAAACATTGGTATTTTTTATTTGAAAAACCCACCCTGTAAGCCAGATGAGATTAGTACCCAAAATAAAGAATTATTGCAAAAAGTGTACTCAAGAAATACCAAATGTGATGGACATTCCCCAAAACAAATGGGTTTAAGTGCAAAAGTAATGTAAAGGATTACTGCCACTGGAAGAGGTCCATAACAAATATTACTAATAGTAATAGGTATTGCCCACAAGGAACGGTTTCCAGTTCAGCAAGGGGAGCTAATAGTATATGCCAACAGTAGTGTTTTCCCATCTATTTATGCCAGACAGTGATAGAAGGGAATATTCTCTGTAATCTGTGCATACACCAAGAGTTAAAATTAAGTTCCTTAAATAAATAAGAAATAAATCATCAGAGCTGGATTTAAGGAGAAATACCTCATGTTGTTTTGGGAACGTTATGTCAGCATTCTCAGTGATTCCCTATATAACATGTATGACCAGTGCCTGTAAACTGTAGCTCAACACTGCTAATTCTGCTATAATGGATGCTGTTTACAGGAAAAGTGACATCTATGATTTGGATAATATATTGACTTGCAGACATACAATGCTTTTGTGGAACAATTTCCTAGAGGCCTAAAGGTACAACAACAATTCTTATAAACCATTGTTTGTCAATGAACATACTACATCCTGCTTTTATTTAAGGTACAATTAAACATTTAGTCATAGTATTTGCATTTTTTCAAATTATCAGCACTGAGGGATTACTCTTAATTATACATACTATAAATAACAATATTAAATAAACAGATAGATAGATAGATAGATAGATAGATAGATAATCTAGTTATGCAATAAAATAATAAAATGTACGTATAAATAAAACAGAAAACACATAACAAAAAGTTTTGGATCATTAAATGTTCCATTTGGAGTAATTATCACCAAAGATTTTTTTTCCCCTAAATTCTAAATGAGCAATTTGATAGGAAAAGTATTTTGTACCAAGGGGGAAATAATGTATTCCTGAGATATTTTGGTAGATTATTAGCATGTTGTGCCAAATGCAATAAAGAGGCACTAAGAGGTAATGGCAAAGTGATCGCAAATAAACAGCAAGGAGCTGGCAGGATTTCACTGCTCAAAACACAAATCCGAATGGACTATTAAACAGGCACATAAAGTTGCTAGGGCTTTTAAAGTCTGGACACAGCCAGTCTACATACACAACTGAAACCTGGGAAAGTGTGACTTTATTATGTCACATGTTAGGGACAGGTCTGGGTATACCTAGCCTGCAACCAAATGCCTGTAAAAAATAGGAGTGCTAAAGTGTAAAAGTAACAAGTGCAGTCCATTCATCTGGACTGTGCTAAACTAATCCCATTCAGATCCTTTATTAGGCTGTTGGGTGGCTAGTGGCTAGCTGTGTGTGCTTCCTAGCAGGACTGGCTCACTGCTTATATGTAAACTGGTCATATACACAGCCTCCTGCAGGTGTTGTAAGTGTGCCCTGACTACAAATACAAACATATAAGGTTTACACACAAGGACTGACTTACAAAGAACCCAGTCAAGGTGAAGTGCAAACCCCTCACTTGTGTTATCATGAACCTGGTGGACTTGTTTTACAGACCAAAGTGGCAGCATTTGTAGTGCATAAATATAGGCAGCCCAGTGGAGGAAGGGTATGCTGGCTGCAGTGAGCAGAGTAAAGGAGCAGTGCAAAACCAAGACATAATTATGTGTTATTAATGTAATGGGGAAACGAGGCAGGGAATCAGATCAGGGGTTCTGGTTTATTTGTTGGGGGATTTTGTTTGTTTTATTTTAACGATAAACCTATAATTGTAATAAAATTAATTTAGTATTAGTTACAGTGGGTTATAATTATACTCTAATAATTAGCAACCTCATGCGGAAATAATAGATTTACATCCAGATTCCATTGCATGTCTTCCTTTATTTGTTAACAGTAAATGTTTGTTTTCTGGAGTGAGACATCATATTGGCAATACAAATTGCTGTATTTTATTTGGCTGGAAACCTGTGGCTGTGCCAATTGAAGCTGTTCAGGTGACAGGCTTATGTCCATGTTGTCAGCAATATAAAACATGCATTGTGCTCCTGATTGCTATTTGACAATTAGAGGGTTAATTTCCCAGACCCCCTGTCTATTGATGCAGTGGAAGAATGAATGCGCCCATACCCTTCTACATAACAGTGTGGAATTACTAGGGTCACCTCATACCCCTTCCATGTGACAGTGAAACCACCATAGGGCAGCCCATTCTATTTTCTTTCTGATGTTATCTTACCAACTGTGTTCCCTATATAGCCAATACCAAAAGAAAACCAAATAACAGAAAGCAGAGGTGTAGATAAACATCAGTCACAAATACATAATGTATGAGAGGCAAATATACATACATACATTCATATATTACATATACATACATTCATATATTACATACACAAACATTCATATATTACATATACATACATTCATACATATATTATATTCTAGCGAAAAGAAATCCTGTACAATTGCCGGATGCGATAAGTCCAGTAGTCTGTGATGTTAGTAAATAGGACTGCCTGCGCTGTGTATCTCCTTGTATAATATTTAATAGGCAGGTCCTGACTACATAATTATTTATATCATATAATAATGATATAATAATTCAAATTATTATATCATTTTATTTTGGTTTTAATATCATGAAATTATTTGTATAGCGTTTGAGGATTTCTGGATAAATAAAATACATAGAATACATGACTGGACATGAATTGTAACGTTTTACAAGTTTTCATTTAAATCTGGTAATAAATAAAGCATAGTACAAATTGTAATATGTATCGGATGTGTGTCACAATGTTTAAAATGTATTGAAACATCCAATGCGAAATCTCTCCGTATGGTCTAAGGAGACACCTGATTCTAATGTATTAAACGCATCTATTTGCAATAACAATGAATATATACAAGGTGAATAAAAACTACAAGGGTTTCCGACATTCGTTCATGTGAAGCAGAGTGTGAAATAATGTATGGGACAGTCACGATCGCTATGAATGGGGGTATATCTCTATACATGCCTAAACACTAAATATATAACATTTTACTATGAAATCTCATACACAATGGTGATCAAGCAGAATTAGTCAATGGTTCTCCCTCGCCATCACCTATATAAAACAGATTAGTGTGATGTCCTCATGTAACTTCATGTATGACCTGACACCGTCGTGTGAAGGGTTAATGAAAAGTAAACTGCTTTCTCAGCCTGTCCTGTTTAAGCTGTTGCATGGAGTCTGCTGCCTATCGCACAGCGCCCACTAGCGGCAGAACACTTCTCCTGCCACACTCCCTGAGCAACAGCAACTTTCTTAAAGTCCTGCCAGCCTCATCCTAGCACAGAAGAACTGCAATCACCCCCAGCAACTTGGACGTGTTGCTGCAGTTCTCCACATCCCCGAGACAAGTGCATCCTCCCACTACTCTGCTGCTTATCCAGCCCGGCTGCATGGAGCATCCTCTGGCCGGCCAGCCAGGAGACTGCAGCCTGCGCTTCTGCCTGGATGTGCAAGCCCACAATTCTAAAGATCAGACCTCTAAGCAAGATGGCAGAGGGGGGAAAAGCCATAGAAAGGCACATTGCACCTACTTGTGGCCAGTTTCCTTGCCCGGCCTTTGGATCTCATGGTGGCAGCTCTGCGAGGATGGTTTGCTGCAGATTTCTCTTGGATCTTTTCCTTTTTTTCTTTTTTTTCCCCCTCTCTCTCTCTCTCTCTCTCTTTCACTCTCTCAATCCCCTTCTCATTCCGGACTCGCTATCTCCCCAGCATTGTCAGTTTAGACACCTTCGCGCATGCGCTTTTCACCTCAGCCCTCTGCCAAAAAAGTTTGCTGCGATTTATCATTTTGATTTCAGATCTTGTCACATGGAGCTCTCCCTGCAAGCTTCCCAGAGACCCCGACTACCAGAGGTCCCTAACTATACACCCAGCATCCCAGGATCCCAATACACAGTGTGCCCTGCTGCATCTCTGCCATAGCTTCCTTCTCTATTAACACCTTCACAGCCAGGGTGCAACTGCCCATTACACCAGATAAGAGTATAAAAGCATTCGCTGTCTGTGTTTCCTTATCCCCTGCATTTCGCCATGCAATGGGTAAGATGTGTATAATATTACATATATATATATATATATATATATATATATATATATATATATATATATATATATATACATATATATATATATATATATATTTATATATTTTATACACAATAAATTTATACGAAAAACATGTTTACTATTTATAAGAAGGAATTTAACTGGATATTTCGAATTTTCATTTATGAATAAAATGAAATGTCTAGCATTACACCGGTTCATCATTACACATATTCGCTTCTCTTATCATGATTTACACCAAGCATTGCAACCAACATAAAAGCCAGGCATTGCTTGTCATTTAATATCATCTATTGCATAACAAACAAAAATCATAAATATTCTGATTTAAAACAAGAGAGTCAGATCTTTTAGATTAGTTAGTTAGATAGATAGATAGATAGATAGATAGATAGATAGATAGATAGATAGATAATGAGATAGATAGATAGATAGATTAGATAGATAGATAGATAGATAGATAGATAGATAGATAGATAGATAGATAGATAGACAGACAGACAGACAGATAGATAGATACATACATAGATACATAGATAGATAGATATAGACAGATAGATAGATAGATAGATAGATAGATAGATAGATAGATA
>JABWIB010000019.1:0-21185 GCA_016617825.1 Platyplectrum ornatum | reverse complement strand
TATATATATAAAGATATATATATATACCATATATATATACCATATATATATATTTGTCTGTAGATTTTACGCGTACATGCGGAGTCATCAGGTTGAAAGTAACTATGTATAGAGAGAGGCAGCAGGTGGTTTTCTCCCCATCATGTAGACAGGAGAGATCCAGTAGTCATGCTGGCCAGGACTAGCCCTGGATTATCACTACAGAGGAGTGCACCTCTACACCGCACTGGCAGAGTTAAGTTTGCACTCCTCATCAAATACTTCTCCCCCATTGTATTTGTGCAGTGAACTTTGCATTGTACTGTTCAGCCTGAATTTATAATCTCCTAGCTACCGGGAAGATTGATTTGATCATTGTAATGCAATTATCTTGGCCGCGGATAAACCCCAAATATTCAGCGTGGACGACGTTGCCGCGACCGTGGCTGGAGCGCGGCGTCTCCCGCAGTGTGATCGCTGGGTGATCGCTGGGTGATCGCTGGGTGATCGCTGGGTCTGCGCGATGTTAGCCTGGCATTGCCGGCGCTGTGCGTGCAAAAACTTCCTAAACGCTCTTTAACTGTTCCCTTGAAGGAGCCCTGAGTCGCCGCGCTGTGGTTAGTAGCCATGGGCTCAATTCCACAAAATGGAAACAATTTTGTCCCATAGCAATAACTCACAGTTCTGCAGATCACTTTCAAAATATCCATTTATTAGTGTACGGTGACCCCAGTGGCATGAAGTGGCAGGATAGGAGAGAGACGGAGAGATCTGTCTGCCCCCCTTGGGCTGTAATTATTAGAAATTAATTGGGTTCAGGACCCCGGGTTGCATAGCTAAATTAATAGCTTGTCTGGTACAGGAACAGAAAAGGGGGTGTAAGAAGCAAAGGGACAAGGCACGCAGCCCCAGGGGGTGCAGGGGGCACTGAGAACTCCTGTCAATAAACAAAAGTCTGAATAGGGGGAATTGTGATCCACAAAATGAGTTTATTTTGCAAGATTTCCTTAGTATACAGTGTTGTCAGGGGGTCTTCAGGGGTTAAAATAAAAATCAAGATGCTGTATACTGGGAGCTGTCGTGCTCTGGTATAAGTGAAAAGGGAGCCTTAGGCAAAAGGAAATTACTGCAAGCCCGTGTGACCTTTCCGAGAGGTAATCAATCAAATGATCAACAGGGATATTTATCATTGCTATATGGGGCTACGCTGCACATGCAGGGAAGGGAAAGTGACACACAAAAGTTTGGATAAAAACGATAAGCCTGAAGACAAATGCATGAACTGTAATAAATGGAGAAATCGCAATGTTTGTGTTTTTTGTCTTGCCTGGTACTGATTTAAAGAACAGTAGCAAGTTGCACCCATTCCCCCTCCCCTCCCTCTCTTATCTGTCTGCAGCCTGGACCGGTCACTTGTTCCACAATGCTGGGCTCATAGTAAAGGAAGCCTGTCAGTGATCTTACTGAGTGCTCTGCATTTCCATCCAGTAGTAGAGCTACCAGTAGTTCTTTTAAAATAATACTACATTACATTATAAATAAATAATAAGAGATCCTACAGCAGATATGGAGGCTCAAATAAAGGTCTTTAAAAAACAATAACAATCAGCATAACTACACTCCAATCAATCACTGCCAACATGTCCATGGGAACAGCTGAAATCAGCTAGATTTGTGGAAATGAAGGCAGAACTTTAAATCACCAGTATACTCAAGCATAGATTTGTCCCTTCCTATTAACCTCTTATGGGCTATACAATGTACAGCGCCCACTGAAATTACAAGCTGGAGTTAATTACTGGTGGGTAGTAATTAGCATCAAAACAATTATGGTATTTCCTAAAGTGATATGATAGTTTTAGGGAATTCTGACATGAGGGTTACACACATATTGTTGGTAACATTTACCCATGTTTCATTCCCTGCATAATAACTCATAGTAAATTTAAGTAAATAATATTTTTTTAAGATACCTCTACAAATTAAATACCAATGTTCTCTTCTTCTGATTGTTACATGTTTTATGTAAATATCACATGTATTACAGCCTTTCAATAATACTGATATTCAGTACAATGCAGCTATGACAGTTCTGCATATTGTTGCAAATTTGAGAGATTTCCTTTTATATACTGTGCATGTAATTGTTTACCCTCAGTGCTAGTCAATAGGGTATATACTTTAAGTTCTAGGTGACAATTAATGTTTTCTATTGTTTCTTAAAGGTGGGCACTCAAGACAAATTAATTGTTTTCTCCCCAAAGGGGCAGATTCGGATGGTAAGCTTCTATTTAATTTGCAGTAGCCATTGCAGCATACATCATAAGCTGGCCATAGACTACAGTGATGATCCCTGCCTGCAGGAAGGGGCATGGAACCAGGATGATTTTCCCTAGAGGAGCACTTATACTGTTCTGTGATATGGCAGGATTACATTTAGAGATTGGAAAACCAAATGGGAAAGCCAAGAAGTGCAGAGAGGTGCAAAGCAACTAAAAAACACAGGGAAGAAATTGCATACTTCTCTTGGCAATGGATATATAGTATCATATCTCTGTAATGCTGAGCACAGTGTAAAATATATGCTGGCATAATCACCATTTATTTACTGACAATTGGGACCAAAATTATCCTCTCTGCGCCAGGATGATCCTAATAGGTTTATTTGTGAAGCCATAAATATTTGACTATAAACCCAGAGAATGTTTTGGCTGGTGTGATGGAACTCTGGCAAAGTCGTCCATGGAATACGCTACATAATTATGGTGCTGCTTGTCATCTAGTGTATGGCCCTCTTACAACATCATTTGGGCTACCATAGTATGTTTTAAAAAGCAGACAGTATGAATGCTGATCTGCACTAAATATATTTTTGCAAGGGTGACCTTTTTGAAGAAATCTATGATATTACCATCTACCAGGATAGATAGATAGATAGATAGATAGATAGATATCGCTAAAAATATATAAATGATCTAAAAGTATATAAAGCCAGTTCCAAAGAAGCTGAACACAGAATACATTTCACTAAAACAAGAAACTGCATGATGAGATGATGAGTAGTATGACCAATAGCAATAAGTGTCTAAAGAGATAGCCACTGTAGCCAGGTTTTCATGATAGGCTCTTGGTGATAGAGAACAGTAAATGTACTTTCCCACCAAAAACAAACAACTGCCTTTTGAGTGTATCTGCTGGTGTGTGAAGTGTGGTTTCCAACACCATAAGCTGTTTACCAATATTTACTGAATACATTTTTTTTTTCATTTTACCAAATCTAAACGAAATAATTTTGAAAATGGGTGATATGTAATATGATGGTGCTATATAATTTCTTTACTGGATTCATTTAGGGCACTATTGGTGGTGTCCAAAAGAAAGTATATATTTTTGTTGAAAACATTTTTATTTTCAAAACAGGGGTCTTAGCCTAAAAAGAGAGGAAACAAAGGAAATATAAGAAATCAGTAAAGTATAGTAATAGATAAAGTACAATCAAACGCAAACATAAGGCTACATGTAATACACTTTCAATACAAAAATGTAACAGCATAACAAAGGCAGAATAGCAATGCATTATAATAACCAAAGCAAGGTAGTACACACTTTGCTTTGTATATCATTATAAATGAACTGTTACCTAAGAAATCATTGTTCTCTATACACTTTTGTAAATGAAATATACTGCACACCTTAGATGTATACATGTTGTATTAAAATCAGATGCATAACTGCAAGTAAAATATTTGAATATATTAAAAATGATAGAAAATTGACATACTATTTCACCATTTCTTAAAGGCAGCGCCAGTCTGTGACAGACAGTACGCATTCATTTGAACTGAATTACAATAATAGATATTTTTTATTTATTCATGTTTATTTTATTGTAACTAAATAAACCAGATGAATAACTGAAATGTTAAGAAGACCATATTTTACTTTAGATTTTGCAATTGAAAGTTATGATAGGCCAGTTTTGACCTTATGAAATGTTTGTCTAAACTATCAGCCAGTCTCCAATCCTTCATCACTTCTGTTGACGTAGTAATAAATTCATAAATGATTACCATAATAAGCACGTATTGCTGAAGCATGGCTGATTTGATATAGTTTATTCACATTAAATATAAATAATACACTTTATTTAACAATTATTTTTGTAAGGAGTATCCTTCACTTTATACATTTGCATACACATGATTTAGTCATTGCCATGGCTTGATTTCAGTTCTTATTACATTAAATAAAATGGAGAAACATTCTCATTCAATAAATAAAAACCATTCTATGATATATTTAGCGTAATGTTAGTATACTGGTTTCAACGTACTTGTTCTCAGCTACAATGTGCACAATTGAATTCCTCAGCTTACAGAAGAGGTGGTCTGTAGTGCCTCCATGAGGAAAACTGCAGAATACCACATGAATGATTTAATGTCAGCAGAGAAAAAAATTAAATGTAAAAATATTGACATAGTAAAAAAAATATATATACAAGGAAATTAGACTTTATTGAAAAATGTCAGTTGTATTTATTCATAGTCAGTGCACTTTCCTGGAATGTAGTACTCGGTCATTTGTAATAAAATTGTAATCAACAGATTTTATTTATTTTAGATTTATTTTAATTACAGGTCAGTTTGTTCTTCCACAGTTATCTCAAGAGAATGTTTCTCAGCACGGGCCGGATGGATCCAAACTTCTGGCCAATAGGGAACTTACATGCGTCACATACATATATCCCGTGCTCTGTGAGTAATGCTTGCCCTGTGTTTCATGCAACTATATACATGCAACCATGGCTAAGCCTGTACGTGTGATTTAGTATTATTCCCACACAGTGTTGTGAGTGGAATACTTAAGGATGCCTTTGGCCCTATTCAATATTCCCTGCACTTATGGGAGAAGAAGGAGTTCCCTGCTCTTTTATGTGCAGTACCTAGGATACAAACTTCTGTATGTTAAACTTTGTGTTGAGATTAACATACAATATATGATCATAAGTCTGGATCTGGTCTTGTATATTACGATCGGATCCTAACCTTTCAGCAGAGGCGTTCCAAGGCATAGGTGGTTGCCTAGGGCCCAGCGGGTTTCCTATGGTCCTGTGCATAATTTGGGCCCCACACGCTGCCAGCATCAGACTGACCCCCCAGATAGGCAGGGAAGCATTCACTCTCCCCATATGTAGGGGAATCTGCTCAGAGAACCTACATTAAGTTTTCCTGGACCGTCCTTGCATAAATTCAGGGTACTGCAGTGCTCTAGATGGTACATAAAGGCTGAAGTAAGGAAAGATAGAAAATAATGAACTTAAGTGAGTGCTCTTTTAATGCCCTTGAAATTTATACACTTATATAGCTGACACTGAAATGGTTAATCAGAGCAAACATACTGTACAGTTTCTATTTGTTTTTTTTCTGAAGGACAAGGGAACAAGATTAATGGCATCACCTGACCAATTATCTGTAAGTAGCTGACCCTACCCAGTAACTCACACAACAATCAGGATTCATGTGACAGCACAGAAAGCTGTTTAATCATCACACTCATGATGACTGAAGGACTCTGCAGACAAATATACATTCATCTGAATTCACATGTAATATTGCATTATCTTTTTTTACTGTTCACCTAGTTAATAGCTATAGTTAAATGACGATAACAGACCATCCAATGTGAGGTTGAACCCCCACGTTACATTAGAGTTTCACTTGTTTTTGCTGAATTACAGGGTGAGTATACATAGAATTCATAATATAGTATGTGAGACATTTTTTACATTTTGAACAGAGCATCTCATACCTAGTTGTTATATTTGTTTATATTATAAAGACATATATCATCATAAAGTGAGCCTGTCATAGTTTACTCATTCATATTAGTGCTTGTCTTGTCAAATGAAATCTGATAAATTACCACTGACTGATTGAGCACATTAAATCAGATGATATAAAACAAGTCTCTGTTAAAAAGTAATTATTCAAGGTTAATTAGGTTTTCATTAAATTTAGTATGGAAAGAAACATCCACATAACAAGATTTCAGATGATGAAGCTGGTTACACATCATATGAAATATGGAAATATGACTTATCAGGAGATTGTCAGCTGATCACATGTATGGCATGGACTTATGAATTTATCAAAACACAGATTCAATAGTTAAAAAACGACAGTACTTCCCCATCTTTGCTGCCCCCGCTACGTAACTTGCTTAAATCATTATTTACCAAATCGCTATGACTTGCCATCGCCGCACAATACATGCCGGCTCTGTGGTAAAAAAAATTACAAAATGAATAATATTTAAGTTGCACATACTGAGGATTCAAGAAAGAGACAATTTACCTTGAAACAGAAAATATGACCATCAACTGGAATAATTACATGAGAGAGGTCTGCTCATTACATCTCATGTGTCAACCCAAAAAATGAATAGGTGGCCCTGGCAAAATAGTGCCATGAGACATACCCAAAATGTGGTAAGAATGTGGGGCTCTGCTAAATGGAGAAAGAAAGAGGCAGTGCTCGTCACTACCTTTTTCCAGCTGAAATTCAATGGAGAAAGAGTCTGGGAGCAGAAAAGCCCTTTGATGCCATCTTACAAGCCGACATCTGGGTGCCACTCTCTTAAAGGGTAAGTTCAGTGAAGATACATAAGTAGCATAGCGAGCACAACGTAAGTAGTGCAGTCAGCAAGGGGACCGCAAAGATGAGGAGGTACCAAAATGCCTCCTGAAACTCGGATTGTGTGCAACTGGTATAAATGTGAAGATTAGAAACGTCCTATTGACCACTTTCCAAAGCTAGTCATGTGCATTGTCCTCAACCAACAATTCGATGCGTTTACTGAAAGTTCATCAGGGTGATAAAATACATACAAACAGGAAAAAACGGAACCATACCATTATTTACATATTATATATATATATATATATATATATATATATATATATACTTATTATTTCTGGGAGTGAACTCTCCTGTCATTCCCCTCTCCTGCTCTGGGTTAGCAACACATGCAGTACTCTACCCTCACATTAAGTGGCCCGTGCAGATCTACTATCCACGTGAATCCACCATACCTAGTAGATACTGTAGAACTTAAATACAGGTGTGGGAAGAATGGGGGGATTCTGTGAGGGCGTGACCACTGATGCAATCAGCGGGGCGTGACAACTGATGCAAAAGGAGTCAAATAATGCAAACAGCAGTGAAGGTCAGTACGCAATAATTCATCAAGTAATGACTTAGCCAGTGGAAAATACTAAATACAATGTTACAAGCCAGAGGTAACAACATCCAATGGACCAAGGAGCTCTCTTCTTTCTAGGTGAAGGGCTGGAAAATGAAGCCTTTTAGGATTCCCAGGCAATGAACTCTTTTGTAAGATTAGACATAACTCAAATGGTGGTGATGATAAGGAAGGTGGAGTGACTGTATAAGTTGGATTGTGCTTGTTCCCTGATAACACATAATTCTGGCAACCACTTCAAAGGCATGGGCATCCCCATGGAGAGAATTGTTGTACTCCTCCGAATGCCTTATCATCTCCATCACCACCATATATGGTGTCTTAAATTTCAGGTTCAATTCTCCCAGGGCAATAAACTGTTTTAAGTCACCATCAAAGAAGCTGGTCTTCTGGTTCCTGGGCAGATGTGTCAATGGAAAAGGCATGACTGGATTCCCCATCTGAGACAGCAAGGTTGGCGTCTCCATAAGATGCCATGGATAGAGTCGCCACCTGGGACAGCAAGGCTGGAGTTCCTCACTTGGATGGCAAAGTATTGGCTCATCTTGCTGGGCAGGAGACACTGGTATATTACACTGGGAAGCAAGCACAGACTGGACAGTAGTCTCTGGACCCTAGTCAGCATGCTCTAGAACCCTACATGTACAAGGTCCATCTTAATAATTAAGCATGCTTTATAGATTTTCAACATCAATTGTAATCTTCAAAGAGTAATCATCTTTTATACCTTAAAAAATATGTGGAGTATAATGTCTGAACTAAGATAATACACACTACAATAAATAAAAAAATGAAACAAATATTTTCTAATCATACCTGTTGTCAGGGATTTGCAGCACTACAAATCCCAGCACCTTATTGCCAGAAAATTGTCAGGAATCCCATATATGGAAATATATTTATACCACACCTTTACCACAAATTTTTCAGGATTCTGACCAATTTTGGAATCGAAATGCCATTACTATGTTCAGCTTTTGTGAATTAAACTAATTTGAATATTTCCAGCATAAAATATTGATATTCACATTAGTTTCATGACACCTTGTTCCTGGGCTTCCAACCGTGTCTCACCTCTTGGTTTTAAATTATAAAATTTGAAAATAATTTTTTCTGCAACACAACTTCTCATGTAAGTATATATTCTTTCTTTAAAAGTTGTAATAATGATATTTAAATGGGAAGCATGCATTATTGATTTTTTTTTTGTTTTAAATTCTGTTTATTGACAACAAACAACTATTACAATACAAATAACTGGCATCAAAGGAAGTACCATAAACAAGGGACAACCCCAGATGCACAAACACAAGATGTAGGATGCTTTATAGATTTTCAACATCAATTGTATTATAATCATCAAAGAGTAATCAGGGTCCTGCCATTACTATGTTCAGCTTTTGTGAATGAAACTAATGTGAATATTTCCAGCATAAAATATTGATATTCACATTAGTTTCATTCATGATAGCCCGCATAGTAACTGATGTGAGTACTATGCCAACATTTGATGAATGCAAAAAAACATTAAAATGTCAAAAAATTAAAGGTTAATCCCTCCCCAGACTCTACTGATACAACAGGGGCTCTGCAAATGCAACATGCAAAATGCAAAATCTGCACTAAAAAGTCAAATGCAGTTTCTTCACTTCTGAGCCCTACGGTGTACCCAAATAGCGTTTTACAACCATATATAGGATATATCTAAAGTCTGTAGAATCAGGGGATTACATTAATATGGAAAATTGGCGAAAAAAGGGAAATTTAAAATTTACATTGCTTGATTTCCTGTTAAACGCCTGAAGGGATAACAAACTTCCAGAATGCTGTTTTTGGATACTTTGANGGGTGCAGTTTTCTAAATGGGTTCTAACACGCAGGCCCCACAAAGCAACATCCAAAGTGAACTGGCCCAACATTTTTGAAACTTATAAATTTTCTTGAAAATGTGAAAAATTGCTACTAGGTTTAAAAGATCCCTACAGTCTATTTATGTGGGTTATTCACGTCGGATTTGAAAACTAGGTCTTTTGGCCCCAAATAGACAGCTTCATTAAGGGGTTAAATAATTTGAAAATTTTTTATTACATTTAAACATAACATAATGAAATGGCAAACAATGATAACATATGTAAAATATAAAAAGAATATATTAATATTTCTATTATCATTTTTCAGGCACTGTCAAGAATGCCACAGTGTACACAAATATTGTAGAAGAACACAATCCTAGGTTATAAAGAAACTGAAGGCCTTGAAAAAACTGTACTGCAAGGTCCATGATCACAACAGGCGGAAACGTGGATCATCCAGAATTGTTTGGGTCTAATACGAGCAGTGCAACCAAATCTTTGGCAATAGTGCCTTGCCAAACCACTGATGACCACGAGGGGCAAGATGATAGCATGGCATTGTCTCCGCTACTTATTGAGAACTTCCCATCAGAAGCTGGAAAAAGTGCCAACACTGAGGATTGCACCCATCAGTTCCATAGATGAACCTCTACAAAAGTCCACACCCATAGAGGAAAAAATACCAAGCCTAAAGTTTAAAAAAACAAAAACTGTCTAAAAAAACATTGTCAACATGATACAACATAAACATATTTGTTTGCAGCATTAAACCACTGTGAAGAAGGGAGGAGACTTCAAACACATCATGAGTTTAAACACTGCTTTTTTATTTTGGAGGTCTTCAATATTAATGTTTCTCTGGCATCCAATTGGGGGACACTACCGACCTTGGGGTATTGTAGGTGTCTGGTGTATTGGCACTTTAAGCAATTAGTTTGAAGGCTGGCCCCTCCCCTATAATACCCCTCCCGAGGAAGGGTTTTCAAAGTGCCTGGGAGACAGGGCACTGTTTGAAGGTGGTCTTTAATTTGTGTTTTTATTTTTCTTTCACCTTTTAAAGGTCTGTCCATCAGACCAGCGCTGCTTAGGGATGCCTTCCCAGGGATGGATAGCCTGCAGCCTTCCTCCAGCCTGGGTCCCTGAGCTGGGGGTGAGGACCCTCATCATAGGCCGACCTTACCCCCCAGCGCACTAGGCTTCGGATCACTTGCCGCCGCGGGGTCCCATGGGAACGCTGCCGAGGGCTCCATGTGCCGGCGGCCTTCTAGGAAGTAAGCCTGGATTCCGGAGGGGGTGAGAACTCTCTCTAGTGAAGCCGACCTTACTCCCAGCGTGCTTGGTTTGGACTCTCGCCGCCGCGGGAGTCCTCCTTGTAAACGCTGTCGACAGTCAGCACCGGCAGCATGTGGTGAAACGCTGCATTAACGGTGGCTATGCTTGGGCTCCGGAAGGGGTGAGGACCCCCACCATAGGCATACCTCACCCCCAGGGCACCGTGTTACAAAGCTGCCGCACCCTGTGCTCGGTTGTGCTGATAGCAGCGTTATGCTGAAGATGGTGCTTTCTGCCGGCCCCTCCTCCTTATGCGGTCAGATCTCCGATCCATGGAGCTAACTGCCGCTCACCAACACTGCCTCTCTCCACACTTTCCGGGACACCAGGGGTGAGTAGGAGGGGGAGGAGACCCCTGCCCCATACTTTGACTAACACACCTGTGTTGTATCCTAATCAGTGAAGTTTTCTTGTTTAATATCCCCTTTTGTGCTCCTTAAAAAAAAAGCCATAGGTGCTGGGACTGCCACCCTTCTCCACATCATTCAGACCTCCGGGTATGGAGCTAACTGACGCTGGAAAGCCTGCATCTATCTCTCTCTCACTTCTGGAATGCCAGACCGGTGAGTAGGCTGGGGCAAACAACAGCAGCAGCTCCCTGTGGTAGTCTGTATGCTGGTGTGATTTCTGCCACTGTATCACTACTGTTTCTGGCTGGCCCTGTGTATGGTGAGTGAGACACCGCACCACACGGATTGGGCACATCNGGATTGGGCGCGTAGGGCGTGGTACTCAGACATCCTAAAGATGGCGGTAGGCCCACCCGTAAGGCTACCGCTTCGTCCAGACCTGCTCACACAGGGTCCGCTTAAATGCCACGTCTTGACAGTCATTATCAGTCTTGACAGTCATTATCAGTCATTCAGATTAAGGCTAGGAATCCGTCATCTTCAGCAAATTATTATAGGGTATGGCGTACTTAGGTGGGCTGGTGTGAAGCTCAGGGCATCCATACCTCCTGTTTTTTATCTTCCCAGACTCCTTGCGTTCCTTCAGTCACGGTTGGAAAAAGGACTGCGGTCTTGCATCCTTGAAATGGCAAGTGTCTGCCCTTACTATTTTCTTTCAAAGAAAGGTAGCTACAGTGAAGGATGTGCAGACATTTTTTGCAAGGAGTCCGGCATATCCAACCTCCATTTGTTTATCCTTTGGAACCATGGGATTTGCTTCTAGTCTTACAGGCACTTACTAAGTCGCCTTTTGAGCTTTGGAATCTGCTGATTTACATTTTCTTTCTTAGTAAGTTGCATATGTGTTAGCAATTTCTTCAGCCCGTAGAGGGGCCAAATTAGGGGCATTATGTGCTAGCCCCCCAGTTCTTAGAACAAAACCTTCTTTTGTTCCTAAGGTGGTATCTAGATTCCACCTTAATCAGAAAATTGTAGTTCTGGCTTTTCTTCCAGGTCAAGATTCTGCAGATTTCTCATTAAAATTGTTGAATATGGGCGTCTGCTGAACAGCTGTGTCGTGTGCCACTTAGTCATCGGTTCACACTTTCATAAATTTTTATAGGCCACAAGTATTTGCAACACAAAATGTCGCCTTTGGTCGTAAGGTGTTGCAAGCAGCGGTGGTGGAGCAAGCCCTCCCCTAGGGGTATCTTTGGTAAGTCCCCAAGGTCTGCAGTGTCCCCCAATTGGATGCCAGAGAAAATTGGATTTTTGGTCTTACCTGTAAAATCTGTTTCTTTTAATCCATTGGGGGACACTGCGCGCCCACCCATTGCTCCTCTCATTAGGTTGGTTAAGCTTTAGTTAACTAGGTCCCCTGTCTCTGGGGCTTTGTGAGTAAATAACTGAGGTTTCCTTCCTGGGGAGGGGTATTATAGGGGAGGGGCCAGCCTTCAAACTAATTGCTTAAAGTGCCAAAACACCAGACACTTACAATACCCCAAGGTCTTCAGTGTCCCCCAATGGATTAAGAGAAGGGGATTTTACAGGTAAGACCAAAAATCCAATTTTTGTATTTTTTGTTTTCTTTTTTTTCACAAAGTCTTCCATGTAAAAGAAGGATAAACAAAGTGGAGCAAGCCACCAAAGCACTGACAAACAGCATGATGGAACAATTGCAAGATATGGAGTGTGCCATGTCTGCATGAAAGAATCACCATGACTCTCTTGCACAAACTTCTGTCTGTCATGCTGAACATTAGGAACACTCTCCTAATCCTCATAACAAGAAAGATGCTAGGTCTCGTCTATGGCACCCAGAGACCGGACATAAACCAGCATTTACTGTACAATTTACATAGATACGCTTAACATTCAGCTTACATGCAGTACATTACGTACAATATATTATCCCATTGTCAGAAAGACTTCCTTTGTGAAAGTCTGGATCTTTAGGATCCATATTCATCCAAAAGTCTGAAGCCCACATATGCAGCGCCAATTGGAGGTGTTTTCTGATCACAACCAACAGAAAATGCCAATATCTCATAATTCTGGATATCCAGATTAAAGTGTAAGCAAAAGTTTCAAAGTTTCATCTAGAGCAGTGGTTCTCAAACCTATCCTCAGGGCCACCTAACAGTGCATGTTTCCAGGTCTCTTTGCTGGAGCATAGGTGTATTCGGGGCTGATCCGCATGCGCAGATCGGCTCTGAATAGCACGGAGTCGGGCGTTCCACGACATTTCTCATTTGCATGTGCGCCTTTAGCAGGGCTAAGCCCTGCTAATTGCTAGCGCAGCATGCACCATGTCAGGACATGGTGCAGGCGTAGTGCAGAGGGAGGGAGGGAGGCAGGTATTGTCCTATGGATAATTACCTGCCTCATTAACTGTAAAAAAAAGGTAAAAAAAAAAAAAGAATAAAATATGATTTTATTATTTAAAATGTGTCTGTGTGGTTTTTTTTTTAACATTATTTATTTATTCATTTATTATTTATTTATTTTTTACATTAGAAAGCCGGCATTGAATGCCGGCTCTCCTGCTCGCAGCGATCGCTGTTTTTTACATAGCGCACGGAAGCGGGGCATAAGGCATGCCCCACTCCCTGCGCTCTAAATAGCAGAGACCTGGCGGCCGCAGCGTGAATCAGGTCCTTCATTGCTAACTGACATGTGGACAGGTTCACAGGTTGTACTCATTTAATTTGTGATTGTGAAGAGACCTGGAAAACATGAATTGTTAGGATATGTTTGAGAACCACTTATCTAGAGCTTTAAAAAAAACTTTTGCCAGATAAATTTTGCTCCAATATCAGAAATAATTTCATGAGGACAATAATAACAGCAAAATACCTTAATGAAGTTTGTCTAAGGTGGAAGTAGAAAGTAATCCTTTCAGTAGGGTAAGTGTGCTGCTTTGGATAAACCTATCCATGATTACCTATTTTGGTCTTTCAGCTTTAGGCATTAAAAAACATACCTGTCTAGGAATAAAATCAAAAACAGCAACTTGAGAAAAAAATCCCTTAAACTATATGTGACACAATGTGACAGCACCTCTCTAGCACCTTAAAAAAGCTGAGAAAAAAACAGATAGTACTTAAAACACAGAATAATTATAACTAGAAGTATTTTTTATTTGGAAGACAAAAAAAAAACATTAATATTGCACTACGATACAGATCCCAAAAAACATACAATACTTTCATGTAATTAAAATAACATCGTGTTCTTCTCTGAACAATATGAATACTTGGTTGAAATCCAACAAGAGCACACATACAATTAAAATGATCAGTGAAGTACCGTCTGTTCTAACTGCTAGCGACTAAAGTTCATACTAACACTAAACGGATACATTGTGTAACTGTCCAGCACACATTCTTTCACTGCATCCCTTTCATGTCTTGATTTTCATATTGTACCAATAAAATGTGTTCATATAGAGAAATGACTAACAGATACAAGTATCATGCAAGCACAGTTTTTGTTGCACAGAATAAATTCCTAAGTGAATACATTTAGAATCCCCACCAAGAAAATAAGCAAATAAAATTATAGTAATGTTTTGAGTATAGTTTCTTTTGGGAAATCATCTCTATAGCTATAAAAAAATGAGTATTTTGGCAGTAGAGCAGTTTTAATATTAAGGCTAATTCGAAAATTGTACATAATATAGTCCAATAGCTAAACTGATCATTGAAAGCTGACTTTAATGAAGGACGCACAATAAATCAAAATGAACTTAAAACTGACATAATAAATAAAATGGGAATGGACGTTACATGAATAATAAATAAATGCATTTAAGCATTTTTCTGTTGCTGTGGAGTACTAGTGGTAGTACTTACAACACATTGCCAAGCCACTGCTAGTAATAGCTAATTACAGGGTCAGCAGTGAGCAATATTGACTGTACCAGAGACAGGGCAACAAATAAAATATGTCAAATGCTTTTGTTATATTAATATTTTATATCCCATGTTAAAAAGTTAATGAATAACATAAATAACATAGTTTGATTGTATAACATAGTACTTTATCATTACTGTTAGCAAAAAACTCATCAACAATGGAAAAAAATAAGAAATAGATAAGAGCATATAAGCAGCGGCCACTATTGTCTGCCCTGGTAATTCAACTGTGTCTCCCTTAGTGTTTATAGCAATGACTCTAAGTGAAACACTGATATATTAACGGCCTCTACAGAGCACACTGGTAGATTCATATGTTAGAGCGTGTTAGACCCATATTTTGCACCGAGCACTAGGGGTATAATCTAGATCTGAAAAACAGGCGGCTGCGCTGCAATAAAATGATATATAAAAAGCCTTAACTATCTAGAGCTGCCCTTCTGTCTGCTAGCGCTTGCGACTGAAGGAGCGACTATTTAAATCAGAGAAGGGGCATTTATCTAATTTAAATATGCGCTCCAGCCGGGGTTGAGGGCAGCGCTTCAGTGCTGCACCTGTCCTATGCTTATAAAAACCCTAACACTGTGAGGGTGTGAGGGGAGTGATTATATTTTGCTCAGTGTTTTATACAATACATTTTTTAACAGTAATAAATTGGTGCACAGTTATAAATAAAGTCCTGTAGAGTTTCAGTGCAACCAGCAGAAATCACTTGTTTGCTTTGGTTTGGTTTCGGTGGTGGAACAGCACATGTAGCAGTGGTGAAAATAACAGTGGCAGATAGACTGAGATCCCTGATTTGATATTAATTAATATAATTGATAACTCTATTAAAGAATAGTGATTAATGATAATAGAATTAAAGTCCCAGTATTGATAAAATCCCAGTATTAATAAACTAACATTGGCAATACTATATGCAGTTTAATAGAAGACATAGGCTTAAATTTACTAAGCTGAGAGATTGTTGTGAGATTGAAAAGTGGGGATGTTGCCCATAGCAACAATCAGATTTGAGCTCACATTCTCCAGTGCGTAAAATGAAACTGAGAGCTTGAATCTGATTGGTTGCTATGGGCAACATCCCCACTTTCCAATCTCACTGCAATCTCTCGTAAATTTAGGCCAGAGTTGCAAAAGTGTACTTCTATTACTTACGACAACTAAGCCTGGCCCACATGACCATTGCTACACAAATCTAGAGGGAATCAGACGATAACATAAGCACATAAAAAAACGGCAAGCTAAATTGTCATATCTGCAAGAAACTGGAACAGCTGTACCTCATCACCAGTATAAACATTCCCACTGAGGCCTCTCCATATACAAGTGCCATAGATAATCGTTTTACATTTTAGTGACAATTGGAGAACCACAAATAAATATGCCCAGACTTCAGTGGAGTCTAATGAATCACACATTTCACTAAGTTTTCTACACAGAAAAAGAGTCTCTCCAAATCTTGGTTGGAAAAGTTATTTAAAAAAGCAATACTTTCTGTAACCACATAGACATCTTTGTTCATATATACTACCAGATTTAAGGTACTGTATTAGCTGTCTACTGTATATCACTGGCTTACAAAGCACTTAAGGGGCTATTTAAAAAGAATTGTATAAGATTTAGGTATTACTATATAGGTGTTATAATTTATGTTAAGAGATGGCTAAGATGGCTTATGGCTAAGAGAAAAGAAATAATTTAGGGCAGTGCAACAAAACCTTTTAGTATGAATAAATATCACGATGAAGGTGGAATTTAGTTTATATATTGTGATAGACTCAGTGGAAAAGTGGTAGAGGAACAGTATATTTGTCCCAGGTTCCTGTCCTATGCGTTTTAAAACCCCATGCAGAATGTTAGTGTGTGTTTCTGTTCGGAAACTCTTCAGCTGTGTTCAGCTTTAATGAAAGCTGTTAAGGGTCCCTAGGGTTGTATGATGAAGAGAGGGAGAGTCCACCATCCACAAAGTGAACACACAGCAGCCTATATTGTGGGGCGCAGAGAAGTCACTTAATCATATCTTGTATTACACTACTGAATAGGCTTCAGACAAACAATTGGCACAGTTCTCTCACAAGTATGACAGGTTGTCAGGTTGTGTCTCTCTCAGGCTGTGTGCCTGCTCCCAGGTAAGTGACCCTTTTAAGATAAATTGTTCCAATCGAAAGATTTTTCAAGAGTGGGTAAAACCATTTTGAATTGCAGGGGAGGTAAAATGAATGTTAGTGTGTGCATGCAGGGAGAATACTTTATTTTTGCATGTTGCACACAGATACTGACCAGCGTTACTGTTACACTGTTATTAGACTTGTGCTGGAAACATCATCTCTCAAAAGAGAAAAGGAGAAGACAGAGATATCAATTGGTATTGTCCGCACAACTATACATATATATTATTACAAGTGTATGATGCTTTTGAATCGTTTGAAAATTTCCCCATATGACGACTCCAGGGAAGGCCCGAATATGAAAAAAAAATATAACTTTTATTGATAAACGACTAATATGATCATCATCATATTAGTCGTTTATCAATAAAAGTTATATTTTATTTTCATCATACACTTGTAATAAAATATATGTATAGTGTTGTGCGGACAATACCAATTAATCTCTCTGTCTTCTCCTTTTCTCTTTTGGAGTATCTTGTGTTGTATTTAATGCCTGTCCTGCACCTGTCCTGCACCTGGAGGTTAAATATGTAATTCTATATCATTGGACTTAGAATCTCTCCAGTATACATCATTATTTTACCAACTTGGTGCTGTCACCACCGGCACTCTATTTTTGAGAGCCACCCTCCTATATCTACCAAGGTTCTGTGATCATCCTGGCCCGGGTCTCACAAACTCCGGGCCCCCCGCGTGATGCCAGGACATCATGACGTCACAATGTCTAAACATTGTGGTCAGGCCTATTTAAACACACTTAGACACTAATAAAGGCGTCTAAGTGAGTTCAGGCATGCACAGCAGTACCGTGTGCCGGTCCCCTGCCAGGTAGTGGCAGGGTGAGGGGACAGCAGGGCCCAGGACAGTAGGCCCGGCTGTCCCCCTCTGATGGCGGCCCTGGACTCTTGTCATCTGGCATAAGCGGAGGCTTTCTGGTGAAAACAGCCAAGGTCACAGCGGCATTGGGCTAACCGAGGGAAGACAGAAGAAGAAAAAGATAACTTTTGTGAAAGTCTCAAGCAGCAAGAGATCTGCAAGTACAGATGCTCTAAATCAGTAAACATCTAAAGCCTAGGCAAGCCAGGTGGGCTTTATTTTTTACCCATTTTAAATTTGCAAATACCTTCCAACTGGGTTCTTTTCTGCCGGGAACATGGTTCCCCCCTCCCACCTGTCTCCATCATTCCTAGCTCTAAAATTGTTAAAGGTCTTACTCAAGACTTATCTCTTCTATTGCAAGAGCAGGATCAGGCTCCTACTAAGACTCCTTCTAATCACTTATTTGTTTCTCCCAATCTCAGGAATTCCATTCTTTCAAAAGCTCATTCGGGAAAGGCCTCTAGACATCCGGGCTTCTGGAAGACACAAAGATTAATTTCCCATACTGTTTGGTGGCCAGGCATTTCTAAGGATGTGACGGACTTTGTTAATTTTCAGTGAATTCTGTGCCTGAAATAAAACTGTCTGTTCCTTACCCATCGGGTCAATTGATTCCTAGGACGCGCCTGTCCATGGTTTTTATCATGGAACTTTCTGTCTCTGACGGTTTCACCACCATCTTGGTGGTAGTGGACAAATTCAGCAAGATGGCTCATTTTATTGCATTGAAAGGTTTTTGAAAGTTAACCATTTTGTTCATCCAAAATATCTTCAGGCTTCATGGCATTCCGTAGGATATAATTTCAGACAGAGGTGCGCAATTTGTGGCTCAGTTTTGGAGATCTTTTTGTGCTGCTTTGAAGATTAAGTTGAGTTTGTCCTCTAGTTACCATCTGCAATCTAATGGTCAAAAAGAATGTATTAACCAGAATCTTAAACAATACTTACGTTGCAATTCTTGTGTTCTTGGACAATTGGTCACAAATCTTCCATGGCCTAAATTTGCATACAACAATGCGTACCACTCGGTCACCGCTACTTCTCAGTTCTTCTGATATCCCACTTGTCTTTTTTCATTTAAAAACTCCCAGTCTATTACAGCCTCCTTTAGTTTATGACAATATGAAACAAGTTCTGTTTAATGCCTTATACTGTTACTTCTGAGGATTGATTTCAAATGCAACCACTGTTCCCAAAGGCTCCTTCATCTACATTATTGGTCCAGGATAGTCTGGTTTCTGGTCTGGACTCAGCACTACACTCTATGTCTGGATAATTAAAATCCCCCATGATTAAATCTTGAACTAGCTGTGCAGACTTTTCAATCTGCTGTGAAGTTGGGCTTCCTCAAACAAACTTATATTAGACGTTTTATAGCATGTCCCTATCACCAAATCCTTTGAACTTTTACTTCCACTATATTTTCACATACATTCACTCTACATTATCACCAATACCTTTGTAAATAATTTCCTTAATACTATGTTTTTACATAAAGGCATCCACTGTCTCCCCTTTTATTGACCATATCCCTCCAAAAAAGAGTATAGATCTTTAAGTCTGCTGCTCAGTCATGTGATTTATCCCACCATGTTTCTGTATAACGCAGTGTTACATGGAAGTGTACAAGCATAAGTGAGTGGGACTATTAGACATACCACACCAATTATTGAAGGGTCTCTTTTATCAATTTGTTAGCTGATTTTCCACAAAAAGGTCCTTAGATGTAGTAAAAGATTTTGTCCTTTAAAAGTTCCGAATGTCTTATTGGTCCATTATGAGTCCTCCCATGTATAGTTCATATAATTTGAAGAATATCCGGATAGAAATTGGCCAGGAAAGGAACAAGAAACCGGAAATAAAACAAAAACAATAGAGGTTATAACAAGCACTCTACCACTGCATTAAATTAAAAAATGACACTAGAAATAAAATAATATAAAAATAATTTTATTCCATACAACATAAATAAAACATATAATATAAAATGAGATAAATAGATAAGATAAATTAATAACTAAAGAGGTGGATAAAATTTCTAAGCCCAAAAAGTGTGTTTGGACAAAAAGTCCCACTGTAGGTGCAGGTAACAGCTACCCGGGCGCTGGATGGAAAAACAATCACCTTAAATGTTAATGTTGTCCAGATGGCACTTGGGGGAACTTCCACTGACAGTCACAACATCTGATGCGTTTCGGGGATCCTCCCCTTCCTCAGAGCGATCTGAGGAAGGGGAGGAGCCCCGAAACGCGTGGATAAGGCATTGAAGAATATGTAAATCCACAGATAAGAGCATTTTTCCCTTGGAACTAGAGACCCTTGATTCAAAGAACTTCTCAAAAACACAGCTCTGAATCGAGCGCAGGGAGAGGGGCATGCCATATCCCCTCATCAATTTCTCTCAAATCTCCTCTAATCTAAACCCCTTCTTACTGAACCCACTAAACGTCTTTGGTTTCTTCCATCATTCACATTGTACATCATGCTACATCATTATATTGTAGTCTCCACATGCACCCTAACAAGCCCTCTGAATTTCTCCATGCACCAGAACCTCACTCATGCACTCCCCAGAGCTTTCTCGAGCACCTTCAGTATTTCACCTAGGGCTGATACCTCGATCCGGCTTCCATTTCTCCCAACGAACCCCACTCTGGTACTCCAAACAATGTCTCACACCCCTGGGGTTTTTTTTTACAGAAACAAACTACAACTCTATACCGAATCCTGTAAACATTGCCAAGCAACGGGATCAATACTCTCAATACTCACTTATCTGCGGTACCGCCCAGGGGGCTATGTAAGTTCTTGACGTAGGACTTTCCATTGAAATTGTTTCCATGTATCCCAAACCTATACAGCCATGTTCAGATTTGAATCGGGTGATCTTTGCTGGGGCATGCCCAGGCAGTTTATTGGATCCTCAGAGTGTGTTATTCTTTATATACACAGCAAAACAATATTTCTCTGACATGCGCCATGTAATGTATATACTAACCTCTGAATTGGGGTCACTACGCCAATGAATCTATAAACCAGTTTTGAGACAGGATAGATTGCAGTATTGTATTAAAGAGCAATTCCAGCAGTTTCCTGTGGTGAAAAATGTAATGGTTGTATAATAGACATATTGTAGTTGCTTTAAGTACTTTAACCCCTTCGCGCTATAGGGCGTACATGTACGCCCTGGTAAGTAGCACGTTAACGCTAATGGGCGTACATGTACGCCCTCGCTTTAAAGGGGCACTCTGCCATGCCGGAGGGTGTCCGGGTAGAGATAACGGCTGTCTCAGACAGCCGTTATCACTACCGATCGCCACAGGACCAATCACAGCGGTCCTTCCTTCGGCGATCGCTGTGATTGGCTAGTCAAGTCTGACCAGCCAATCACAGCGTTTGTAG
>JABWIB010000018.1:189873-265319 GCA_016617825.1 Platyplectrum ornatum | reverse complement strand
GAAAATATGGAATTGGAATCAGATAGTTGAGTGGATACGATCTTCATTACAGAATAGATAACAAAGGGTTGTAGTATATGGAATCCATTCAGGGGATGGTAGGGTGACCAGGGACCTGTACTTGGACCGTGTTATTNAATATATTTATTGGTGACATTACACAAGGTATCCGGGGTAAAGTATGCCTTTTTGCAGATGACNCAATGATATGTAACAGGGTAGAAACCAGGAGGGCTGAAANCAATGATGGATGATCTGGGTAAAATGGTGTCAGTATANTTTTAATTGCACAACTGGCCAGACTGGAAGGGCCATGTGGCTCTTATCTGCCATCACTTTCTNTGTTTCTAGTGTGTGAGTGGGTGTGTGCNTGGTTGTGAATTTAGGTGTCACTCNTTGGGCTTATGGAAAGGAATAGAGGACCAAGCCAGCATTTAGCTGTTTCAATGCATACAGTACACCTACATGTTCAGTAAAATCTGTAATTCTGCTGGATTGTGACCTAGGACACCAGTGTCTACCCAGCCTTATATTCTGCTCTTACTATTCACTCTCTTATTGTCAACATAAAAAAAATATATATATATATATATATATATATATCTTCAATTTTCAAATTTCTCTTTTCAGTTCATTCATCAGACAACACCAGAATGGAGCTTATCATCCCTGGAGAGCAGCATTTCTACGTCAAAGCTGTAAACGCAGCAGAAAGGCAGAGGTGGCTGGTAGCATTAGGAAGCTCCAAAGCTTGTTTGACAGATACCAGAACCAGGAAAGAGAAAGGTACAAGTATCCAGTGTCATTAGTTCTAATGGCCATGGTTCTGGTATATTATAATTGTCCTCACTACCGACACATATTTTATTTTTTGAAATCCATGATTCCTGATGTCATTCAGTAACTAATCTTAGGGTCATATCTGTTCAGTTCTGTTATAGACCCATGAGACGGCTGCAAGTATAGTTTATATAAAGGGTGCTGGTTAGGGAATGTGCGTCTTCTGTGCATCAGTATTAGGGTAGTGTGGTAGATAATGAACATTTAGTTATGCGTAATGGCTCATTCCTTCAGTGCATTCAGCTGTTTATAAAATAACGTGTAATATTATTTGCAGAAATCAATGAAACCAATGAATCTTTGAAAACCAAAATGTCAGAACTGCGTCTGTACTGCGACCTTCTGATGCAGCAGGTCCACACTATCCAGGAATTTGTCAGTCAAGATGAGAATCGCCGAACACCAAGTGCTGAGGTAAGAGACAGACAGACAGACAGACGCAGCTACTGTTTTATGAAATGAGATACTACATTACCTAGTTTATTTTACATCTCATGCAAATGGATCTATTTATGCCCCATTTTACTACCTCCTTCATCTATGGTTACAATTATAAAATTTTTTACTGTACTTTATAAATCCAAAATCACTTTGGTAGTTCGAATGCAAGNAGGGAGTGAACTTCCCTGTCACTCCCCCTCACTCATACGGTATACACATACATGTCAAGAACTCTTCCTTATCTCCTCTTCATGGATCTGCCTCCTTACAAAAGCAGAACCGCACAGAACTGTTTAGCACAAGTTATCCTAATCTGGGATTCAGAACGTAGCATCTGCCANAAACATACATAGAAAAATAAATCCATACACTCTAAGGTCCCCAAGCATTTTATGGTATAAGGAAATGTCAGGTGAGGAATTGCATCATTCATCCTGTGTCGACTATTCTTTTTTTCTCCCCAAACAAACAGAGCCAGCCAGTTTGTAGTTGAAGACTGTGACGTGTCACCTGTCAGCACTGCTGAATAGCTGGTTTGCATTGTTATGGGCCTTTGCTATTTGCGTGAGAATAAATGTCCTTCTGTAATTGCCAAATAAACAGGTGATGGATTCCCACTTCCACCTTTCATCAGAGCTTTAAAGCTATGTGGAGGATGTCACTNCAGAGAGTGTCCTTCCTAGTGAAAGTTTTTAGTCCGTTAATGTAGGAATCAATCTTCTGATGCTGCATTTGCAAATAATAGTTACAGATATTCATATATAAGCTCTATTGACCAAAACTGACCCCTTATTCTGTTCCGTTAATAAGTATTTGCCTTGATTCTTACTTGTTCCTTAATTGTAGTTTCCACTTTATCATAAACTTTTCACAAGATGACTTTGGTCTCACCACCACTTACTACCTGGATTGCTTGTCTGTGCTATGTGTTTTATTTATCATTCATCAATGTACTTAGCCAGCTTAGCCATTACTGTCATTTCCAGCTCCTATTGTCTGTCTTAAGATCACAACAGACTGTATGGTAATTGAGTTGCTCAGCTGAATATCACATATGACTGTTTTGTCAGAACACACACACAAAGATTGGGTCATTCTATTAGGAGTCTGAATTGTCACATAAAGTGTGTGTGCTACCGTGTTTTCCTGATAATAAGACGCTGTCTTATTTTTTTTTTTCAGGACAAAATAACACCATAGGGCTTATTTTCGGGATAGGGCTTATTTTATTGACCTGCTTTTAATGCAATCATGGCCCTCCAAGTGCTGCTGACATTATGGCACCTCGTTGTTCCCCCAAGTGTTGCTGACATTATGCACCTCATTGGGGTATATTTACTAAGCAGGGAGATTGCAGTCAAATTCGAATTTGGGGAAGTTGCCCATGGCAACCAATCAGATTTGAGCTCTCAGTTTCATTTTACACTCTGGAGAATGTGAACTCAAATCTGATTGGTTGCCATGGGCAACTTCCCCAAATTCGAATTTGACTGCAATCTCCCTGCTTAGTAAATATACCCCATTGTGATTTCAATAGGGCTTAATTTCGGGGGAGGTCTTACTTTAGACAGTTTACTGTAAAATAGGGTAGGGCTTATTATCAGGATAGGTCTTATTATAGGGGAAACATGGTATGGTATATAGCATAGTGATTCGCCATCATCACATATTTATTTGTACTACGTAGCTATTTATTATGTATAGGATAGGTTTACATGTGAGGTAATCTCCATTTCCATATTTGTGTTTCTTTAGAACATGAATGAAGCCTCTTCTCTGCTCAGTGCAACCTGCAACACTTTTATCACCACACTTGAAGAATGTGTGAAAATAGCAAATGCCAAATTTAAACCAGAAATGTATCAGCTGCCTCCTCCTGAGTCTCCGGTGTCTGCCGTGTCTCCTTCCCCCGTACAAATGGTAATCAATAAGAAACCAGTTTCACACATGCAGTCATGAATATGTCTTGAGTGTGTGGTCGTTTATCTAGTATATATTATATCTAGTATATTACTTTTCCTCTAAGGGGATAGGAAAAGTGGGAGATGTTTCCTATAGCGCATGTGTATATATATTCAGAAAGGACAGGGGCGGCTCATGGTGTAATATATTCATTTTATTCTGACACACAAAAAAAAGCTCTTCAAAGCAAATACCACATAAAACTTTTCATAAAAGTACATCAGAAGTAAGTTCCACAGCGCTTAATGAATTTACCGCTACTCCCGCATTCTCCCATCTTCAGGACATAGGGACCTAGTCACCTAGGCAATTAGCTTGAATAGACGCTACAGTAGGATAAAAGTTTCTANGTGGAACCAGAATTAACTTGGGAGGTGGCCTCCTCCACCCATACACCGATACTTCATCAGGGGGGAGTGGTGGGCACAGAGCTACAATATTTATAGGCATGGAGCGACTTGAATACATATATAAATTGCTCATAGTATTAAAACAATTCTAAAAGAGCATGAATAGTATACCTCCTAATATAATACATCACAGCCTATTGTAATACGAATCGTAGGAACCGTTCTAGCTATGTTGAGTACTATAGCTAAGCGGAGAGTTAAAGAATCAGTGCCGGCATTCATCAATAATTATGGATGATGTAGGAACTGAATCAAATCCTTCATTGAGTCAGTGAGGGACATGAGCTTCAAAGATTATTATCCAGAAGAATTCCCGCTGGGACAACTTTAATAACCTGTCACCTCCATGTTTATCCTCCTGTACAACTGCTATCACTTTGACCCGTAAAGCATAATTTTTGAAGGTACACGGTTCAAAAAAAATTATGGACTGGACTGTATAACGTATTATTGTTATTATTTTTTTTGAGGGGGACATTACTAGAACAATTATCATTCAAGTGTATGGGGCGAAATTGCCACATTTATTAGCACCAATCCCACTAGAGCGACAGTGCAGTGTGTGATTGGTTCCTGCATTCCTTCCCCTCTTGCCAAGATGGCAAACTGATTTAATTACTTTACATAAAACCGCACAGTGAGTCCTAATGTCTTGAACAAAAGAAAACAGTATTATGGCTGTCTTCAATTCTCTGGAAGTTATAGAGCCACCTCCTTAGTAAGATGCACTTAAACCAATGTAAGGTATGTCAGCTACAGTCCTGTGTTACAGAAGATGAAATTTACATTTAAAAACTGCTCAGTTATCAAATGTAATCTTTTGCTTTTTTCATTTTTAAAGATGAAGCGATCCATGAGCCACCCAGGCACCTACACATCAGACAGGTAGGTGGGGTATGGTTCCACTAACCCTCTTCATTAGTTAAACTAATGTTAAACTAAGATTATGGACAAGACATGTTTGAAGCTGTCTTATTCACTGGATAGACTAGCAGAAGATGATCACAACTCTCGAACTGGCTACTGTACAGTGTTGATGATAATACTGCAATACTGCACCATACATTCTATGTCATATAGCAAGTGTTTTGTTCTGTAGGGGTGTGCTTTGTTAGTAAAGAACTAGTTACAACTAAATCTACATCAATGCACTCTGAATGTTTTATTTTCTTGAATAGACTGACTTTGGTTAATCTCTTTACACTTCAGCATAACAGTAACCTCTTCTCACAGAATTCTGAAGCTTACTATCAGTAAATGTTTTTACAATTGTCACATTTTTATTCGGATGGGACATACTAATATGCACACCTATTAGCATAAAAACAAATTAACACACATGTACAGATACAAGTCTGGATATGGTCCTTTTATGTATATAAAGCAGTGAACTGTATGAATGTCTTTTTGTGTATAAAGCAGTGTGAAAATCTTATGTAATGGTCTACATGTGTTTTATAGGTTGAACCCCAAGGAACCTGCATCCTCACTTCATCGAGCATATCACAGGAGGAGAAGTGCTTACTCAGACACGGAAACTGCCAGTGATGGCCCTGTGGAAGACTCGCGTAAGTATTTGTAGGGCTTTTTATATTGGTAGAAACACTTCGCAAATTTGTTCACTCTTTTCCTACAATTTTGAAAATGGAAACCAGGTTTCATGCATAACTTGAAATATATAACACTGTTCAATGACCATATGTGTACATAGAATGAAGTGGTATTTTTTTAGTAACATATTATATATATATTTCCATAGGTTCTGTGCATTGCCCAGCAGTTGGCATTAATGGTGGTTTGCCTCCAACCAGCAACCTGGAAGAGTGTAAGATGAAATCAAAGACGCCGTCTGAAGCCGAGGATTCTCCCACGTCCTTCTCTTCCTGAAGCTTGAGAAGAGAATTTTATGTGTTATTACACTTGTGAACGTCCTGCTATGCAAAGGCAGCATGTGTTAGACTCTTGTGTCATAAAAAAAAAAATTACGTTTGTTGGACCTTTTTAGATGGATTTCGCTGCACTTTATATAATAATGTAAATGCAAACTTTGAGGTGAGTTTTATCTTTGTACAGGTTATTCACATAAGTATTTTCCTACTAACCTTCACAGACTGAATGTGCATTCTTGATCAAATGACTGCATTACCAATATATAGAATATGCAATATAGCAGAGGGATTTTGAGCAAGTTTCCAGCCGTTGGGGGATATATACGAAGATTGCATCTCTTCCGTATTTATACCTTTTAGATTCAGTGTGGTTGCTGTATGCTGTATTTTTCTATGCACTGAAAGGCTCAGTTACACCAAACATTGATGTTTAGAAACTGTATTGGGAGTTAAACATTGTATATAATGCCACATTGGCACCAAAGTGGAACAGTATATAATATAGACGTGGGCATTATATTGGTATTAATATATTTTTTCCTTCTCCCTGTTGCCAAATTAGAGCATCGTGGGAATTGTAGTTTGGAATCTAAAACCATGGCCTAAATTTACTAAGCTGTGGGATGTTGCCCATAGCAACCACACTGATTCCCGCTTGCATTCTCCAGTATGTAAGATGAAACAGAGAGCTTGAATCTGATTGGAAATGTGGTGATGTTGCCCATAGCAACCAATCCCACAGTTTAGTAAATATAGGCCCATGCCTAACTTGTTTTAAAGGGACACAGAGTCTTATGAAAATGACTGAATGCAATTCCGGTTTGTCTGTGTGCGTTTTGTTTCTTTAATTCCACAAACACATAATATAGGACCAGATCCAGAATTGAAAAATAAGAGGAAAACTTACAATAGCACAACCATATTGAATGTCAGGGGGAAGAAGCATCATGTGACTGCAGTAATGTGGTCTCAGCAAACATCTGTCCTTAAAATTAAATAATAAAAAAGCAAACACAAAAACAAATAACCTTTCTAATCAGGATTTTGATTTTTTGAAGTCTATAGTGAAACTGCTAGCTTAGTGTTACGTCTAAATACAAACTTCTCCTTCTTATAACACTGCAGTAATGCTATATGGTTTAATATTAGAAAATCACAATGACTCATAAAGCTTCATATTTGTCTAAAGTATCTTTCTACAACACAAGAAATCTATTCACCTATTGTATTATTCACATTTAATACATTTGAGTCTCTGTATACACACAGAGGTCTAGAATTCCATATGGGAGAAGGGATGTGCTTTTGGACACTTAAATATCCGGGAGGGACTACTTCATGCGGACTACTCAATCCTATCCTTGCACCACTCCCAAGGATTAGGCATGTAGATTAGCTTTCCACGGCTCCTGTACAGATCTCTTAGTGTAAGGAGATCCTTGGTGGAACAAGTGCAGTGCCAGCAGAAAAAACAAGTGCGGAAGTTGGGTGAATAGCAGAAGAAGTGAGTCCAGTCAACAAATGGGAATCTGCATGAGGTGCTTACAGGCTTAACCCAAATCATTACATATAGGAGCAGCCCAAGGAGTAGATTCTGTCTTGGCCAGCTATTCTCTGTTGCCACTGCAATGCCATATGGTCTCATGCATGACCATCCACTACTGTGATTAACACTGGCAGCATGGGGTGGCAGAGGAACTGTATGATTCAGGTTAAAGGTCCTGGTATTGGTGCCACTCGCCTCTCCTGCTGACAGCAATGATCCTGACATATGAGGAGGGCAATTGTTTAGAATTGGTAGCGTGACATAAGACCAAATATTTGTACCCCGAGCGTTACTCATACAATTATTGTCCATTCCATCCTGACCACTCGGTTTAGCAGTTCACCTGATATATTATATGATTGTCCGGATTATCGCTGTGGTGTATGCACAGATTAGCACAACAATGATGTGACATGGAACATGGGAAGGTAAATACATACATGCAGATTACATTAATACAAACCTTTCACCAACAGGGAAAACATGCAACACCTGTGTTTACATTCTTCATAAAGTGTGTTCCATTCCCCTATACAAAGCACATAAAATGTTTAAAGCTGGCTTAGATGTAATGTCAATAATGGCTTTATTTGCTCTTGAATGTAATTTTCATTACTCATTACTTAAGCTGGCCATACACTATAAGATAAATTGTTCCAATTGAAAGAGTTTTCAAGAGCGGGTAAAACCATGATGAATTGCAGGGGAGGTAAAATGAATGTCAGTGTTTGCATGCAGGGAGAATACTTTATTGTTGCATGTTGCACACAGATACTGACCAGCGTTACTGTTACACTGTTATTACACTTGGGCTGGAAACATCATCTCTCGTCTGTTATTCAAAATGGTTTTGCCCATACTTGACTAAATCGTTCCTAACGATCAGATTCTGCCTGTATATGCTTTCTTGATCAGGACAAAATGAATCCAATGTTCTAAAATATTGTTTGTCTCCTAGAAAAAAATATTTAAAACAGATTGTCATTGAAAATTTACCATGCAAACCGTGTCGTGCATGCATTTCATAGCTGTGCTCTTATTAATCAGATCGAGCTGAAGCAACTCCTTATAATCACTAGAATGCTTTACGTTAATATCCTGCAATCCTCTTTCTGCAATGCTTCTCTTCATGGATGGATGTGTTTTGGCTATGGACAGAACAACTCTAATTTGGTGGCAGGCATGAACGAATGTACATGCTCCCATATACTGGAAGTCTTTCCGGAAAGACACCCAGTACATCACACATAAAGCCTTGACTAAACCCTCACCTCCGATTTTCATTATGTCAGCTTTTTATATCGGGCTTATGTATAAATTGTCATGTGGGTTCCTGGTGATGGAAATCCTGGCCATGAAAGGGGAGTTAGGATGGAGATCAGATGTTCAAAAGCAGTTTCTAAATTCTGGATTATTTGTTTCCAAAGCATTGTATTCCTTTTTGTGATTTTAAGCTGTGATGTGAAGCATCTTATTTTGTCTGTCTGTCTGTCTGTATGTCTGAGTGCATCTTTTACAATGATGTCTGAACTTCTGGTGTTATCTAATGCACGACCTTGTACTTCTGGGAACAGAAGCTGTTTTGCATGTTAAGTTATTGGTTTAAAATCAATTTAGTTAAAACATGTATAAATGGGTAGCACTAGATTATTGTTTGCTATCTGTTTAAAAGATACTTTTGGACAAGGGTTTGCGATCTCTTCCACATGGTTGTTTTGTAGTATACTCCTTTTGGTATGGTGGTATATGATATATTTACATATTTCATTTGCTTATTTATTATAGTTTGCAGTTATATCTGATCATATCCTGTTTTAAAATCAATCTTCAAATTTGTTCAGGATGATTTTAGATATTTTTAATAATAAAAAGTAGTAAATAGACTGTGATACTAGGCAAGATGATGTACAAATAAAATCTGTCTTTTTAACCTGGTAGTGCTACACTAACACTAAACAGCATACAATTCATCGCACACTGCTTATTAACCAGTAATAGTAGTTCATAGTGCCAATCTATAACAATGCAGTATACCGCTATCAGGCTGATGTGGAGTGTATGCTGGATGAAATTGCCATTGCTTATCATATATCTCCATAGGGTTTCTGCTTTAACCTTTACAGGTAGAGTGGCAGGTTAGTCACTGGTTCATAAGCATTTATGGGGTATTTTTCCCTTCTTTGTGTGAATATTACACCCTTCCTTATAAGCATCTATTAACTTATAAATTGACTTGAACATCCACCATTATGCTAAACAGTATTAATTCCATATTAAGCTGTGTCCTAAAATCTGATCTGTATAACAAAGACCATTCATATCCCAATTTGCCTAATTTTTATTCATGGATATGTCAATAAAGTAAAGGAAAGTAGCAGAATAGCATAGTAGATCCCATTTAATAGCGGTATCCAGTGTGCATTAGAACTCATGTATACTAAGACACTGTAATTGTTTAGCTTATTGACAATGTATGCTGTAGGTTCATCTTAAGGTTAAAGTTAGATTTATTGGAAAGTAATATGCAATCTATATTTTGGGGTGAAAAGGCTTAGTTCTCTCCAGTAATTTTATTTTTTTTTAATCTCTGTGGGCTGGATCCAGACGTACTATTGAATTTATGAGCAAGTGGGTAAAACCATGTTGAATTGCAGGGGAGGTAAAATGAATGTTAGTGTTACTGACCAGCGTTACTGTTACACTGTTATTAGACTTGGGCTGGAAACATCATCTCTCACTTGTAATACTGTTTGCAACTGATGAAATTTATCTCCCCTGCAACTCAACATGGTTTTGCCCACTCACTTGTAAGTTTAATAGTAAATAAGTCTTGATCTGGTCCTATGTTTGTAAACATAAATTTACAAGTATGTGTGAAATAGATGGGAAACCTCTTTACATAATACAATAGGTGCTGATGTTGCACCTGTTTTGTCCCTAGGGGCAATCCTTGGTTTGCATTTCTGGATATTTGGAAATGTAATATGCTGAGCTGCCACTAGGAGATGCTATCATTGGGCTCATGTTGTTTTTTTTTTTAGTGGACTCTGATTACCAGTTCCAGCTCTGAGGTTATATCTATCAGTTCCTCAATGATGGGATCTTCGGAAGCAGAAAGTAAAATTTGCATAGGGGCAGGGTTGTGGTGTAAGATATCATCAAGTCTTGCACCGTTTGGTGACATCATGAATTTGCTGACTAATCCCAGAGGGAGAATGGAAACTAGCAGTGAATACATTAATTCACTGCTCGTTTAGAGATTCTGTAGGTTTGCATAGACTCCAGGAATTCCGGGAGCAATGACGAATACCGGGTGAGCCTGGTCAAAGTTGCCCAAAAACCATGTTTAGTGTACTGTGTTCTTTCTAGCTTGTTCATGCTCTAGTCCTTTAATAATTTCCTGCATTCCTCAGCATCTGGTGTTCCTGTATCTAGCTACTACTTGTGTCCCATCCCAGTACCTGATATTGTGTATCTGTTTGGTGTAAATCCTGGAAGCTGTCTATGCCCTGCTGTAGTCCTACATTCATTCCCGTGTGCTTACATCTTTCCTTCCACATAATAAGTTTTGTATTTAATATATTTAATCTGTTCTATTGCATTTATGTGTGTGTTCCATTTTCTGTAATAAACTCCCAGCATTCTGTATATTGTTTTCTTCTGTTCCTTGCCTCTCAATCTGAGAACCGTAACAATATATACTGCTACCTGAAGTTACAAAGCCTGTTATACTGACCGGAGGACGCATGGGAATTAAGTATTGGTCATTAGCAATCACTAGTCATCCACATCTAAAAAAGAATATTGTCATTTTGTATTATTTATTTAACCACGGAATAATGGTGTGCAAGCTGTTTGTGTTGGTTTCTAGGTAACTGCATAAAAAATGAGTAGATGTTGAATGCACCTCCCTATTGTACCCCTAATGTAGATAAATAGTTCTCGAAGTTACAGCGTAATATTTTGCACATTCTGGTATTGTACTTGTGGCAGTCCCATAAAAAATGTTTCGTTTACTGTCTGCTTTTATTTGACAAACCAATGAAGATGCCAAAAAGTTAACCTATTCTATTTAAAAGTAAATGGAAATAAAAAGTAACATGATTGTTTTAGGAATTTCAATGTTTTGTACGTCTAATAAAACTGAGCCAACTGAAATGATTTTTTGTTTTTTTACTGTATATGACACAGTTTGCGTAATAAAGTGAAATGTCTAAATATTGGTTGGTGTTTTAAGTTGTCACTATGTGGCATAAACCATTAAACAATACTAAAGCTATGCGGACTGCAGATATTTTACCTTTAGAAATTAATCCTTACCTGTTTGGAGACCAAGGACACACGATAGATACTGGAGAAGTCCATCAATATAGCTATTTAAGGGAGACCAGTAAATTTAATTCTTACATTGCTTTGGCACATATACCGTGTTCCCCAATAATAGGACACTGTCTTATTTTTTTTTTTTAAAGGACCAAAAATACACCATAGGGCTTAATTTTGGAGTACGGCTTATGTTAATGAACACTAACACTGACATAATGCCCCAAGTGCTGCTGATATAATGCCCCCTGACGCAGACGATCTATAATATATATATACACACACTGAATATCTGTACCTCTGCCCTGGCAAGATGGCGCTATGCTCAGTGAACAATAGCAGCCTGGTACGTCAGAACGCCCCCAGTGACCCCCATGACCTGCTTTCTGTAATGTGAGGCACCGTAATGTGAGGCGGAGGGGGGGTGCAGGTTGGAGTAATCAGGAGAAAGGGTATTTGTGGGCACCAGAATGGACGCTCTATCCTCCAGTTCAATAAACCACACAATTGGATGTAATTGGATGCCGCAGCGGCATCTATGGGGAGGGCTTATTTTAGACAGTTTACTGTAAAATAGGGTAGGGCTTATTATCAGGATAGGTCTTATTATAAGGGAAACACGGTATGAAAATAAGTTTATATAGATAATGATTTGATTAAGGTAACGATGAAGCAGAACCCTTTCCTGTTATGAACATTGGCATGGTGTAATACACATACTACTTTGCTTATATGTAGCCTCTTTAACTACTTTTTATAATGCTATAACTATGTAGATTCAAGCTCTTACTTTCATTTTACATACTGGAGAATATGAGCTTAAATCTGATTGGTTACTATTGGCAACATCCCAATCTGTGGCCCAAATATAATTGATCACCATACACAATAGTGCTCACACCCACACATCACTGGCCACTCCAGTGGGCCTTTCATTATTTTCAGGCCCATGTGTTTCTTAATTTGGCCCAGCCCTTAAATCATTTCCAGAGAGGAGATGAGCATTCATCTCCTGGTAAATTGACTTTAGTACCAGGACAAATGTGGTACACGGAATTTCATCCTAGTAATGCAGATCTTGAAAAGTGGGAACGTTTTCCGATCCTAGTGATCCTAAATCTGAATCCAGCAAATCCACCAAAATTATACGTGCATGCCCTTTTTGTGATTTCAACATGAGCATATTCTGATTATAAAGTCTTTTACTTTTTCAAGTACTCAAATAGACCACAGATCAGTTCATTTAACACATGTTTAATGTGAGACCATGTGAGAAATTAACAACTAGCCAAACACATGTTGTACCAGTATGTGATGTATTGCAAACTGTACATTTTTATACTGCGACTCTGCCATTGTTTTGTTTTATATTATAACCTGGCATAATTTTGGATGTCTATTGATTACAATTACCAAATGAATTGAGCTCTGCCAGTTTCTCCTTTTAATGAAAATAATATGACATGTATGTATGTAAATGAACAAATTATATCTAAATGTGAAGGTCTGTATAACCTTTTTTAAAGGTAATAAGATATATAGAAAAAATGTCATTTAACTGTTTTGTTCAAAATATACTAACCCAGATGTCATTGTTTGGTCTCCCCATAACACATAACATAACCACAATGAAAAATGAAGAGCGAGAGAGAAGGTTTAATGGTGCAGATAACATGCTTTATTGCAATCAATGAATGTTCTCCAAGAGGTTCAATAAATACATAATAATAATAATAATAATACTACAGTCACAATGAATACTACATGAAAGAGCTACAACAAAGTAAAGGGCTTTAATTGGTTTTAATCAACAGTTTGTGTAACTGTGGTGCTTTGCTTATGTGCCCTATTCTCACAACATGTAATAATTCCTACTCTACCACACACAATCACTGCACCCTATGAACCTCTTAGGATTTTTGCCACTGATTCTGCACTCGAGTCTCTTAACTTACTGCATTGAGGGTATGGCCAGGTGTTGTTCAGTTTTGCAGCAAGTTGAGGGAGTCGACTTGTCAGAAAGAGGGCAGAGAAGTTTTTTATGAACAAAGTGCTGGCCGTTGCACTTTGCTCAAAATAAGTAATAGTCTCTGTTAAACAGTTACGGTTGTTGTCTTAGAATAATGTAAATGTTGGTGTTGCTTACAGGAGGGTAGTTGCAAGCCACACCTAAGATTTACACTTTCTTTATATGTGTAGTGTTTGCATAGTTCGTGTATAGCATCCTCTTTTGGGTGTAGGTCTTCAACAGGGAGTTTCTCAACCTGTTGAGGTAGACTTAGACATCAACGTGGTGTTGAGGCACATAGTTTAATGGCAGACAAGGTATTCGCTTCCAAAGAAACTTTCTCCTGCCTACCGTTTGTTCCAGTTGCAATTTTTTTTCAAACGTCACAAAATATACGGTACAGAACTCCATAACCGGTCATCTCGGCTATATACAGTATGTACAGTTCAAAAATCATTTAGATCATTCATTTAAATAGATAGTTATAGTGTAAATCTATGACTTTGTCAGGTAGGTACAAAAATAGTTTTCTATTTACAAAGCAGTTTTTTTCCAGTCCTTGTGAATCACTTGTAGGTGTACAAGTGAGTGTAAACGATCGATTACTTAAGGTGTGCGAACATTAATATTCACAGAGGCGGAATCCGATCCGAAAGAGTTTGTTAGTTTCAGTGTATAACGACCACCATCGTTGCTTTTGACATCCATGATGATAAGAGTGGTCAGGTCTTCAGAGGTTTCGATATGAACACGGCCCTTTTGTTCTTCAGTTGGAACAGATCGTCCAGATTGGGACCATGATATTTCTGGAGTGGGTTCACCAGAGAAGGCGCAAGCTACAGTAAGGACCTTCCCTGTATCAATGCTGACATCAGATGGAAGTGCTTCGATTTTTGGTGAACTCCCTTAAGGTACAAAAAAGGCCAAGACATAGAAATTAATATTTTTATAATACAGTGCATAAAAATGTAAAAACAGCTAAACATGTAATGAATGCCTAAAATGTTTTTTCTTTTAAAGTTAATAAGGCCTAATCAGTTTGTCTTTCATTTCCTAGGACAGTGTTAAGACAACAGATAAGTGGATCTCTATAATGTCAAGTTTTGAAATACATAGGACCGGATGCAAACTTAAGCAAATCCAGCTTTTGGTGAACCAAATGCTGGAATTGCTTAACTACAGTAAGTCTTGTTTTAAATTCTCCTTACTAACATAATTTCTCATTTTTGAAAAATTGTAAACTTAAACTGGCCAATATATACATTTAGCAAGAAAGCTCTCACCTTTTCAGTCTTGACCCTCCATATTGTCCAACAGATCATGAAAGAATGAATCATTCCTTAACATGAATGAATTTATTATTCCTTACCATCTGGACTATGTTTTAGTAAGTATTGCATTTTACTTTACTTTGTTCACGGTTTTTAGCTACAGAACAGTTAACTACTGACTCTGGCAACTCTGAGAGAGTATGTTACATTATTATATGGTGTCTTCTTCTCACCTCTGAATCCTGCTGATAGCATTCTGCTGGATGAGGTTTCCATGTGTTTCAGGCTGGAGGACTCCATCATGCTGCTGGAGGATTCCATGCTTGAGTGCATTTCCATAAAGGATGATCCTTTCACTGAAGACATAGCAGCAAATTTCGTTTCGGAAAGGCTGCTGCTGCTGCTACTGCTAAAAGAGGCTTCTTGTCTGGTAGCAGACATTTGCATTGCTTGATGAGCAAAACTTTCTTGCAGGCTAATATCACTGCCTGTTTTCAGCACAACCTGTTTTGAAGGTTCTTCAATAAGACCTTTAAAGGGACAGAATAATTTATATATTAATACAGTTTAATAGCCCATTTATAATTGTACATTGGCCTCTTGGCTGGAAGTCATAGACATAAAGCTGGCTTGTATAGGAGAATCCAGGCTACTGTATGAAATCTCTTGACACTTACTATATGACTTTTCAAAGTTACCCAACAGATATTTACAGNTTGGTTAAGGGACATTTCTATGCATCAAACTAATACATGTATGGAATGATACTTACATAGAACATTTAGGGATGCAGTGGCAGAGCACTGTCCATGAACGTTCTTGGCTGTAATCGTGTATTTGCCACTGTCTTTCTCAGTTGCATGTTGAATTTCTAGAGTGTATACATTTTTAGATCGAGACACTCTTATGTGAGATGATAATGAAATCTAAAATAAACAAAGACAAAAATAATTTATTTGATTAAATATCAAACACCAATAGACAGTAGTAATTATACATAATATGTAGATTACATTGCAATACTATTGTTACTATTTTTTAGCAAATCATTTAACTTTTGTATTTTATCATATTACATATATAACAATTATCATTTTAGCATATCTTTACAAGAAATTAGAGAAATCTAGCAATTTATTTACTGTTCTAATTATTGCAAAACTCGAATATCAAGAGTTACTTACCATTACATTGTCTTTATACCATTCGACTTCGGGCAGTGGATTGCCAGTGATTTCACATGTGAAGACAACATTCTGACCTTCGTTTGTGTTTTGAGACTTGGGTTGGTAAACAAATGATGGTGCATTTGAAAGGTCTTTGCTTAATGTCATGTCAAACTGGCATTTGATGATTCCTTCATCTGTTCTTGCTTCACAAGTGAGGATTCCCTGATCTTTACTGTTGAACTTTTTGATGGTTAGGGTTTGATCACTGCCAGATACTCCATATCTGTAGTCTTCAGAGTTTTTCAGTTCATACCCATTAAGTACCCATTTGACTTGTGATGCCATTGGTATATTTGCTTTAATGATGACTTTCTGCCCTTCACTAAAACTGACACTAGTGACTGAAGACTTAAGTTCTGTTTGAATGCTTTTGATTTCTTCTGAAACCAGGTCAGTTCTAGTAACTTCCTCATGAACTATAGCTTTTGATGTAGATTTGGATTTCTGAACAGATTTCCTTGACTCAATAACACTGGAGACTTGAGAAAAAACACTTTTGAAGATTTGTCCCACAAACTGCATGCTAGTTTTGGACACACCACCTTCCCCTGTTATCTCACAGACATATTCCCCTTGGTCAGCTTCTGAAATGTTGCTGATGGTCAATTCATAAGTTCCATCAGCGGAATAGTGGAAGCCAAAATGACCATCTTCCCTTAGCTTCTTGCCATCTTTAAACCACATCACTTCTCTTCCATTGAGTAAGGTGTTTTCAACCACACATGTAAGTTTAGCTTTGTCATCACTAGCTGCAACTTTTAAGTTCTGAGCGATCTTTGGAGCTGTAACAGGTGGTAACTGTACTTTTTCTGCAGGTGCTTTGGCAGCTGGCTTAGCTTTTGGTGTAGCTGGTTCGGGGGATTTTACTCGTCGTGGTGATTTAATTGCTTCGTGGGATTTTTTGTGAGGTTCTGGAGACTTTACTCTGGGTGGTGATGTTACACTTTTCTCCACTGCCCTGGATTTTTTAATTGTTAATGAGAAGTGTGCTTCTTGTTTTCCTTCAGAGTTTTCCACCACTACTGTATAGTTTCCTTCATCAGACTGTTTGACAGAGATGATTTCAAAAGTTGACCTATATTTTGTTGATGTTATTTGGCGATGAGCAGAGGAAACAATAGACTGTCCTGAAAGCAGCCAGGCGACTGTTGGTGTTGGTTCACCATCAAAGTCACATGCAAACCTGACACTCTCACCTTCAGAAACTGTCACGGACTGTGGTTTGGTTAGAATTTTTGCAGGCTCTGAAGTCTTAAATTTTCTGTGTGAAACTCTTTCTTCCAGTGCTCTTGCTTCAGAAGCTGAAACTCTTTTTTCTTCAGAAGCATAAGCCTCATAGGACTCTTTAGACTCTCTTGATGAAGTTATCTGAGATCTAACTTCTCTTCTTTCAGAACTTGCCTCCATTTCAGAAGTCTTCTTAAATGAGGAAATTGCATAGTCCTCTGATTTAAGCAACTCAGGGAAAGGAGATTTAGGTACATAATCATCTTTTCTCTTAGGTGTATAGGTGGAATAATCGCCTCCTGAAACATCTAGTGTTGCATAATCAGAAGCTTCACCTTTGTAGTTTGTACAGACAGCACGATAAGTTCCACTATCTTCAGGCTGACAGTCAATTATTTCCAAAGTTAACACTCCACTTACATTGGTAATATGGATCTTGCTGCTCTCCTGAATTTCAATGCCGTTATGATACCATTTTATGTCGCCTGTTGGTTTTGACTGCACATTGAGGATGAATCGTGTGTTCTGTCCAATGGGCACGCGATGAGAGCGCATTCTCAGTGTTATACGGGGTGTATGATCCAAACTGAATGGCTGCTGAGTCAAAACCTCATACTTTCTTTCTGAAGTCTTTTGTGTTTTCAAAGCAGCTTTCATTGACTCATACCTTGAAAATATATCAAATCTAGCGGTTCTTTCAAAGCGAGAAAGTGATCTTTCACTAGAAACGGGGCTTGGTGATCTGGGCCTTGTTCTCTCAGGTGTTGGTGATCTTCTCTCTGGTTCACGTGATTCTGCTGGCTTTGACCTAGGCCTTATGAGTTCTGAGACAGGACGCATAAGTTCAATATAAGTTGGTGAAAGTGATCTCCTTCTTCCAAGCAACCTGGTCACAGTAGGCGATGTTTGGCGCACCTTTTTAGAGACTTTGGTAACTGCTTCCTCAGCTTCTTCAAAATCTGTTATTTCAGTTATTTCTCTTTCTCTTCTTGAATGGATTCTGCTTTTTTCTTCTTTTGCCATGTATTCAAGATCTCTGGTATACTGAGAAAGTCTCTGGGTCGTACTGTAAGGACGAAGTAATTCTTCATCTTCTCTCTCATCAACGATTCTTTGTTTTTGTTTGGGTGGTTTGTATACAGCTCTGTCATAACGCTCTCGAAGATCTGCGTAGCTTGTTGTTATTTCCTCTTTAGTTGGGATCTGGTAACTTGAATACCTAGTTTCTGCCTTCCTTCTGCTCACATGAGCTTCAGGTGAGGCGTGACGGAGAGTTGATAGCTCAAATCTTGGTGGACTACGACTTGGGGGAGAGGCAGAAAAGCCTAGCTCTAACTCTTCTTCTAGACGCAGTCTTTCCTCTTCAACTCTTTTCATAGCCAAGTAGTCATCAACTGAAAGAAGTAGCTCATCATCAGATACATCTCCTAGAGAGCGCCTTCGTGGTCTGTAATAAAGTTCATAATCTGGTGATGGTGTGCGGCGACGGGCAGGCCTTACAGTCTCCAGGTCATCTTGTGATAGTTTAGGTATGCGCCATTTAGGCTTATATTGATCAGTGATACGTGGCAGTGGCATTACATAAAATTGCTCCCATCTTGAAAGACGAATACGTTTTGGACGTTTTTGCACAATGCGCTCAAGAGGTTCTGGCATTTCATATTGATCTCTCAATTTCTTGTACCATTTCATGTCAGACATTGGTACAAACCTCTTAATAGATTGATCTTCTTCAAGTGCAGTCACAGTACGCACTCGTGGCTCTGGAATTTCGTATGGCATGCGAATAACTTTTACTTCTTTTTTCGTCACTTCTTTCTGAATATCATATTCTCCCTTCACTGTTTTTGTACTTACAGCTGGCTTATACAAGATAGCAGCTTCTCTCAGAGCTTGTTGTGCAACTGGAGTTAGTGGAACAGAATCTGTACCAGCAAGTATTTCTGCCATTCTTAGGGTCTTGTCAATCTGTTTCTGAACATGTACTTTACGCTCTTCTTCAGATTTGTATTCATGCTTGACGTAACGCATACGTTCCACCTTGAGGTATGCTTGGCAGCTTGTTGAACCAGCACTATTTGTAGCGGTTACTCTGTAGTAACCAGAGTCTTCTGGCAGTGTGTCTCTAATGAAAAGAGCATAGTAGTCTAGACCTTCATGAATAATTTCAATGTTGGGACCAAGTGCCAAGGCCTGACCATCCTTTTCCCATTTCAGTGTTGGATTTGGAGTACCGGATACTCTTATTTCAAAGCGAACAGACTGACCCTCTTGGCATTCAGCATTTGCAAGTAACCGTTTGAACATTGGTCTTAAAGTATTGTCTGCTGCTGGTGGATGAGGTATGACTGTCAGTTTAGCTTTGCAGCTGTCATCACCATATCTGTTCTTTGCCACAACTGTATACTCAGCATCGTCATCTGTTGTCAAATTATGGATGATCAATTGGTACAGTCCTTTGTCAGTTTCAAAAGTATATTTCTTATCATCTTCACCAGGTTTGATTTTCTGACCAGATTTAAGCCATGTTACTTGAGGATCAGGGTGAACTGTTATTGTTACGCCAAATCTGATTGTTTCACCAACATAAGCTGTACGGTTGAACAATGGCAAAGTAAACTCTGGTGGTCTCTCCAGAAGCCTCATAGTGTCAATTCTGCGTTTCACCTTTTTCACTGTTCTGCATCTGTAATATTCATATTCTTCCCTGACACTTTGGACAAACAATTCACCATAGGAACTATCCTCCCCATAGTCATTAGTTACTTTGCATCTATATGTGCCATCATCTGATTTTCTGATGTCTTTGATGTAGATTGTGGCAACACCCTCGTTGAATGTGATTTCATACTTCTCATTGTTTTCTAATTGCCGGATACCAAAGTACCAAGTCACTTGTGTAGACTGATCATAATTTTCTGTCTTGCAGATGAATCTGGCATATCCTCCTTCTTCTCCAACAGCATGTGATATTTGTCCAGCCAATGGTCCAATTTCAATTGGTGCCACTTTGACTTTAGCAACTGTGACTCCTCTCTGGGACCTTATGGCACCACCACAAGAGATCCTAGCAACAGAGACCACGAAATTCCATTCCTTCTTAATCAAAGTTTGATAGTAGCGTCTGTGCCTTAGTGTCTTAATAGATTTAGTGCTTATTTTTTCAGTTTTTTGTTTTAACCATGTGTGTTCGAGTGCTTCTGCAGCAGTCATACGACTCTTTCTTTCTTTTGTCAACAGACGGTCTACAAAATCCATTGCCTCCAAGCTGATATCTTTAAAGGCTTCATCTTCAAAGTTGTATTCAGCATTTGTGATGTTCTCAATGACTTGTTGATTTGTTTCAGCAGCAAATGGATTGAGACCACTCAGAAGTATGTAGACAAGTGTACCAACAGACCACATATCAGTGGCTGTGCTGACCAAATCATGCTGATGAACCTCAGGTGCATAATATTCGGGAGCAGTAAACTGAATTCTGAAGTTGTCTCCAGGTATTAATTGTCTGGCCTGACCAAACTCAGTAATTTTGATATTTGTGCTTCTCCTTGTAGTGTAAATGATATTTTCAGGCCTAATATCAAAGACTCCAACACTGTTGGAATGAAGGAAGTCGAGTGCTTCACAAATTTGTCGGACATATGAAACAATCTCCCTTTCACTGAGGTCAAATCCTGATGTGTTTATTCTTTCGAAGATGTCAACACCAGATATAAACTCAAAGATCATAACTAGTTCTTCAAGGCTTTCAAATGATTCATGAAGGTATAAGATATTTCTGTGACGAGCAATATTGAGAATAGAAATTTCTTTCTTCACAGCGACTTGATCAGCACCCTTAACTTTTACAAATTTGGCGAGATATGTTTTCTTTGATTCATTTTCAATGCAGCGATGAACAATTCCAAATTGCCCATGCCCAAGTTCTTCAGCAATTGAAAATTTCTCATGAAGTACTTTGGTTTTAGAATGGGCTGCTTTAGTCTTGGAAATTTCAATTTCAGAGACTTCATCATCATAGTTCAACATTCTTGTCTTATCTTCCTTTGTGACAACTGGATCTGTTGGATCAGAAGGCTTACTCTGTCCAAATTTGTTTTCAGCTATTACTCTGAACTGGTATCTTGTTTTTCCAAATAAGTTAATCACAGTATATCGAGTCTCACGAGACTGTGCAACACGTAACCATCTCTCTGCAGTAGTTGCACATTTTTCAATAATGTAGTTTGTAATCTTACTGCCACCATCTGTAGCTGGGGCATTCCATGTTAGGTTAACAGAGTCTCTTGAGACATCGCTGACTTTAAGTCCTCTTGGTGGGTCAGGAACATCAGCAACGTCCAGCTCTACAGTCTTCTGATCAATGCCAAATCTGTTCTTTGCACAGACTACATAAAAGCCGGCATCTTTCTTGTCCACACCGTTAGAGAAAACAAGTGAAGTGAATGACCGTGTGACAATGACTTGATATTGTCCATTGCTGTCTATAAGATCTTGTCCCTTCTGCCATGTTATTACTGGGTCTGGTTTACCAGAGAATGGGATTTTGATACTAACAACTTCTCCTCTTAGGGCATGTACTGCGCCCATTCCCTCCAGATGTTTGGGCAGATTAATTTTAGCAGGAACTAGAGAAAAGAAAAAAAAAAGAAGAAAATATTAATTTATGGGAAATCATTACATTTTTTTAACAGAAAAATTAAATTTAAAAGAATTATTATTACCTTCCACATCCAAGGAAGCTGTTGCAGAAATAGATCCTCCTTGGTTAGTGGCTCTTATTTGGTAGACTGTAGCATCATCCTCATAAACATTAGTAATAACAAGCTGGTAGTATCCGCCTTTAAATTCTTGTAGTTTCACCTTTTCTCCATCTGGAAGTATCTCTTTGCCTTGTTTAAACCATTTCACTACAGGTTTAGGATGGCCAATAACTTTACAGACAAAGGTAGCAGTGCCTCTGTATTTTACATTTAAGTTTCTTAGTTCTTCCTTAAACTGTGGAGCACGGATTGGTACATCAGATTTAGGAACAATAGGATCGGATGTTTCACTCCATTCGCTTTCTCCTCCAATGTTTTCACATTTAACACGGAAGTCATATTCAAGGTCCTCAATGAGGCCACTGACAGAATAGACGGTCTCACGAATGTCGTCTGTTGTGACAGAGATCCATTTGTTCTGTTTCTTCTCACGTTTTTCAAGGAAGTAATTTGTAATCTTTGCACCTCCATCACTGGCTGGTGGCTTCCAAGATACCACACAGGAATCTTTTGTGATGGCTGTGACAACAGGTTTAACTGGTGCTCCTGGTTTTTCTGCAAGTAAGTTAATAAATAATCATTTAGTAATCTATTTTTTGGTTCTAAAAATAGCACTTTATGTACATGTACATAATCCAACTTTACTTACCAAATGGACTTTTGATTACAACAATAGATGGGATCTCCAAAGGTTCACTGATACCATATAAGTTTTGTGCAGAAACACGGAAGTAATATCCAGCATTTTCCTTTAGGTTAACAATTCGGCAGGTGGTTCCAGAAATGGAGGAAGATACAAGATGCCACTCTTCACCCTCCTTAGCTTCTCTGCGTTCCACCACATAATTGGTCACCATTGATCCACCATCATCTTCTGGTGCTTTCCAGCTGATTACAACTGAATTTTTCAGTAAAGCATCCACAACTATTGGACCTGCTGGTTTGTCTGGTTTATCTGTAGAGAAAAAAAGTATTTAATACATATGCATTTCAGAAAGTATTTAAGGGCATTAACAAACAATGTTTTTATGAGAAAACATTTACCTTGTATTTCCACATTGAGCACTGTGTCAACAGTTCCAAATGTGTTGCTCAGTTGCACTTTGTATTTGCCAGCATGGCTCTTGTGCTGGACATTTTTAATGACAAGGTGAGTGTAGTGTTCTGTGTTCTCAATGGTGATATTTTCTGAAGATTTCAATAGTTTCTTGCCATGGAACCAAGTAATAGCAGGCACAGGGCGTCCAATATATGCCACATGAAGGCGGAGAGTTGTGCCTACACCTGCATAGTACTTCTCCTTCAGAGGGAATCCAGGATGGAACTGTGGAGTAGCTTCCAATAATAACTTGCCACTTGTTTCTATTTCTCCAGCATCATTGACTGCAACACAAGTGTAGAGGCCTTCATCTTCCTGTTCTTCTGTCAGGACCGTCAGTGTGTGGTTACGTCCATCTGAGGACATTTTGTATTTGCGACTTTGTACCAGTTCTTTGCCAAAGCGATACCACTTAATGTCAGGTAATGGTCTTCCGACAATCTGGCAAGATAATTTGGCGCTTTCACCCAGCTTGCTAGTGACATCCTTTATTTCTTGTCTAAGACCTGGAGCTTCTCCAGCTGTAAAAAAAATGACATAAAAATTATTTTAATGAAAAGTTTTGTTAAGTGGCATATAATTCTTGTCAACTGTAAATATAAGGGGTAGCAGTTTACATGGAAAAATGATGTTAATGTAATACTCACATGTAAGCTTAGTCTTCACTGTCATTGCTGTTCTGCGAGGTCTGCTGATTCCAGTTTCATTTTCTGCAAAAACTCTAAACTCATATTCAGCAGCTTCAAGCAAGCCTCCCATAGTGAACTGCCTGTCCTTAATGCGTTCCTTATTGCATTTCTTCCATGCACTGTCTCCTGACTGGCGGTATTCAACCCAGTATCCAATGATTTCTTTTCCACCATCACACTCTGGTTTATCCCATTGTATTGTTATGCTATCCTTTGAAACGGATGTGACTTCAATTTCACCTGGTTGACTTGGCTTATCTGGATGTAGCAAGTAATAAGAATTTTAGTGTCAATGGCATACATTTAAACTGGTTTATAAAATAAATTGACAAGATCCAGACATAAGAGGATATAATGTACATTAGCCCCTGATCCTATATTTTGTAAATTCCCTTTGACCACCATGAAATTTCTGATGCACAAGTATTGGTATGAAAGAACAGCTGACTTTGCATACAGTATGTGTAAATCAGCTGTTGTTCTTAGGTCTGGATCTGGTCCAATGTTATTAACATACTAGTCAACTTACCAAATGGATCTTTACAAAGAACCTGGTCCGATGCTGGACTTGGTTCGCTCAAGCCTATGTCATTTTGTGCTATGATACGGAACTGATATTCAGCATCTGGCACTAGTCCTGTGATTGTATACATTGTTGTAGTAATGTGGGTCTTATTATGTCTAACCCATTTATCAGTGGTTGTCTCTTTACGATCAATGTAATATCCTGTCACTCGAGAACCACCATCATCTCTAGGTCGAGACCAAGATAAGCTCACTGAACTCTTTGTTACATCCACAATTTCTGGTGGGTTGCTTGGGGGTTCTGGTACATCTGAAATTTGATAAAAACAATAATTAATATCTTTGTAATAGATTGGCTATAATAAATTGTCAAAAGTTCTGTATATATCTAAAAACAAAAAAAGAAAAAATCAACAACATACTCAAAGGTGTCTTTGGTACGACAGGTTCTTCTGATTTTAGTGGACGACTGACACCAAACTGGTTTTCACTTGAAACACGGAAATGGTATTCAACATTTTCTTTGAGTCCTTTAACCACCAGAGATGTTGTTTTTACACGTGAATCAACTGTATACCAAGCAGACTTTGGCACTTCTCGTCTTTCAACAATGTAGCCAAGAATATCAGAACCACCATCATCAGCAGGAGCTCTCCAGCTTACTCTTACAGAGCGGGCCTGGATGTCATCGTATTCAAGGGGACCTTCTGGAGTGTCTGGGCTTCCGATAACTTTGACTTTAATGTAAACTGCCTTCTTGCCACATTTGTTTTCCAGCAATAGATCATAAGTTCCAGAGTCTTCCCGGACTGCATCCTTGATGACAAGTTCAGTATGTGTTTCAGAAGTTGCAATCATAGCTCTCATGCTTACATCCCGACCTTCCTTGGTCCATTTACATATTGGGATGGGTTTGCCCTTTATTGGTATTGTTATTCTGATGGCACTGCCTTGTCTGACAACAAGACCTTCCTGGTATTTTGCATCCAAATCATAATCAGGATATGCTGTAAAGAGAAACAATTTGGTTAAATATTCCATATTCCATTTATAGTAGCAGAAAGAAGCAAATCTATCAGATACCCATCTTACCAAGCATTTCTGTAATTTTGACAGTTCCTGGAACATCTGCTGGTTCTCCTGGTCCTCCAGCATTGCATGCTAGCACATGGAACCTGTATTCTGCACCTTGTGGAAGGTGTGTAAGAGTATATTCACATATTTTGGTTGGAGTAGTATTGCATTTGGTCCATTCATATTGATCAATCTTTTGCATTTCAATTAAGTAACCAGTGACTTTAGATCCTCCTTCCTCTTCTGGTGGATTCCATGCCAAAGACACAGATGTTCTTGTGGTATCTGTAACTCTTGGATTCTGAGGCTTGGCAGGAGGAGCTATAAAAAAAATGCAAATAATTAATACAAAAATCAATGAATGTGTAACTCTTTAAATAACTACATAATTTATACGCTTAATTATCAATATACTTAGTAAAAATTACATTATTTAAATTATCAATTTTATTTACCAATTGGATCCATTGCAACTGCAGGTTTCGAATTGCGACTTGGTTTTCCAACACCTCTTGCATTGATGGCTGTAACACGATGTTCATATTCCAAGCCTTCAATTAGTCCTGTAGACCGGTAGCGTGTCATTGTCACTGGCACTTTGTTTGCACGGACCCAGCGTTCAGCCCTAACCTCTTTGCGTTCCACAATGTAACCAATGATCTGAGATCCACCATCTTCATCTGGTGGATTCCAAGTTAATGTCATACCATCACGTGAAACATCAAATACTTGTGGAGTCTCTGGTGGTCCAGGGATACCTGAAATAAAGAATATATGATTGAAAAATATGTTAAATTATCATCATTATTATTATTATTATTATTATTATTATTATTATTACTATTATTGTCACTGTTTCAGTAATTGTTTAATAGAAAGTACTTACTTATTCTGCTCTTGCACTCTACAACTTCAGACTGCAGATAAGAACCAATGCCAAAACGATTGGTAGCTGCCACTCTGAATACATATTCAGTTCCTTCAGTGAGTCTAGTAAATTTATACTGTGCTCTTGTAACCGACTCAGAGACTGGAAGCCATCCAGGACGGTGAGCATCCCGTTGTTCCACGACATAGCCACTAACTGTAGCTCCACCATCCATCAGTGGTGGTTGCCAAGAGATTGAAACAGATGTGGCATCAATTTCATCAATGGAAATTGGTCCAATAGGTGGTCCAGGTTTGTCTGTTGTAAAAAGGAAAAAGTTATTCATAATAAATATATTATTAATATTTAGACATTATATAGAAATTATTAGCATGTTTGTACATTAAGGGAAAGGTAAGCTGTAGTACTCACCAAGAATAATAACTTTAATTGTTTCAGTAACTGTTCCAGTTGTGTTTTTAAGTTCAAGTGTATAATCTCCAGTATCATTGATAGTTGTCTCACGGATGGTTAAATGAGCTACTTTATTCACAGTTTCAATCTTAACCCGATCAACCTCTTTTATCTTGTATCCAGCAAAGAACCATGAAACAGCTGGAGGAGGACGGCCATGAATGGGCAATGCAAGCTCAATAGGCCTTCCACATGACACATGTACAGTCTTCTGAGGTATTCCAGCCAAATCAATAGAAGGAAGCACTAAAATAAATATTTAGAAATGGGTAAGTCTAAAAATTTGGACAAAGCACAAACACATGTAATAAGTAATAACTATCTTCTTTGTACCTTTTTGGTCTTGCACTGTAATTGCAGTTACAATTTCACGTGGTTCAGATACTCCCTTCTGGTTTTGTGCTCTGACTCTGAATAAATACTGTTCACCTTCATTTAATGATGTAATAGTGTAATCAAGAGCTGTTGGTTTTAGTGTTGCAACCTTCATCCATTTCTCTGTTCCTGCTCTACAAGCCTCAATGACGTAGCCAGTTAGTCTGCTACCACCATCATGAAGAGGTTTCTCCCATGCAAGAGACACTGTGGATTTTGTAATATCAACAACCTCAAGTTTTTGTGGAACCATTGGCACTTCAGACACAAGGACAGCATCTGCTGTTTCACATGGTTCACCAATGCCATAAATGTTTTCAGGCAAAACTCTGAAGTAGTACATTAATCCTTCTACCAGACCGGTGATTCTATAAATGGATTTGTTGCATTTTGTTGTTACAGTCTTGAAGGCTCTCATAGCAGCTTCACGTCTTTCAATTATGTAGTTATTCACTGGGGCTCCACCATCCAAAACAGGCACATCCCAAGTAATTGTGACAGAATCTCTGGACACCTCTTTGACCTTCACAGCGCCACATGGGCCTGGTGAATCTGTAAGAGAGACACATCATATTTCACATTGTAATTAGCTTGTTTTGTGCTCTTTGTTCTTTAAAAGTTGAACACGTATGAATAAAAAATGTACATAATTAAATATATATCTTACCATAAACTTTGACGACTACTGTTGCAGACTTCTTGCCAGATTGATTAACGGCTTCAATGACGTACTTTCCAGCATCATATCTGTTCACCTTTTCTACAACAAGTAAGGTATAGCTGTCTGTTATATCAATAATGGCTCGGCTTTGAAGATCAACACCTTCCTTTCTCCATGTAATCACTGGAGATGGTCTTCCAGACACAGATACCATTAGACGTAGTGAGCCCCCTGCTCTGACTGTAACAATCTTTTTAAGATCGTCAGCAAGTTCCAGGTCAGGAATTTCTAATGAATAAAACACAATTATTACGTGTTATCAAAGTATATCTATAAACTTAAAAAGAAGATAAAAAAAAATGATCGAATAAATAAAGTTTTAAATACCTATTCTTTCAACTGGTTCTATTTCAGCTGATGTATCACTGTAGTCACTTGTACCATTTACATTTGTTGAAGCCACTCTAAAGCGGTATTTCTGGCTTGTCTTAAGACCTGTGACTGTAAATTCAGTATTTCTAAGGAGGGTGGTAGTGTATGGTCTATACCACTGGTCGCTGCCTTCTTCTTGGACTTCAAGAATGTAGCCCAAAATATCAGCTCCTCCATCATACAAGGGCTTTGACCATGCCAAGCTAATACTCTGTTTGGTGGTATCCACAACTCTTGGAGCAGATGGAGCAGCTGGAGTATCTGAAAAATGTGATCACAAACATAATATTCATATGAATAGTTGCAAACATTTTGTAAATTAGAATACAGTCACAGATAAAATTCACCCCATTGCATTCCAATGCTTATAACCGACCAATAAAAAAATGTTGCAAATGTTGCAAACTTACAGCTGGGCTCTTTGCATAATACATATGCAGATGATTCACTGGGTTCACTGTTTCCAGCTGCATTGACTGCACTGACACGGAATTGATATTCACTTCCTTCTAATAATCCAGTGACTTTCAGACGTGTATCATAAATAGTGTAGTCTTTGTTGACTCTTGTCCACCTTACACTCTTCTTCTCTCGTTTATCGACAATGTAAGTGCTAATTTCACTGCCACCATCTGACTCTGGTTTAAGCCACTGAATAATGACATGGTCCTTGCCAACACCAACAGCTTCAGGTGCACCGGGTGCTGATGGAATAGCTGTTAAAAATACGGAGTGTTAAAAAATTAGGAGATACCAACATTTAATCCATGTATTTTGTCTGTTAAAACTAGAGCATTTGTACTTACTGAATGAGTTCCTTGCAACAATGGCTTCAGACTCAAGTGGAAGACCTGGTCCATATTTATTAACTGCTCTGATTCTGAATATATACTCATTGTTTTTGATCAATCTTGTCACATTGCATGAAAGCGTCTGGCATTCAGGTTCAACAATTGCCCAGTTCAAACGACTGGTTTCACGTCTTTCCACAATGTAGTGAGTTATCTCAGAACCTCCATCTTCTTGTGGTGGGCTCCATGCAAGAGTACATTTCTCATCTGTAATTCTACTGATTGTGATTTTGCCTGCACAAGCACCTGGAGAATCTACCAAAACAAAATGTAGACGATTAATAATAACCTTTTTCAAATAGTATTTTTAGTTGAATACAGCATATAATAATTAACTAAAAAGTGAGGCTTACCAAGTACTTTTACAAGTACGGAAACAGATTTTGTTCCACTTGCATTCTTTACTGTTAAAGTATATTTGCCAGTATCACTTCTGTCACAGAATTTGACAATTGCAACAGCCCGTTTACTGGTATATTGTAGAGAAATCTTTTCACAAAGCTCCAGTTCCTTGTCACCCTTTGACCAGAATACCTTTGGTTCAGGTTTGCCACCAATTGAGGCATCAAGTACAAGGTCAGAGCCAGCTCTCAAAGTCACAACATCCCCTTGGAGTTTGCTGTCAAGTTCAGCTTTGGGTGGTGCTAAGGAAGAAAGACAAAGATCAGTACTAAATAATATGGGGTTCTGTGGTTCATCAACAATTTAGCTACTTAATTGATGTTTCTAAGGTTAAACATTGTTTATATGTTATACTCACAGTATTCATCCTTGCAAGTAACTGCACCAGTGGATTGTGATGGTGCACTTATTACACCAAAAGCATTCTTGGCAAGTACTCGGAACTCATAAACTTCTCCTTCACTTAAAGCTGTCACATTGAAGAAGTTTTCAGAAACTGTGGTGTAGTTACATTTCAGCCAACGACCATCTCCAGTTTCATTGAATGGTTTGCGTTCTACAATATAACCAACAATTTTGCTACCACCGTCATAAAGTGGAGTAGTCCAGCTTAAAGCAACAGAAGATCTTGTAACATCTGTCACTTCTGGTCTTCCTGGTGGATCTAAAGTAAAAAAAAATGAGAAAAAAAAGAGTTTAGTTGTCATAATTAACAAAACTATTTTGCTATGTAAAAGTTAAGACTGTTTGGTAAGTAACCTGCAGCATTTGTATTATAGGCTTTTGAATAATAGGATTAGATATAGACTCACCAACAGGATTTTGAGCCATTACAGATCGTGAAGCTTCACTGGCTTTGCTGATACCAGCGGCATTCAGGGCATAAACTCTGAATTGGTATTCAAGACCTTCAACCAATCCTGATACTCTGTAGTTACAATCATAACATGGGATCTTGTTGTCCTTCACCCAGAGTATTGTGTTACGCTCTTTCCTTTCAATCCAGTATCCTGTAACTTTGCTGCCTCCATCATGATATGGCTCTTCCCATTTGATGCCCATGGCATTGGCAGAAACGGAATATACTTCTGGTCTGGTTGGCGGACTTGGTGGTACTAATAGAATAAAAGATACACGATATATTGATTATGAAGAATGACACTATAATACACAATTATACAAACAAATAATATGAACAGATGGCTTACCAAAAGGATGTTCAGCAACGATAGGAGTAGACTCGACTGGCTTGCTGACACCAAATCTGTTTTCTGCACTGACACGGAATGTGTATTCCATGTATTTTGTAAGGTGAGTAACTTTAATCTGGGTGCGTTTCACACTAGAGTTAACAAGCTGCCATGATGTTGTGCCAGATTCACGTTTCTCAACTATGTAATTTGTGATATCTGTTCCCCCATTGTCTTCTGGTTCACCCCAAGACAATACACAGGATTCAGCAGACACAGAAGAAACTTCAATGGGATCTGTGACAGCACCTGGTCTTCCAATCACAACGACTGTAACGGTAAATGTTTTGACACCAGCTGTATTTTCAAGTGTCAAATAGTATCTTCCTGAATCACCTCTCATGCTGTCCTTGACAGTCAATGTTGTCCTGTCTTTTGTCGTTTTAATGCTTACTCTGTCAGTTTCTTTTAGTCTCATTTCCTCCAATTTCCATGTCACTTTTGGTACTGGGCGTCCACTTATTGGTATGTCAATGGTGAAATTGCTTCCTGCCTTGCAGGTAATAAGTTGTCTGGTGATGCCACTTAGATCAGCTGTAGGCTCAATTTGAGGTTCCTTTATGATAACTGAAGAGAAGGCTTCCCTAGCCTCACTGTACCCAGCATCATTCTTGGCGCGGACACGGAACTCATATTCAGTGTTCTCAGTGAGGTTGTTAATTGTCAATGTTAAAAGTTTTGTTTGACCAGCTTCAATCCAGTGGTCTGATCCCTTCTGTTTCATTTCAATAAGGTAGGAGGAAATACGACTTCCGCCATCATGCTCAGGTTTAAGCCAGGCCAATGTCACTGATGACTTGCTTGTATCTATAATGTCTAATCTCTTTGGTGCCGCTGGCTCCTCAGTAGCTACAATAGGTTCTGGTGTTTCATAGGGCTCACCCACACCATATTCATTTTCTGCAGAAACACGGAAGTAGTATGGCTGACCTTCTCCAAGATCTGAAACCTTAATTATCTGTCGACTGCATTTTTCACTGACCACTTGCCAGCTGCGTCGACTTGCTTCTCGTCTTTCCACAACATAATGGTGAATACGTGCGCCTCCATCAATGATTGGAGCATCCCAAAGTAATGTAATAGATCCTCTTGTTACATCCTTGAATGTGATTGGGCCTGGTGGTCCAGGGGAATCTAGGACTTTGACAGTAAAAGTGATAGATTTGCTGCCGCTGTTATTTTCTACTGTTAAAGTGTATTTTCCTGCATCATATCTGTTACAATCTTCTACAGTCAGTGTGCTGAATGAGTCTGTAGTGTGAATATCAGCCCTAACACTCAGATTACTGTCTGGTTTGCTCCAGGTAGCAGTAGGTGTAGGTCTTCCCTTGAAAGCTATGAAGAGGCGAATACTTGCCCCAGCTCTAACAATATGGGTCTGCTTGAAGTTAGCATCAATATCGATTTCAGGAGATGTTATTCTGTCTGCAGTTAGTACTGTAGCAGGTACTTCACAGCTGTCTCCTTTGCCTGCTCCATTCACTGCTGAAACTCGGAATTTGTAGTTTTCACCAGCCTCAAGATCGACAATGGTATATTTTGTAGCCACTACAGCTTCGGCATTGACTTTGTGCCATTCACCAAGGTCAGCTTTGCACATTTCAATGATATATCCTATAATTTCCATGCCACCATCAAATGCTGGCTTTGTCCATTCCAAGCTGACTGAAGTTTTGGTGGTGTCACTCACTTTGACAACACTTGGTGCACTTGGTGGATTAACAGGCTCTTTGCATTTAATTAACCTAGAAATTCCACTGGCTTCACCGACTCCTGCATTATTTTCAGCCATAACACGGAACTCATATTCGTTGTCTTCAACAAGGCCAGTTACTCTGAATCTAAGCTCAGTGATGGGTTTCTTGCTGGAAACTTTAACCCAGCGTAAGCTCTTCTTTTCCCTTCTTTCTAAGATATAATGTTTAATTTCATTTCCTCCATCAGATTTTGGTCTTGCCCATGTTACTGTTATGCTGTCGCCAGTTACATGAGTAGCATCTGGTACTCCAGGTGCATCTGGAACAGCTGGAAAAGGGAAATATTCATAATTAATAACAGGTAATTTCTTAACAATTCTTAACAATTATCTTTTCTGTAATTTTTTTGTTTAGTAAAAATGTTTTGACTTACTGTATTGTATTTGTGCAATGACTGGATCTGAGTCAAGTGGTTTGCCAACACCAAATTTATTTGCTGCCGAAACACGGAACTGATACTCATTGCCCTTGATCAATTTAGTGACACTGTATGAGCATCCTTCACACTGGTCAGTGACCTGAGCCCAGGACAATCTGCTTGTCTCTCGTTTTTCAATAACATAATTAGTTATTGCAGAGCAGCCATCATTAGCAGGAGGATCCCACCACAAGGTTATCTTTTCACCACTGATATTGCTGAATCTTATAGGTCCACCAACTGGCCCTGGGGTATCTGTATAAAAAAAAACCACATAGATATGTATTTAAAATGTGTGTTTTAAACCACTTTCACGAAAAGCCTAAGTATTCTGGTTTAAATTTTTTAATTAAACATTTTACATTATCTTTATTTTTATGTATTTTATACTTTTTACAAGTAAATAGTGAATTGAGTTTTCAAATATTCATTGACAATTTTACAGTTTTACTGACTCCAAAAAACGTCATTATACCTTGCACGCGTATTGTCATATCGGCTTTCTTGGTCCCTGATGAGTTCTTGGCTTCTACAGTGTACACACCACGATGGTCACGTGTTGCATCTCTTACAAAGATAGTGCTGAATCCTATAGTATTGTTTATTTCTATTCCAAGCCTCTTTTCAATTTCTTTACCATCCTTCAGCCAAACAACCTGTGGTACTGGGCGGCCTTTAATCAAGGCTTTAACTCTGATGCTTTCTCCAGCCTTTACAGTATGTCCTTCAAAGTGCTCGGCTGCAAACTCAATGGATGGAGCAACTACAAAAAAAAAAGTAAAAATAGAATGTAACACTATGGTAAAACAAATATTTTTTTGCTATTTGTCTACATTTATTTTATTTATGAACAGGTGTTTATATAGTGCAATCAGATTACATAGTACTTTTGAATTTCAGCTATCTATAAGACATGACTGGGTGGTAACACACAGAATGGATGGGGAAGAGGACCCTGCCCCCAAGCTTACATGTTTTTAACCTATATATATTTTTAACACTTTTATGTATCTTGTGTGCATTACATATTGGACATTGCATTAAAATAGATTTAAGCTAGTTTTCGTGCCTCTTATTCATATGAACATGTGCTCTCCATGGAATGTACAGGATATATGAAATTATTATTTAGTTGGATAAATGAGAATATACTTACTGCTTTCATCTCTTGTCATGATGTATCCAGAAGACTGTGAAGGTGGGCTAATTGTTCCAACAGCATTTCTGGCAATTACTCTGAATTCAAATCGATCACCGGGGCTTAGTCCAGTCACTGTATATTGACATTCAGAAACATCTGTAAAGTTGCATCTAAGCCAACGATCATTGCCAAGACGTTTTTCAATGCTGTAGGCCACAATTTTGCTGCCTCCATCACGCAGAGGTGGGGTCCATTTAAGTGTCACTGTTTCCCTTGTGACATCAATATAGTCAGGTGTTCCAGGTGGATCTAGAAATACACACAATCATAAATTGTTAATTGTATTTAAAAAAAAATTTTTATGTTAAAATGAGCCAATGTTTTTCACTTACCAACAGGAGACACAGCCAGGGTAAATTTGCTTGGCTCGCTTACTGGGCTAAGTCCAGCAGAATTTTCTGCCAGTACACGGAACTGGTAATCAAGTCCCTCAATAAGACCAGTTATTCTGAATTCCCGATTAGATACTGCGGAATTGTTGACTCGTTGCCATAATATGCTGTTTCGTTCTTTCTTTTCAACATAGAAACCTGTAACTTCTGAGCCTCCATCATAGACTGGTGCATCCCAGGTGATAGACATTCCATCACTTGTAATATTGTAAACAACTGGTTTTCCTGGTGGGCCTGGTGGTCTAAACTGGTGTTTAGCAACAACATCGACAGAGTTCAGTGGTGGACTCACTCCATATCTGTTTTCAGCGCGTACTCTAAATTGATATTCTGTTCCTTTAACCAGATTTGGAATCTTAAAGGCTGTTCGGACAACACTAGAACAAACCATCTTCCAGTTTGTCTGAGAAGTTTCACGCTTCTCAATGCTGTAAGAGGTAATTTCTGATCCGCCATCATCATCTGGAACATCCCATGATATAAGAATGCTATCAGCTCTTATTTCATCAAATCTGATAGGTCCCTTTGGCTTAGATGGAGCACCAAGTGTTATAACAGTGATGACATATGACTTACGAGCAACGCCATTATCCAGAATCAAAGTGTACTTGCCGCCATTTTCTTTCTTGACATTTTTAATGTTGAGACTTAGCTTGGCTTCAGTTTTCTTAAATCTTATATGTTCACTTTCTTTAAGAGGAACATTGTCCTTCAACCAAGATATTGCTGGTCTAGGTTTACCCTTGTAAGGCAACTCTATGTGCACGTTGTGGCCAATACGCACAGTGATTTGTCCTCCAATTATTTCAGAAATGTCTGCTTCAGGTGTAATAACATAGTCTTTAACAGTAATGGGTCCAATAGTAACCCCATCACTTAATCCTTTCTCATTCTTAGCGGATACTCTGAAATCCATAACGGAAAGCTCCTTTAGTTTGGTGACCTCAAATTCACATGCTTTGCTGATACCTGCATGTGACCATTCTTTCTCATCCTTCAGTTTGCTTTCCACAATATAATCACTGACAAGACTGCCACCATCGTGGTCTGGTTTGCTCCAAGCAAGAGTGACAGATGTTTTAGTTGAATCTTTCATTGTTAGATCTCTTATTGGTCCTGGGATTTCGGATGCTTTCACAGGTTCTGTTGTGTCACATGGCTCTCCCAAGCCATTCTCATTTTCTGCAATAACTCTAAAGAAATAGGCAGTTTTCTCTGACAAGTTGGTAATCTTAAATGATGTATGAGAGCATTTTGTTGTTACAGCAGCCCAGGCTCTCTTGGTGGAATCTCTCTTTTCAATAACATAGTTGGTGACTTCAGCTCCACCATTTATAAGAGGAGGTTCCCATACAAGTGTAACAGTTCCTCGTGTAACATTCTTAACTTGTAACTTCTGACACTCTGCTGGGGTATCAAGCACCTTGACTGTAACAAATGTTGATTTTGGTTGACCAACACCATTTTCTATTGTCAAAACATACTTTCCGGTGTCATATCGAGTCACTTGAGAAATATCAACTAATGTTGAGGAATCAGTGTTTTGGATATTATATCTTGGATCATTGCCAATATTTTTGTCTCCTTTTCTCCATGTTACACTTGGTGTAGGTCTTCCTTTGAATGGAATCATTATTTGAACATCTTCACCAGCCTTTGCTACAATAGAGGTTCTAAGTGCAACATCTAAATCAATCTCAGGCTCCTCTGTAAAAGTCACATAAAAAATAACAAAGAAAAAAATTAATAAACCATAACAAACATTTAAAAATTTTTAGACCCACCAAAATATAAATAAATACTAAATGCTTACCAAGTATGTCCTTTGCCTGTGAGGGTTCAGTCATTTCGATAGGATCTCCTTTACCCGCAGCGTTTACAGCTGAAACCCTGAAGTAGTAATCAACTCCAGGTTTAAGCAGAGATACAACATATTCTGTTGTTCTGACTTCACCTTTAGCACTAACAACACTCCATTCTTCATTATCTGCTTCTCTGACTTCCACTATATAACTTGTGATTGCACTGCCTCCATCATAAACTGGTTTAGTCCAGTTAAGAGTGACTGATGACTTTGTGCTATCCACAATTTTGAGCTTAGTTGGTTGTCCTGGTTTGTCTGCAAAAATGAATATATGTAACCATGCGTTATAAAGGTAATTAATATACTGTCAAAACAAAAAAAAACAATTAAAAACCTTTTTCTTACCAATAGGATCTACAGCTTTGTAGAAATCTGAAGCTTCTGAGAATGGACCTTGGCCAGCTGCATTGATAGCACAGACACGGTACTGATATTCACCCTCTTCAGTAAGTCCTGTAACTTTCTGTCGTGTGTCCCGGATGGATTCCTTAATTACTTTGAACCACCTTAAACTCTTTTTGTCACGTTTTTCCAAGTAATATCCACTAATATCACTTCCTCCGTCTACAGTTGGTCTACTCCACATTACTGTCATTGATGTCTTTGTAATTGTGGTTGCTTCAGGAATACTTGGAGGACCAGGTGTTACTGAAATTTAAAACAGAAACTTTAGTATCTTGTTAGACATGTTGCAGAACTTTATAAGGCTCAAATATCAAGTTACATTTAACTTACCAAATGCGTTTCTTGCTATTACGGGTTCAGATTCTAGAGGATCTCCAACTCCATATTTGTTTACACCTCTCACGCGGAATATGTACTCATTTCCTTTAATTAGCTTGGTAACTGTTATATTGCATTCCTCATGCTTCTCTGTGACCAAAGACCATACCACACGACTGGTCTCACGTTTTTCCACAATATAATGGGTTACCTTTGATCCTCCATCATCTGCAGGTGGCTCCCACATAAAGGAAATCTTTTCAGCTGTTACTGTCTTAAATTGTATAAGTCCTGCAGGTGGACCAGGCTTATCTATAACAACATGAAAATAGCAATATTAGGGATGAATAAAGTTTGCAAGTATAACTATATCTAAATTGGAAACACAAGAAATAATTCTCTTTAGCTATATTTTCATACATACCAAGCATCTGTACTCTGATACTTGCTGATGCAGAGCCCATGGCATTCTTCAGTTTTAATTCATAGACTCCACTGTTGACTCGTGAGGCATCCTTAATGAGGACTGATGAAAACTCACTGGTGCTCTCAAAGGACACTTGAGCACTGGTTTGTATTTCTTTTCCATTCTTGAACCATTCAATAGTGGGCAGGGGTTTTCCAGAAATGCCAAGTTTCAGTTTAACAGCAACTCCAGCTTTGAATTTAACTACATCTGTGTACTCTGGTGGAACATCAATTTGAGGTGCACCTACAGAATAAAGAGAGTGGTAAAGTGTTAAAATTGTTATGTTTTGTATTTACAGTTAGAATTTAATTCTATTCTTATACTGAGTTTCCCAATTCTTTCAAAAGTGCTAATGGTTGTGACTTAAACTAGCAACATATATATACATATACACTTACCATAAGTGTCAACGCAGGTTATCGGTCCAACCACATCAGATGAATTACTGATGGAACCAACAGCATTCTTAGCAAATACCCGGAATTCATACTGGGCACTCTGAGTCAGACCAGATACAGTGAATTGAGTCTCAATGACATTAGTGAAGCTGGCCTTGGTCCACCGGCCAGTTGGATAATCACGTTTTTCTACAATGTAGCCAGTGATTTTGCTGCCTCCATCATATGCAGGTTTTTGCCAGGTCAAGCACACAGATGCCTTTGAAATGTCAGTGACACGGATATTTCTTGGAGGTTCTGTAAAATAAATATGAGAATATTTTTTTCAGAATATTTCTCTCTCTCTCTCTCTCTCTCTCTATCTATCTATCTATCTATCATAAATGTTATTTATCCCTTACTTACCGCATGAGTCAATTGCCAGGACAGGTTCTGAAGGATGGCTGGCTTTTCCAATGCCGGCAGCATTTTCTGCATATACTCTAAATTCATAGATCAAACCACCACTAATATTAGTGACCTTAAAGTGACTTGTTCGAATGATTGTCTTGTTGGCCTTCTGCCATAATATGCTGTTCCTGTCTTTCATTTCTAGGTGATAACCAAAGACTGCATTCCCACCATTCGAGACTGGCTCATGCCAACCAACTGTAATGCTCTCTCGAGTAACATTGCTGACCCAAGGTGTTGATGGTGGTCCAGGTATAGCTGTAAAAAGGAATATAAGAAATGTTAAAGAATACTTAAGGTTCCAAATAAGTATGGTAAGTAAGAAAATGTTTAAAAAACTTACTGTAGGGAAGCTTGACAGTTACACATGAGGAATCTGTGTGGTCGCTGATGCCAAAGCGATTTTCAGCCTTAATGCGGAATTGGTATTCTTCACCTTTAGTGAGTTTCATGACCTTTGTGACATTTCTAGCTACAGTTGAAGATACTTCAGACCAAGCGGCAGTGCTTGTTTCTCTCTTCAGGACAATGTAGTTGGTAACTTGACTTCCACCATCATAAGCTGGAGGCTCCCACTGTAGTGTTATACTGTCTTCCGTGACATCGCTGATGACTACAGGACCCACAGGTGGGCCTGGTCTGTCCAGTACCACAATCTTTATTTTAGCTTTAGTTGTACCACTGGAGTTGGAGGCTGTTAACTCATAAGTTCCTGCATCAGTGGCAACACTTTCTTTAAGGTTAATGATTACACTTTCAGCTGTGATTTCAGTATTAAACCTTAATGTTGATTTTACAAGAAGACCATCTCTGGACAGGGTCACTTTAGGAAGAGGTTTACCAGAAATGGGAATGTCCACTTTGAGATTTGAGCCGGCTCTGACATATACAGTGTTACTTGGATAGCCTTTCATGTCAATTTCAGGTGATTCTGGAAAATAAAAATTTTATACACTATATGTATTTTTTTTTTATTTAACGTTAAGCAATTTAAAGAGGCACAGAGAGCAAATTATAGAGATACAGTAGTGTATAAGTGCCTATAACACACACTGTAAATGTTAACAAATTATCAGTGGGAAAAGATTCAGTAATATTCCTAATATCAAAGTATACTTACCAAGCTTTTCTTTAACTGTTACAGGTAGGAGGAGCTCTTTAGGCTCACTCAGACCAGCCTGATTTTCAGCAAAAACTCTGAAGAAATAATCAACATTTTCTTTGAGGCCACGGATCTCATGGTGAGTTGTCTTTACAACGGCACATTTCACCCATTTTTGTTGTCCCTTTTCTAGAGCTTCAACAAGATAGCCTAAGATCTTGCTTCCTCCATCATGCTCTGGTTTTGTCCAAGCCAGTGTCACGCTATCTTTTGTCACGTTTGTTACTCCAAGTTTTTCAGGTGTGCTGGGTCGCTCTGTAAAACACAATACAGAAAATAGGTTAAAATACTGCTGCTTAGTGTAACTTTTTGTGTTGTATGTTGTTTTTATTGAATAGTTATATAACTAACCTGTTATTTTTACACCTTCCTTGGTCTCTGCAGGGACACCAATTCCAAACTCATTTTCTCCAGAGATTCTGAAATAGTACACTCCACTTTCTTGTAGACCAGTGACTTTGTAAGTAAGGCGATGGCAATTGTTTGTCACTGATACCCATGCTTTCTTGCTTGCTTCTCGTTTCTCAATATGGTAATTCTTAACTGGTGCACCACCATCATTCTCAGGAACATCCCAGGATAAAACAGCAGACTCTTTTGTTACGTCTTTGACAGTGATGTTTGAAGGAGAACCAGGAGAATCTAGAACCTTCACAACTAATGTAAGTGAGGCAGTATTTAGAATATTCTGCAAAGTGAGTGTGTACTTTCCAGAATCATTTCTTGTGGCCTTTTCAATGGAAAGTGATGTTCGGGAATCTGTTGTATCAATGGTAGCTCTAGAGCGTAGGTCAGAGTCTGGTTTGCTCCACATGACATTGGGAACTGGTTTTCCTCTATAAGGCACTGTCATTGTGAATGAACCGCCAGCTTTTACAATTAGGGTCTTGCGCATTTCACTATCAATATCAAATGCTGGTTCTTCTTCTCTTTCCTTCACAATATGAGGCTCTGAGGTGTCACTTGGATCACTGAGGCCAACCTTGTTGACAGACCTTACTCTAAATACGTATTCTGCTCCAGATGTCAATGAAATTACTGTGTACTCTGTGCCTCTCAAGTGTGTCACAGCTGTCGACCATTCAGTTTCATCTGATTTTTTGTATTCAACAGTATATCCAGTAACTGGCGAGCCTCCATCAAACAGTGGTTTTACCCATCCAATTGTTACACTTGTCTTTGTTGAGTCTACAATTTTAGGCTTGGATGGAGGAGCCGCCAAGAAAATTGGATCCTCTGCACGAACTAAAGGTGAAGTTTCACTTGGGGCACTGAGACCTGCAGCATTTTCTGCATAAACACGATATTCATATTCACATCCTTCCCGTAAACCAGATGATTTAACTCTGAGGTCATAAACAGGTTTCTTGTTAACTCGCATCCACCTGAGGCTATTTTTCTCGCGTCTCTCAATTACATAGCCTGATATTTCATTACCTCCATCACTCTCTGGTCTTGCCCAGCAAAGTGTCATAGCCTCTTTAGTAACATTGGTGATTTCCAATGATTTTGGAGCACTTGGTACAGTATATGGATCTAATGCCTTTATTGCTTCACTTTCCAGTGGTTCACCCACTCCATATTTGTTGACACCCATGACTCTGAAAACATATTCATTACCCTTCAAGAGTTTTGTAACTTTACAGGAAGAGGTTCTCAGCTCTGCTTCACAAAGTGTCCAGGCAATGCGACTGGTCTCCCGCTTTTCAACAATATAATAGTCAATTTCGGCACCACCATTTTCTTGAGGAGGTCCCCAGGACAGGTGACACTTTTCTGCAGTTACTCCAGCAATTTGCAATGGGCCTGCTGGAGGACCAGGTCTATCAAGTACCTTGCAATTTACAGCTAGTGACCTGGTTCCTGCAACATTTTGCAGTGTTAAAACATATTGGCCTGAATCTCTCCTTATGCAGTCTTTAACTACAATAACAGTGCTGTTGTCTGTTGAACTGATCTCAACTCTGGCTTTCTCTTCAATTTCTTTGCCATCCTTTGTCCATGACACTACAGGATGTGGACGTCCAGCAATATCAGCATTGATTTTAAGAACATCGCCTGCTTTAACAACAACAACATCCCTAAATTTAACATCCATCATTATTCTTGGAGCATCCACATCATCCTTGACTGTAATAGGCCCAGTTGATTCAGATGGTTCACTAAATAGTCCTGCAGAATTCTTTGCAATAATGCGGAAATCATATCTCTGGTCTTCAGTAAGGGCAGTGACATCAAAGAATGTTTCTTGAATGTTGGTAAAGTTGCATTTTAGCCAACGTCCATCAGGTAGCTCTCTTCGTTCAATTATGTATCCTGTAACCTTTGCTCCACCATCGTACTCTGGTTTTTTCCAGGCCAGTGAAACAGATGTTCTTGTTATGTTGGTAACTTCTGGTTGACCTGGGGGATCACATGGATCTCTTGCAGCAATTGGTTCGCTTGATTTGCTGCACTTGCCAATTCCTGCAACGTTTTCAGCATACACACGATATTCATACATTAGTCCTTCTTCAAGACCTGTTACTTTAAGTTGTGTATCAGATATTAGACTCTTGTTTACTTTATTCCACAGAATGCTGCTTCTTTCTTTTCGCTCCAGATGATATCCTATTACTTGACTACCACCATCATTAACGGGAGGTTGCCAACTAACAATCATGAAAACTTTGGTTGAATGAGCCACACGAGGTGTTCCAGGAGGTCCTGGTGGTTTAAATGGATACTGAGCAATGATTGATGAACTGTCTATATATTGACTCTTTCCATATCTGTTCTCAGCACAAACACGGAATTGGTATTCTGATCCAGTTGTAAGACGTGCAACTTTGATAGATGTTCTTGCAACTGTTGCTGACACTAATTCCCATGATGTGGTGGTTGTGTCTCTCTTTTCAACAATGTAATTATTTATGTGACAGCCACCATCATATTCAGGAGCACTCCAAGAGAATGAAATGCTGTCAGCACTAATGTCATCAATTTTAATGGGTCCTGGTGGTCCTGGTTTATCGAGGACTATTACACTAAGTGAAGCAACTGTTGAACCTGCACTGTTTGAAGCAATTATTTCATACTGTCCAACATCATCCTTTGAGGCCTCTTTGATGGATAGAAGGGTAGATGTTTTTGATACTTGGACATTTACTCTGGTTGTTTGTTTCAAAGCCTGTCCATCTTTGTTCCATGTTATGGTGGGCATTGGTCTCCCTCTAATTGGTACATCAACTTTAAGATCATCACCAGCTTTCACACTGAAAGTATTGAATAGTAGTTCAATTTTTGGTTGAATTTCAATGTCCTTGGCAATTACAGGAACACCAAGTTGTCTTGGATCACTTTTTCCTTTCTCATTTACAGCAATTACTCTAAATGTATATTCTTCTCCTGAAGTTAAACCAGTAATTGTTGCTTCTAGGGTCTTCACTTGAGTGCAAGTGCTCCATTTTTCACTTCCTTTGGTTTGCATTTCCACAATGTAGCTAGTAATTTTACTGCCTCCATCACTCTCAGGCTTCTCCCAAGAAATAGTTGCACTGTTTCGAGTTACATCAACAAGACTTACTCTTCCAGGAGAAAGAGGAGCTTCAGATACTTTTATTGGATCTGTTGTAGATGCAGGTAAACCAACACCATGTTCGTTGACAGCCAGCACACGGAAATAATAAACACTTCCTTCCTGTAACTGATCAACCTTAAATGTGTTTTTGATACAATTATTTGTCACGGTGGCATACGCTTTTCTAGTAGCTTCACGTTTTTCAACGATGTAATTTGTGATCTTTGCTCCTCCATCTATAAGAGGTGGCTCCCATGACAATGTGACTGAATCCTTTTTGACGTCTCTTACTGTCAAGTTTACAGGGGCACTTGGTGAGTCAAGTACTCTAACATTGACAAAAGCTGATTTTGACCCACTATTATTTTCCAAAGTTAAGTTGTATCTTCCACTATCAAATCTGTTAACATTATCAATGACCAACATTGTATATGAGCTAGTGACTTCAATTAAGGCCCTCTCAGTTAGTTTTTCATCTGCTTTTTCCCATTTTACTTCAGGTTCTGGTCTTCCTTTAATTGTGACAAACAATCGTAGGCTTCCACCAGCTCGGACAGTAACAGTCTTTCTCAAGTCAGCATCAAGTTCTATTTCAGGAGGCTCCAGCTTGTCAGCAGCAATTATTGTTCCTGGAATGGCAGCAGGCTCTCCTACTCCTTCAGAGTTGATGGCACAAATACGGAAGCAATATTCTGCATTTTCTTTCAGTTTTGTTACAGTGAATTGTTTACCTTGTAAGCCTGTTGGTGGTGTAACGGTTGTCCATTCATCTGCTGATGATTCTTTAAATTCTATGACGTAACCTAATACTGGTGCACCACCATCATAAACAGGTTTGCTCCATGCAAGAGACACAGATGATCTGGATGTGTCTGTTACTTTCGGATTATTTGGGGGACCTGGTGGATAGATGGCATCACATGCCCGATAGAAAACGGATGGTTCACTTGGTTCTCCAACACCTGCTGCATTTTCTGCTGAGACTCTAAATTCATAGAAATGTCCGTCTGTTAGGCCTGTTACTCTAAGCCGTAAATCAGTTAATCTTTTCTTGTTGCACTTTGTCCATCTAATGCCATCTTTGTCACGTTTTTCAAGAATGTACCCTTCTATTTCTGAACCACCGTTATCTTGAGGACGCCCCCAAGTTACCACCATGGAATCCTTTGTAATTGCTGAAACCTCTGGTGTTGTAGGTGGACCTGGAGGCTTAAATGGATTGCGCGCAAGAACTGGTTCAGATTCAAGAGGCTCACCAATTCCATACTTGTTCACAGCAACAACACGGAAAATATATTCATTTCCTGTTAGAAGTTTGGTGACTTTGTGACTAAGTGCTTGTACTTCTGATGCAACTTGAGTCCAAGAAAGTCTGCTTGTTTCCCTCTTTTCAATATTGTAATGTGAGATATTTGCACCTCCATCATGTTTTGGTGGGCCCCATGCCAAGTAACACTTGTCTGCTGTTACACCTGTGACTTTTAGAGGACCTTCTGGAGGTCCAGGGCGATCAAGAACTTTTACTGTTATAGGAATGGATTTTGTTCCACCTACATTGCTGAGGTTCAGTATATACTGACCACCATCTACACGAACACAGTCTTTAACAGTTAATGTTGTTCTCTGAATAGTAGATTTTATTTCTGTGCGTGCTGTTGCTGCATCTATGTCTTTTCCATCCTTTGACCAGGTGATGTCTGGAATTGGTTTACCATGAATATCAGCTTCAAGAACAAACGTATCTCCAGCATTAACAACAATAACATCTTTGTATTTTGGATCTAGAGATGCTCTTGGTGCATCAATTTCATCTCTTGCAGAGATTGGCCCAGTGCTTTCTGATGGCTCACTAAAGTTTCCAGCAGCATTTCTTGCTATAACTCGGAATTCATATCTATCATTCTCTGTAAGTCCTGTTGCAGTAAACTCTGTTTCCAAAACATTTGTGAAACTGGCTTTCATCCAGCGACCATCAGGCAATTCCTTCTTTTCTACAACATAACCTGTTATTTTACTACCGCCATCATATTCTGGCTTTGTCCAGTGAAGTGTAACATAATTTCTTGTAATAACTATAGCTTCTGGACGGCCAGGTGGATCACATGGATCACGGGCAACATAACACTCTGAAATCTTGCTAGGCTTGCCAATGCCAACTATGTTTTCAGCATATACTCTAAATTCATATTCTAGGCCTTCCTCAAGGCCATTGGTTTTTATCTTTGTGTCCTGAAGAAGAGTTTTATTTAGTTTTGCCCAAAGGATGCTATTTTTCTCTTTGCGTTCCACATGGTAGCCAAGAACTTTGCTTCCTCCATCATTTACAGGTTCGTGCCATTGCACAATCATGTGATCCTTAGAAAGTGATGTTACAAATGGAGTTCCTGGTGGCCCTGGTTCTTTGTATGGATATTGTACAACAACTGCAGATGAATCAAGAGATGTACTCTTTCCATATCTGTTTTCAGCATAGATTCTGAACTGATACTCTGAACCAGTTGTAAGTTTTGTCACCTTAATTGTTGTTCTTGCAACTGTTGCTGATACTGTCTGCCATGTGGTAGTGGTGGTATCACGTTTCTCTACAATGTAATTGTTTATTTGACAACCACCTGTATATTCTGGTACATCCCATGAAAACACTACATAGTTGGAACTAATTTCATCGAAACGTACAGGTCCTTTTGGTGGTCCAGGTTTGTCAAGAACAATAATGTTAATATTTTCAGTTGCTGTACCAGCACTATTTGTTGCTGTCACTGTATACTTGCCAAAATCATCTTTATTGCTTTCCTTGATGTGCAAGACTGTTGATGTTGCTGTATCTTCAACATTAACTCTAGTTGTCTGTTTCAGTGCTTGGCCATCCTTGGTCCAAGTAATGTTGGGCTTGGGCCTGCCTGTCACTGGAATGTCAATCTTCAGATCTTCACCAGCTTGTACATTGTAAGAAGCAAACATCAATTTTAAACTTGGCTCAATAGTCAAATCCTTAGCTATTACTGGAATACCAAGCAACCTTGGATCACTTTTTCCTTTTTCATTATAGGCAAGGACTCGGAATGAATATTCCTGTCCTGGACTTAAACCAGAAACTACAGCACTGCAGGTTTTAGTTTCAGAGGCAATGCTCCATTTATCCAGTCCCTTTGGTTGTGATTCCACCAAATATCCTATAATTTTGCTACCACCATCGTGTTCAGGTTTCTCCCATGTAAGTGACACACTTCTCTGCGTTACATCAGTTAGAGTAATTTTTCCAGGTGGCAAAGGTGCTTCAGATGCCTTTATTGCATCAGCTGTTTCAACTGGTAGTCCAATGCCATACTCATTTTCAGCCATAACTCTAAAGTAATATACAGCGCCTTCTGTAAGATTTTCGACTTTGTAACTTGTTTTGCTGCATTTTGCGGTAACATTTGCAAATGCTTTTCTAGTTGATTCGCGCTTGTCAATAACGTAATTCTTTATTTTGGCTCCGCCATCAATAAGTGGTGGATCCCATGTAAGTGTGACAGAATCTTTCTTGATGTCTTTGACATTTAGGTTTACTGGGGCTCCTGGTGTATCAAATACCTTAACAGTTACAAACGCAGATTTTGAGCCACTGCTGTTTTCTAGTTTAAGAATATACTTGCCGGCATCATTTCTATCACAGTTATCTATTGAAAGCTGAGTATAGTTGACACCTCTTTCAATCTGAGACTTTTCAGTGAGTTCTCCATCTTCTTTTGACCAGCTTATTTCTGGAGTTGGTCTTCCATTAAATGGAATTTGAATTCTAACATTTCCACCAGCTCTAACTAATATTCCCTTTCTTAGTTCAGAATCAAGGTCTATTTCTGGAGCTTCAAGCTTGTCTTCTGGTTTTACAGTTCCTGGAACTTGAGCAGCCTCACCAACACCAGCCTTATTTATAGCACAGATGCGAATTTGGTATTGTTGATGTTCAGTAAGTTTCGTTATTTCATATTTATTAACCTGTAGACCTGTTTGTGGAGTGCACATTGTCCATTCCTCTTCATCTCCTTTGCAGATCTCTACAATGTATCCTTGGATGTCACTACCACCATCATAAATAGGTTTACCCCAAATAACAGTGATAGAATTTTTAGATGTATCAACAACATGTGGGTTTGACGGTGGTCCAGGTTTGAATACAGGGTCACATGCTTTAAAGTAGGCTGTAGCTTGGCTTGGCTCACCAATTCCAGCAGCATTTTCAGCGGAAACTCTGAACTCATATTCATGGTCTTCTGTTAATCCGGTAACTCTAAATCTTAGATCTGTAACTCTGCGTTTGTTGCACTTTGTCCATCTAATGCCAGCTCTGTCTCGTTTTTCTACAATGTAGCCAATAATTTCGCTGCCACCATCATTATCTGGTCTGCTCCAGCACACGGTCAAAGAGTCCTTTGCAATGTTGGTTATTTCAATTGACTTGGGGGCACCAGGAGGAACAAATGGATTTTTCATTAAAACTGGTATAGACTCTAGTGGCTCACCAATGCCATATTTATTTACAGCCATGATGCGGAAAATGTATTCATTGCCCTCCAAGAGTTTTGTTACTTTAAGAGATGTAGTGACAACTTCGGATGCAACAACAGTCCAAGCAAGTCGACTTGTTTCACGTTTTTCAATGACATAGTGAGATATATCACTACCACCATCATGCTGAGGAGGACCCCAAGCCAGAGAGCACTTGTCAGCTGTAACTCCAGTGACATGGACTGGTCCTTCTGGAGGTCCTGGCCGATCCAGTACTTTTACTTGAATGGGAATTGACTTGGTTCCTGCAACATTAGAGGCTTGCAAAATGTATTGTCCCCCATCAATTCTAATAGCATCTTTGACAACAATGAGGGCCTTGAAATCAGTGTTCTTTATCTCACACCTAGCTGAATCTTCAACTTCTTTATCCCCTTTGAACCACTGAATTGTTGGGATTGGTTTACCATGCACATCAGCATCAAGTTTAAACATGTCACCAGCATTAACAACAATTGTGTCTTTGTATTTTGGATCCATTGAAATTCTTGGAGGTTCTACTTCATCCTTGGCAGTAATGGGTCCTGTACTATCTGAAGGTCTGCTAAAGGTTCCGGCAGCATTTCTTGCAATAACTCTGAAATCATATCTCTGATCTTCAGTTAGTCCAGTTACAGTAAACTGTGTTTCAATGACATTTGTAAAGCTGGCTTTCATCCAGCGACCTTCAGGCAGATCCCGCTTTTCAACAATATAGCCAGTTATCATGCTACCACCATCATACTCTGGTTTCTTCCAGCTTAGGGTAATTGCGCTTCTTGTTACTATTATTGGCTCTGGGCAACCTGGAGGGTCACATGGGTCTCTGGCAAAGTAGCACTCTGAAACTTTGCTTGGTTTGCCAATGCCAACTATATTTTCAGCGTACACCCTGAATTCATACTCAATGCCTTCCTCAAGATTGATGGTTTTGAAAGTTGTGTCTGCAATAATTGTTTTATTTACCTTTGTCCACATAATGCTGTTTCTTTCTTTACGTTCAAGATGGTAACCAATTACTTTACTTCCACCATCATTAATTGGTTCATGCCATTGTACAACTATGCTGTCTTTTGTTATTGCTGCTGCTGAGGGTGTTCCTGGGGGTCCAGGTTCTTTGTATGGATACTGAGCTATAACTGGTTCAGAATCTAGTCCAAAGCTTCTTCCATATCTGTTTTCAGCAAAGATCTTGAATTGGTATTCTGTGCCGGTTTTTAGTTTTGATACCTTCAGCGTAGTTCTTGCAATGGTTGCTGAAACAGTCTCCCAAAGTGTGGTAGTTGTATCTCTCTTTTCAACGATGTAATTTGTTATTTGACAGCCACCAGTGTATGTTGGAGGATTCCAAGACAGTGTTATGCTATCAGCACTCACTTCATCAAATTTCACTGGGCCACTTGGAGGATCAGGTTTGTCTAGTGTTATAACTTCAATAGATGCTACTTTCTGCCCAACAACATTGGAAACTGTAATTGCATACATGCCTGCATCATCCTTATTTGTTTCCTTGATAACCAATAAAGTATTATGTGCTGTATCTGTAGCATTAACTCTAGTTGTTTGCTTAAGGGTCTGGCCATCCTTTGTCCAAGTAATTGTTGGCTTTGGTCTTCCAGAGATTGGCACTTCAATCTTTAAATCATGTCCAACTTGAACACTGTAGCTACTAAATGCTGGTCGTACATCTGGTTCTATTACCAGATCTTTCGCAACTACAGGAACTGCAAGGGATCTTGGATCACTCTTTCCTTTCTCATTTACTGCAATTACTCTGAAGAGATATTCTCCACCTTGAGCTAAGTTTGTAATTACTGCTTCAAGTGTTTTGACGCGAGCACAGTCAGACCATTTCTCACTTCCTTTAGCTTGCATTTCGACAATGTACTGAATTATTTTGCTGCCACCATCATGTTCAGGTTTCAGCCATGATAATGATGCACTGTTTCTGGTCACATCAATTACTGTTATTTTTCCTGGTGGTTGTGGAACCTCAGAAACCTTTACAGGTTCTGGTATTTCAGCTGGAACACCAATTCCATATTCATTCTCAGCTGTTACCCTGAAGTAGTAGCTGCAGCCTTCTTGAAGCTGGTCTATTTTCCATGAAGTCTTGTGACAGTTTGTTACGACAGCCGCATAGGCCTTTCTTGTGCTTTCTCGTTTTTCAATTATGTAATTCTTTATCTTAGAACCTCCATCCAATGCAGGGGGTTCCCATATTAGAGACACAGAGTCTTTAGTGATATCCTTAATTTTAAGGTTTATTGGTGCACTTGGTGTATCCAAAACTCTCACGCTTATAAATGCAGATTTGGTTCCACTGCTGTTTTCCAGTGTTAGAGTATATTTTCCAGAATCAAATCTATTAACATTGTCCAGGACAAGTGTAGTGAAGCTGCTGGTAACATCAATCTGTGCTGCTTCTCGGATTTCTCCATCGACTTTACCCCACTTAACTTCTGGTGCTGGACGTCCTCTAATTGGAATAAACAATCTTAGTGAACCACCAGCCCGAACATTAACAATTTTCCTGAGTTCTGGATCTAGATCAAGGTCTGGTATCTCAAGTTTATCTTCAACAATAATTGATGCAGGGACATCAGCATGTTCTCCAACACCAGCCTTATTTACAGCACAAATACGGAACTTATATTCATGCTTTTCCACAAGTTTGTCAACTTCAATGCGAGTCTCTTTGATGCCAGTTGCTGGAGTGCACATAGACCACTCATCAGTGCTTACATCGCACTTTTCAACAATGTAGCCCTGAATTTCACATCCACCATCATAGATTGGTTTGCTCCATGAAAGGATTACAGATGATCTTGTAACATCCACTGCTTTGGGATTATTTGGTGGCCCTGGTTTGTAAATAGGGTCAGAAGCTTTGTAGTAAATGGAAGGTTGACTGGGTTCACTTAGTCCAGCAGCATTTTCAGCAGTAACTCTGAATTCGTAAAGATGTGATTCAACAAGTCCAGTTACTCTGAAACGCAATTCACTGACCAATCGCTTATTGCATCTCACCCAACGTATGCCTTCTTTGTCGCGCTTTTCAACAACATAACCAACAATTTCACTGCCACCATCAAATGCAGGTCGTTCCCAAACAACTATCATAGAGTCCTTGGTGACTGCTGTAACTTCTGGAGCTTTTGGTGCTTGTGGAACAACAAAAGGATTCTTTGCAGTGACTGCTTCTGACTCAAGGGGTTCTCCAACACCATATTTGTTTACTGCCATGATACGGAATATATATTCGTTTCCTTCTAAAAGCTTGGTAACTTTGCAGCTGAGAGTTTGAACATTTGAATCCACAACAGTCCATACTAAGCGACTTGTCTCTCTTCTCTCTACAATGTAATGGTCAATATCACTACCACCATCTTGCAATGGAGGTTTCCATGCTAGAGAACATTTTTCAGCTGTAACACCAGAAATAGTTATTGGTGCTTCAGGAGGTCCTGGTCTATCAAGAACTTTAACATTAACAGGTACAGATTTTTCACCAGCAACATTTTTCAGCAGTAGAATATATTGACCACTGTCCACTCTGATTGCCTCTTTCACACTTAAGGATGTGAAGAAGTCAGTACTCTTAATGTCTAGTCTAGCTGTGTTTACGAGTTCTTCACCAGCCTTAAACCACTGAATAGTTGGAATTGGTTTTCCAAAAACATCTGCATCAATTTTAAATGTTTCACCGGCATTTACTGTTATTAGTTCTTTGTATTGTGGATCCATGCTTACACGAGGTGGTTCTACTTCATCCCTAGCTGTAATTGGCCCAGTGCTATCAGAAGGTCCACTGAATATTCCAGCAGCATTTCTTGCAATGACACGGAATTCATATCTTTGATCTTCAACTAGTCCAGTAACGGCAAATTGTGTTTCAATAACATTTGTGAAACTTGCTTTCATCCAGCGACCCTCAGGCAATTCCTTCTTTTCAACAATATAGCCTGTTATTTTGCTACCACCATCATATTCAGGTTTTGTCCACTGAAGTGTCACTGAACTTCTGGTGACAATTAAAGCCTCAGGTCGTCCAGGTGGATCACATGGATCTCTGGCCACATAGCATTCTGATACTTTACTTGGTTTGCCAATGCCTACAATATTCTCAGCATAAACTCTAAATTCATATTCAATACCTTCTTCAATGTTGGTGGTTTTAATTTTTGTGTCGGGCAGGAGGGTTTTATTCAATTTGACCCAAAGAATGCTGTTTCTTTCTTTGCTCTCAACGTGATATCCAAGTATCCTGCTTCCTCCATCATTTACAGGCTCATTCCATTGTACAACCATACTATCTTTAGTTACTGTAGAAACAAATGGTGTTCCTGGTGGTCCGGGGAGCTTATATGGGTACTGAGCAATCACTGCTTCAGATACCAAATATCCACTCTTTCCATATCTGTTTTCAGCTGCAATTCTAAATTGATATTCACTTCCTGTTTTTAGTCTTGTAGCCTTTATGGTGGTTCTTGCAACAGTTGCAGATACAATTTGCCAATTTGTTGTAGATGTGTCACGTTTTTCAACAATGTAATTATTGATAGAGCTACCACCATCATATTTTGGAGGCTCCCATGAAAGACTGATACTGTCAGCTGTCACTTCATCAATCTTAACTGGACCTGTTGGTGGTTCTGGCTTGTCAAGAACAATGATGTTGAGCTGTTCGGTAGCCTCACCTGCAGAATTGGCAAGCTTTATTGTATATTGTCCAACATCTTCTTTTGAAGCCTCTTTGATTGTGAGCAAAGAGTTGCTTTCAGTATTTTCTGCATTGACTCGAGTTGTCTGTTTGAATGGTAGATTATCTTTATGCCATACAACAGATGGTTTAGGACGAGCAACAAATTGGACATCGACTTTAAGGTCTTCTCCAGCCAAAACACTGTATGTGTTGAATAAAAGCTTAAATGCTGGTGCAATAACAAGATCTTTAGCAACGACTGGTACTCCAAGCTGTCGTGGATCACTGATTCCTTTGTCATTTTGGGCTGATACACGGAACATATATTCTTCTCCCTGTGTTAAGCCACATATTTTGGCGTCTGTTGTTTTAACGGTTGTGCATGTTGTCCACTTTTCACTACCTTTGCTTTGCATCTCAACTATGTAGCCCAGAATCCTGCTTCCACCATCATGCTCTGGTTTTTCCCAAGACAACGAGACACTGTTTCTTGTTACATCTTCCAATGTGATTTTGCCTGGTGGAAGTGGTCGTTCTGACACTTTAACAGACTCTGGTGTTTCTACGGGTAACCCAATTCCATATTCATTTTCAGCAAGAACTCTGAAGTAGTAATTACATCCTTCTTGCAACTGATCGATTCTCCAGCTGGTCTTGTGACAATTAGCTGTAACTGTGGAATATGCTTTTCTCGTTGACTCACGTTTTTCTACTATGTAGTTCTTAATTTTGGATCCACCATCAATAAGTGGAGGGTCCCAAGTTAATGTAACAGATGACTTAGTTATTTCCTTTATCTTAAGGTCTTGAGGAGCTCCTGGTGTATCTAGTACTCTAACATTCACAAATGCTGACTTACTTCCTGAACTGTTTTCTACTGTAAGCATATATTTACCACTGTCAAACCTGTTCACATTTTCCACAACTAGAAGAGTATAAGAACTTGTTGATTCTATGCTTGCTCTTTCTATAGGTTCACCATTTTCTCTTGTCCACTTAACTTCTGGTGCAGGTCTTCCTTTTAATGGAACAAACAAACGTAATGTGCAACAAGCTCTTATGCTAATAACTTTACGGAGTTCTGCATCCAATTCAATCTCGGGAGGTAGCATTCTCTCTTCAGCCTTTGGTGATCCAGGGACAAGAACAGATTCACCAGCTCCTTCAGCATTAACAGCATATATCTGGATTTTATATTCTTGATTTTCTTTAAGACCAGTGATAGTAAATGAAGTAGCCTTAAGTCCAGCAAGTGGTGTTACAACTTTCCATTCATCTTCCTCTGGTAATGATATTTCCACATGGTAACCTGTTATTTCAGAGCCACCGTCGTATACTGGTTTATTCCAAGCAATTGTAATGGAAGATTTGCTGGTGTCTAGAACTCGAGGGTTGCCTGGTGGGCCAGGTTTAAACACTGTGTCACATGCCTTGTAGAATGGGCTGCATTGACTTGGTTTACTAATTCCAGCAGCATTTTCAGCCATTATTCTATATTCATATTCATGACCTTCGGTGAGACCAGAAACTTTGTATCGCAAATCAGTAAGAATGCGCTTGTTGCATTTAACCCAGCGGAGTCCAGCTTTATCACGGCGTTCTACCACATAGTTTGTAATTGGACTTCCTCCATCAGATTCAGGATGTCCCCAGCAAACAATCATAGTGTCTTTCGTAATGGTTGTTACTTCAGGGGTTTTAGGTGGGTCAGGTGGTACATAAGGATTAACTGCCAGTGTAGGTTCTGACTCCAAAACTTCTCCAACTCCGTACTTATTAACAGCCATGACACGGAATATGTATTCATTTCCTTTCAAAAGTTTGGTGACTTTGAATTTTGTAACCTGGACATCTGTAGCCACACTTGTCCAAGCCAATCTGCTGGTTTCTCGTTTTTCCACAATATAGTGATCAATCTTTGCACCTCCATCATCTAATGGTGGCAGCCATGACAGAACACATTTTTCAGCTGTGACATCACTTACAGCCAGTGGGCCTTCACATGGGCCTGGTCTATCAAGAACTTTGACATTGAATATATGTTTAGCAAAACCGCCAGGGTTTGAAGCAGTAAGTGTATATGCACCGCTGTCTTTTCGTGCAGAGTCTTTATTTACCAATGCAGTTGAGAAATCTGCTATTTTGATTTCTAATTTTGCTGTATCTTCAAGGTCCTTTCCTTCTTTTGTCCAAGTCAATGTGGGAATGGGACGACCAGAAATGTCAGCATCAAGTCTGAAAATCTCACCAGCTTTCAGGATGATAACATCTTTGAATTTTGCATCCACCATTATTCTTGGCTCTTCAATATCATCTCTGCATGTTATTGCATCTGATGGCTCGGATGGCTGGCTGACAGCACCAGCAGCATTTCTTGCAGATATTCTAAACTCATACTCTGAATTCTCAGCTAATCCGCTCACCGTAAACTCAGTCTCTAAAATGTTGCTAAAATTGGCCTTCAGCCATCGACCATTAGGAAGATCTCTCTTTTCAATTGTGTATCCAGTGATTTTAAATCCTCCATTGTATTCTGGTTTTGTCCATTGTAGTGTCACTGAGTGCCTGGTAATATTAACAGCAACTGGTTTTCCTGGTGCGTCAATTGGATCCAGTGCAAAGGTTGGCTCCGAAGACTTACTTGGTTTACCCTTGCCAGCAATATTTTCTGCCACAACACGGAATTCGTATGCAATACCATCTGTAAGACCAGAAGATTTGTATATATTTCCTACTACAAGATTCTTGTTAATTGTCTGCCACAGAATACTGTTTCTCTCTTTTCTTTCAATATGGTAGCCTAGAATTGGACTTCCACCGTCTGTAACTGGTTCATTCCAGCTGATTGTCATTGAATCCTTTGTAACAGCAATAACTTGAGGTGTACCTGGAGGTCCTGGGACCTTAAATGGATAAGCAGCAACTACAGAATCTGAGTTGAGAGTTGGGCCAGTTCCATATCTGTTCTGAGCTTTAACCCGGAATTGATACTCCAGTCCTGTTGTAAGTTTGGTAGCTTTAAATGTTGTACGTATAACTGTAGATGCTAACTCATTCCAAGTAGTACTGTTGGTTTCACGGATTTCAATAATATAGTTGCTTATTGGAACACCACCATCATTCTCAGGAGGATCCCAGGACAAGGTAACAAAATCAGATGAAATTTCATCAAATTTGATTGGTCCTGTTGGAATTCCAGGAATATCATGTACTTGAACTGTTATTATATCACTTATCTCGCCAACAATATTTTTAGCAGCCAAGGTATATTTTCCAGAATCATTTCTTTTGCATTCATTGATATTTAAGATAGTTGCTGTTGCTGTACGTTCCACATTAACTCTCTGAGTTTCTCTAAGAATTTGTTCACCCTTTTTCCATGTAACAGTGGGTTTTGGTCTTCCAAGAACAGGGATTTCAACTTTAATATTGTCCCCTGCTAAAGCAAGGACGGTCTTTTGATGAATGCCACGCAAGTCAAACTCTGGAAGCATTAGTTGTTCTTTAACAATTACTGGTCTGCTTTCCCTTGGATCACTTCTTCCTGCACTGTTAACAGCCATAACTTGGAAAACATATTCTTCATTTTCATTGAGATTTTTCACTATATAGTCCAAAGATTTAACTGTGGCAATATGTGTCCATTGATCAGAACCCTTTCTCTGTGCTTCAATGACATAACCTGTAATTTTGCTGCCGCCGTCATGCTCTGGTTTTGGCCATGCAAGGCTCACAGTGTTCTTTGTAATGTCCATGATATTTAAGCTTTCAGGAGGTGAAGGTGCTTCAGATGCTCTAATTGGTTCAGCTGTTTCTGCAGGTTCACCAATTCCAAACTCATTTTCTGCCAGCACTCTGAAGTAATATTCACATCCTTCTGCCAAATTGGGAATCCTTAGAGAGCACTTTTGGCATTTAGTTGTTATTGTGGAATAAGCCTTTCGTGTAGATTCACGTTTTTCAACAATGTAATTTGTAATACGGGATCCACCATCAATAAGTGGCATATCCCACTGCAATGTAATGCTGTCTTTTGTAACATCTCTGGCTTTCAAGTTTGATGGAGGTCCTGGTGTATCTAAGACTTTGACATTGACAAATCCAGACTTCTTTCCAGCTGCATTTTCAAGTGTCATTGTGTATTTTCCAGCATCATATCGGTTGCATTCTGTAATAATTAGTAGGGAATATGACTCTGTGTTCTCAATGTTGGCTCGTATCTTAAGTGGTATGTCACCTTTCATCCAGGTGACTTCCGGTGTGGGTCGTCCCTTTATTGGTACAAATATACGAATGCTTAGTCCAGCTCTCACAACAAGAGTTCTTCTTAGCTCAGCATCAAGTTCAAAGTCAGGAGTCTCTTCACGATCCTTAATTTCCACATCATCGATTTGTGCTGGTTCGCCAGTGCCTGCAGCATTAATGGCACGAATCCTGAATTTATATTTTCCACCAGGTTGAAGATTGGCAACAACAAACTCAGTAATTCTAAGTGCTGTTCCTGTAGTGTCTTTAATCCATTCATCTTCTCCTTCTTTCTGGTGTTCTACAACGTAGCCAATGATGTCAAGCCCACCATCATAATGAGGCTTGCCCCAGTGCAATGTTGCTGTAGATTTTGTGGTGTCAGTAACTTTTGGATTAGAAGGCGGGCCAGGTGGATCTATATTGAGTAAATAAAAGACCAAAATGTAAATTAAAAATTGTTGACCAAGTTGACAAAATATATATGTTTTTAGTATACAGGAAGAAAATAAAAAAGTATCACTTAAATATTTTCACTACCTGTGTTTTTCACACAATAGTTGTTACTTTAAGCTAACTTTTGTATTCTTCCGCAGTCGCAATTGTTTACTAAATTTCAACAAACACTAATATTTCTGTGCTATATCATCTATTTTTGCATTGGAACACTTAAGTCGATGATATTTTGCAACTGTTTACTTATTATTATAATATTGTATTTAGTCGTTACTGTATTCATATATAAATACTTACATGCAATATCCTTAGTTAAAACTGGCAGAGAAGAATCGCTGGGTGGCCCAATTCCAGCTTTGTTTTCTGCGCTCACTCTGAATTCATACTCATTTCCTTCTGTGAGTCCAACAACTTTAAGTCTGAGGTCAGAAATTGGTTTCTTTGATGCTCTCACCCATCTCAATCCTTTCTTTTCTTTCCTTTCAACATAATAACCAGTTATTTCACTACCACCATCATCAGCTGGACGCTTCCATGTTATGGTCACAGTTTCCTTGGTCACATTTGTTGCTTCTGGTTTTCCAGGAGGACCAGGAGGACCTAATACAAAAATATAAAGTAAAACAAACATATAACTATTAGAACATATGATGTTTTATAAAGACATGATACTTTTATTCATAGAATTATGACTTACCGAAACTGTCCACCATCTTAACTGGTTCAGACTGTACAGGTTCACCAACTCCATAGTGGTTTACTGCTGATACACGGAAGACATACTCATTTCCTTGGATCAGCTTGCTGACTACATGTCTACAAGACTGAATATTTTCAGCCACCAGGGTCCAAAGCAAACGGCTGGTTTCTCTCTTTTCTAGAGTATAAGAGGTTATTGGTGAACCACCATCCTCGGCAGGAGGTGTCCAGTTGAGTGTAGCTTTTTCTGAAGAAATATTGCTAACTTCAATTGGTCCTGGAGGTCCAGGGACATCTAAAACTTTTACATGTACATGTTCTTCTTTTGTGCCAAATGGATTGCTGGCTGTAATTGTGTATTCCCCAGAATCTTTACGGGATGCATATTTAACTGTAAGTGTGGATGATGTTGGATTTGTTTCGATTTGTACAATATCAGAAGGCTTAAAGTCCTTTCCTGCTTTAGACCATACAGATGTTGGAGGTGGTTTTCCAAGGATACTTGTAGCAGTCATAACAATGGTATCTCCTGCTTTAACTGTAAGGCCCTCTTTAACAGCTGGATCAATGACAATAGTTGGTGCCTCTGCAAGACAAAAGTAATATGTAAGTGACAGATAACAGCAAATATTTGAATTAAATAGTAAGTAACATGACACATACCATACTCATCCTTGCAAATAATTGTTCCTGTTGTTTCAGAAGGAGGACTTATAGCACCTGCTGTATTCTTAGCTCTTATTCTAAATTCATATTTTGAGCCTTCTATTAAGTCATTGACTGTGAATGCACATTCCTGAACATTGACATGATTGGCCTTCATCCAACTCTTTGAAGGTATATCGCGTTTTTCAATTACGTATCCAACAAGTTTGTGTCCACCATCGTATTTAGGTTCTGTCCAGATAAGTGTTGCTGAACTCCTAGTTACACTGATTACATCAGGTTTGCCAGGAGGATCTGGAAGGAAACACTGAGTCAGAAACACGTTTTTTATATTCATTAACAATAATGTGCTGAGTGTTGACAAACTTACCAATTGGATCTAGGGCCACAACAGATTCAGATGGTAGACTTGGTTTGCCGACTCCAGCCAGATTGATTGCCATAACTCTGAACTCATATTCTAGACCTTCAGTTAATCCTGCAACTCTGTAGTCTCTCATTCTCAAAGGAGTGGAACTGGCTCTCTTCCAGAGCAGGCTGTTTCTTTCTTTGAATTCAACATGATATCCTAAACACAATGGAATATATTTTAATAACAATCGTGTATACTATTATTATTAAATACATATAATGCAACTGCTCAAGTAGCAACATATTGTCCCTGTGCAAGAATAATATTAAAATCAAATGCACGTTGAGTTTTGAATTTTACCTGTTATAGGTGAACCACCAGTCTTTCTTGGATCTACCCATGTTAGATTTGCAGAATCATGTCTGATTGTAACAATCTTTGGAGGTGGAGGAGCATCTGGCACATCTAAAAAATATGTTAGGTACATTATTAGGTACAATGTATCCACAATATGGTTGTGCAGATCTGACTATACTAAACTGCTATTAGTTACTTACCAAAGGGATGTCTTGCCACTACAGATTCTGATTTAAGTCCTTCACCAACTCCATATTTATTCTCAGCACTAACTCTAAAGATGTACTCGTTTCCCTCATGGAGCCTGGTAACTCTGAATGAAGTCTTTTGAACAGCAGAAGCACATGTCACCCATTTATTGGTCACAAAGTCTCTCTTTTCCAGGATGTAATTAGTGATTTCAGAACCACCGTCATCTTTAGGTGGAGCCCAGATAAGTGTCACTGCATCTGCAGTTACTTCATCAAATTTAATGGGGCCTGTTGGGATGCCTGGCTTTCCAACCACCTTCACAAATAACATAGACTCTTTTGTGCCAGCAGGATTTTTCAAAGTTATTGTGTATTTTGATGCATCGTCTTTCTGGCAGTCACGTACCATTAAAGTAGTGTTTACTGCAGAAGATTCAACAGATACTCTACCACTGTCAGTCAAGACTTTATCTTCACCCTTCTTCCATGTAATTGATGGTGTAGGTTTTCCACTAATTGGGATTTTGAGTCTGAAAGTGCTGCCCTCTTTGGCAACATAGCACAAGTCTGGTAGATCTTTTAAGTCCAGATTTGGAGCAACTGAAAAACATAAAAATATATTGATAAATTCATCATTTGTATTTCAGTTATTTATTACATACTTGTCAATATGTAACCATTTGTGGAAAAAAACACATACCAACATCATCCTTGGCCACAATTGAGACTTCACTTGGAGAACTATAACCAGAATCATTTTGAGCTGTTACTNTAAAGGTGTATTCATTTCCTTCTGTTAAATCTTTCATTGTGTATTGTAGATTTTTGGATCGCATGAGTTCTCTCCACTTGTCTCCTGTGGTCAAATGTTCCACAACGTATCCAATAATACGACTTCCACCATCACTAAGTGGTTTCTTCCATGCAATGGTGCAGGATGACTTAGAAACAGCCAATGCTTTCAGATCTATAACTGGTCCCGGTTTTTCTAAAAGGGTGATGCAAAGTATTATTATACAGAATATTTTGACTGCCTTAAACTAATTCAGGTATTTAGATTCATAAATATATTCTAACTTTGAAGATTAATTACTTACCAGAAGCTTTGACAGCATCATGAGTTTCGCATGGTTCACCAATGCCATACTCATTTTCAGCCAACACCCTGAAAAAGTATGCCTTGCCTTCTTCAAGGTTAGAAATCCTAAAGGATGTTTTAGGACAGTCAGTGGAGACTGCAGACCAAGCCTTTCTTTCAGCATCACGTTTCTCAACAATATAATTCTTTATTGGGCTGCCACCATCGATAATTGGAGGATCCCACGAAATCATTGCAGAGTCTTTGGATGTTTCCTTAATTATGAGGTTAACTGGAGGTCCAGGGGTATCTATTTTGTAAAACAAATGAGTAAATGAGTATATACACATAAACATGGTACTAAATATGGATTAAAAACTATGGTTTTAATAGTGATTTAAACAAGATTTGTAGCTCTAAACTATCCAATGGTTCTTTTGTTTATGAAATGCTTAAAAAAAAGTTTCGCACAGGTTCTCTCATGTTTATTACATTTAAAACCTGTTTACTATATAGAGTCACTATTTTATCTGCCCAGTCAGAAACTTAGAAACTTTTTTATTGAATAGATTTGTATAACAATGATAAAAAACAAAGTTCCTTTTCTAAAAAAAATACAAACAAAAACACATATAAATGGTCATTGGGCCTTAAATATAGTAATGGCGATATGCAAAAGCCATTATGCATCAGACATACTGAAGAAAGAAAAAACTTCTATGATTGAAAATATACCTAATTTCAGATTGCAGTGATTTACATCATTTAGTGAATTTTCATGCATATTCTCTTACCAAGAACTTTGACAACAATGGTGTATGTCTTTATACCGCTGCTGTTCTCCAAAGTCAATATATATTTGCCAGCATCATATTTGTTAACATTTTCACATCGCACGAAAGTGTCATGATCAGTTGACTTAATGCTAAGGCCTTGTCGTTCACGTATGTTAGCATTTAACTTAGACCAGGTAATCTTTGGTGCTGGACGTCCTCTGACAGGCACATAGATCCTCATTGTCACTCCAGCCATGAGCACAAGAGCCTTCCTCAGGTCAGCATCAAGTTCTCCTTCGGGGGCAACTGTTAAAAAGGATCAATATTATACGTTGTTAATTAAAAATAAACCAAAATGCTATTATTAGAAGAAAATTATTAGAAAACAAGAACTCACTTAAGATGTCCTTTGCTGTGTGTTTGTCTGGAATGTCACTAGGGTCACTCTGACCAATTTTATTGACAGCTGAGACACGGAACTGATATTCAGTGTTTTCCATGAGACCAGTAACATTGTAGTTGGTATCCTGCAAATTTTTGGGCAAATTGCACCTCACCCAGTTATCTGTGTCAGTCCTTTTAACTTCAACAAGATATCCAATTATGGGGCTTCCACCATCATAGGCTGGTTTACTCCAGGACAAACTTATGCTGCTACGGGTTGTATCAATAACCTTAGGGAAAGCAGGTGGTCCAGGTGGATCTATAAAGGAAACATAAAATGATGATACTTTTTAAATGGGCACACTCATGTAGATAGGGTGAGCCTTCACTTTGATGACTGTAACACTTACACTGAGGATCCATAGCAATTACTGCCTTTGAGGCGTCACTAGGCTTGCCTGGTCCAGCTTTGTTCAAGGCAATCACTCTGTATTCATACTCCGTACCTTCTTGGAGGTTTGTTGCTTTGACTGTTCTATCCAAGACAGGCTTCTTGGTTACCTTAGTCCAGTTGAAAGACTTTGTATCACGCTTTTCAAGCAAATATCCAGTAATTGGAGACCCACCATCACTAGCTGGTGCTTTCCAGCTTACAGTCATGTGATCTTTTGTTATGTTGCTTATTACTGGTGGATCGCATTGTCCAGGTACATCTGTGATGAGCAAAATATATATATATGTATTCAGACTGCAGTTTAAGAAAATATAAAGGGTGTGTTTTATCAGATTTCTTTATAAAACAATGTATCATGTGTGCTATACAAGTATCAGTCTGGTACCCTGCCTAAAAATATAAAATATTATTTATTTATATTATTTTCATTTCCTTATTTTTATAACGTTTGTCTTTGAACTACACCATTCTTGCATTCTTTGTTTAAATTCCTCTATGTTGTATGTCTTACATATTACAGGATATACACTTCTTACAACACCACAATACATTGACTTTGATCATATGTATGTATATTATCTTGATGATTCAGCTATATATTATTTTTACCTAAATCAAAATGTCTTACCGTATGGATTCTTTGCAATGACAGATTCCGTTAAAATAGGATCACCCACACCATATTTGTTCTCAGCAGAGATGCGGAACTGATACTCATGCCCTTCGATCAACTTCTCCACACTGCAACTGGTGATCTGGAGATTGGCAGTAACTTGTGCCCAGTTTGGACGGCTGGTTTCCCGTTTGTCAATGACATAGTTTGTGATATCAGAACCACCGTCTTCAAGAGGAGGCTCCCAGCTAAGCATGGCATGATCAGAATACATGTGATTTATCTTGACAGAAGCAGGAGGTCCAGGTTTATCTGAAACAAAACATGAAAAAGTCATGACATTTATGTCATGTCTCCAACACTTCTAGAAAAAATGCTATCATAGACACAACCTTGGATAATCGACTTACCAAGCACTTTTAGCTTGATTGTTGCTGATTTGGAACCACTTGCATTTTCAGCTACAATAGTGTAATCTCCTGTTTCCTTACGGTTAACACTGAAAAGCTCCAATAGGAAGAGGTTCCTCTTCGATGATAGTTTTACACCCTCTGCAGGCTTTACAACTGTTCCATTCTTAGTCCAAGAGACTGTTGGCATTGGCTTGCCAAATACTTGAGCATCAAGACATACATTTGATCCTGCTTTAACAGTGATCATCTGTTTCATCTGTATGCTGAGATCTATCTTGGGTGGAACTGTAAGAACAATACAAAGCAAATGTAAAAAAATATATTTTTCTGGGCACTTAGTTAATATAAATTATTCAAATTTAAAATAATATATTGTATATATATATCAATTAAGTTTACATACCATTTTCTGCCTGAATGGTAACTGGATCCGAAGGTTCAGATGGCCTGCTAATATTTATGGCAGTCTTGGCAATTGCCCTGAACTGGTATCTCTCATTTTCTTCCAAGTCAGTGACAGTATATTCTTCTGTTGGAATTTGAGATGCTGTAGTGTTACATTTTACCCACTTTTCTCCAGGAAGCTTGCAAGCTTCCACAAGGTAGCCTACTATTTTGCTGCCACCATCATGCTTTGGCCGACTCCAGACAAGAGACACTGTGCTCCTGGTGATATCAATAACTTCAGGCTTTCCAGGAGGATCTGCAAATCAACATTTTTGTGTCACAATTAAAATTAGGGGGAAGAATGGAAACATTTGATGAGTGGTTCAGTTATATCATACATACCAACTGGAGTTCGTGCAGTAACAAACTCTGTGGGTTTGCTAGGCTTGCTAGAGCCAGCTCTGTTTAGGGCAGAGATTCTAAAGGTGTATTCCAAGCCTTCAATCATTCCAACACATGGATATTCAGTTGTGCGCACTGCAGTATCATTGGCCTTCACCCACAGCAAGCTGTTTCTTTCCTTGCGTTCTATAGTATAACCTGTAATGGGGCTTCCTCCATCATTATCTGGTCTGTCCCATGCAACAAATATGCAATCTTTGTTGACTTTGGTAATTCTGGCATTCTTTGGTTCACTAGGAACATCTGAAAATGTTAATATAAAAGGTTACATAATGTTCAATTCAAGTCAGGAATATATGTATGTGCATATATGTATGTGCTGTAATAATAAAAATCAGTAAAAATGGCCTCTATACAAAAACCTTTTTAGAAGTATTTTTAGAAAATGATAGAAAGTTCCTTACCAAATTGGAATTTGGCCACAATACGACCTGATGTAATTGGCTCTGATACTCCAAAACGATTTTCAGCACGGACACGGAAGATATATTCCTGTCCTGGTATGAGTTTTCCAACACGACAGCTAGTTTTGGTAACTGATGATACAGCTGTAATCCAGTCTCCTCTGCTGACATCACATTTCTCAACTACATAGTTAGTAATATTGCTGCCACCATCTTCAAGAGGCAAGTGCCATGAAAGTGTGCATGCATCTGAATCTATTTCAGAAGCCTCAAATGGATGTTCTGGGGGACCTGGGATGTCTGTAGAATAAACAGAAACAATGATATACCATTTCTTCTTCTTCTCTATTTTTTTAAAAAAAGGGACTATATATGCCATTCATACATACCCATGACTATTACACGAATCTTTTGAGAAACAATGCCAGAACTGTTTTCTGCAGATAAGGAATAAAATCCGCTGTCTTTCCTTGTTACATCTTTTATAATAAGAACTGTGGAATTCTGTCCTTTGTGCACAGCTAGACGGCTTGATGGTATGACATCTGTTTCTCCTTTCTTCCATTTGGAAACAGGAGCTGGTTTTCCATAGACATGTGCTTCAATTCTAAGTTTCTGTCCTGCTTTGATGGTAATCACTTCAGCCATTAATATCTTAGGTGGCACTGTAAAATAAACAAGAATAAGTATAAGTGTATGTACTTTAATTTTACAGTTAATATGTAGTTGAAAGATACTTCCATTCAAGTATGATTATTTATCTAAATTACTTACAGAGTTGCTCCTTAATTTCAAATAATCCATCAGCTTCCCGGGGTAAGCTCACACCAACTGAATTTCTTGCTGCCACCCTGAATTTGTATTTTGTGCCTTCCTTAAGTCCAACAACTACAATATTTAGATCTTTTACAACAGAATATTGGGTCCAGTTGTTTTCTGGCTGTCCTTCTGCCTGGAAACTAATAACATAACCATCAATTTTGGCTCCTCCATCACGCAGAGGTGGAAGCCAAGCCAATGTGGCACTACTCTTTGTCATTTCCGTAACGTCAAGCTTTTTGGGTGGATCTGGCTCACCTGTTAAGATAACATGTAGAAATGTTATAATATACAAACCTAAGACCTTGTGTAATTAAAAATAATGTTAGGATACAGTACTTACTTATTGGATCTGTAGCAAGAACACCCCTTGGTGTGTCTCTTGGAACACCTGTGCCATATTCATTGACAGCTGTAACTCTAAAAAAGTATTCAGTTCCAGGTACAAGATTGGCAACTTTGAAACTGGTTTTCTTATAGTCTGCTACCACTGTTGCCCATGTCTTCCTATCTACTTCACGTTTTTCTAGAATATAATGAGTTACTGGACTTCCACCATCATTTTCTGGTGGTACCCATGAGAGTTGACATGACATTTTTGTGACATCTGCAACTGTGAAGTCTGCCACAGGTCCAGGGGTATCTAAAAAGCAATATACACTTATCAGATGACTGATGCAAAAAACAAACAAACAGATATTTATTGTTTTTTTATTTTTTATTTTACTTACCTAGTACTCTCACATTGACAAACACTGCCTTTTCTCCAGCTGCATTGACAAGTGATAAAGAGTATTTGCCAGAATCATCACGTGTTGAGTTAGGGATTACTAAGAAAGCCATGGTATCCAGAATATCAACCTGTCCTTTCCTAACCACATTATCAATACCCATTCTTCTCCATGTAACTTTAGGTGCAGGTCTTCCTCTAACAACTGCAAATAGTCTGATAGGACACCCTGCTCTAACAGTGACCAATTTCCTCATGCTTGCATCCAAATCAATTTCAGGAGGTTCTGTGAAAAAAAGCCAAATTCAGTACACAGTAATACATATTGATAACTAAAAGTATCTTATACATTGATAAATAAATAAATTACCAAGTATTTCTTTAGGTGAAACAGCCTCTTTAAGTTCAGCGGGTCTTCCAACTCCAACTTGATTCTGTGCAGATACTCTAAACTCGTATTCTTGTTTTTCAATAAGACTTGTGACTGTAAATTGTGTGTGAATAAGCTGGGCAGCAACATTGCATCTCTTCCAGCCTTCCTCTTTATCCTTGGCTTCACCTTTAGGTCTCATTTCTACAATATATCCAATAATTGGAGCACCACCATCATAAACAGGCTTTCCCCATCCAAGAGTTATAGAGGTCTTTGTACTGTCTGCCACCTTCAGGTTTGTTGGCGGACCAGGAGGTTCTGAAAAGATCAAAAAAATGATTAATGAACAAGCGGTTATACATCATCACATTTAAAACAACAAGTTAAACAAGTTAAAATACTGTAAAAAAAATACTGTGACTTACCAATCGGGTCTTTTGCAATTACAGGTTTAGAGGGCCCACTTGGATCTCCTAGACCAATCTCATTTTCTGCTTTAACACGGAACTGGTATTCATGTCCTGGGATAAGATTTGGAACTTTAAGACGCCTCTCTGGGATTGCAGTTTTTGTTACAGCGACCCATCTGATTGAGTGCTTTTCTTTCTTCTCAAGAATGTATCCAGTAATTGACTTGCCACCATCAGATTCTGGTGGATTCCAGACAACAGTCATTTCTTCCTTGCTTACTTTCGTGACCTCTGGAGGCTCTGGAGGGCCAGGTCTGTTATATTTAGTTTTAGCAACAATTGGTTTGGTTTCTGTTGGTGGTCCAGTACCCATCTTGTTTTCAGCTCGAACTCTGAAGATATATTCATTTCCTTCAATTAGGCGGGTTACATGTGCATGAGTTAAGACCACAGATGAAGAGTATGTTGACCAAACCATGCGCTTGCTCTCACATTTTTCTAAAATATAGTTTTGTATCTCACATCCACCATCATCTTCTGGTGGATCCCAGCTGAGTGCACACCTATCACTTGATATATCATACACTTTCAGGTTTTGTATTGCCCCGGGTACATCAAGTACATTAACAGAAGCATTTGCTGTAAAGCTTCCTGCTGGGTTTGTGGCTGTGACCACAAATTTGCCTTTGTCAGATCTTTTTGCCTTTTCAAGAATAAATTTGCTGTAGTCAGATCCATTTTCAATTTTCAGCCTGGGAGATTTTGTTATATCTGTGGTGTCTTTATCCTTGGTCCAAGCAATTTCTGGCTGTGGTTTTCCTCGTACACCAGCTTCAATCCTTATTGTGTCACCAGCTTTGACAACTATCACTCCAGTTAATTTCAAATCCAGTACAGGTTTCACAAGTTCCTCTTTAACTAATACTTCACTTGTTTTTACCCAGTTGCTTTCACCACCTTCATTTTTCGTTTGAACTCTAAATTGGTATAATTGGTTTTCATGACATTTGTCAATGAGGTAGCTAGTTTCCTTAATGCTGCCTTTATGGACTCTTTCCCATTCATCTGAATCTTTAAGCTTTCTTTCAACATGGTAAGACAAGTTGGGGCTTCCACCATCATAATCTGGACGCCTCCATTTTAGGAAAACAAATGTTTTTCCTACTTCAGCAATATGAAGGTTTTCAGGTTCGCCAGGTTTTTCAATTGGATTAATAGCTAGGATGGGCGTCCTGGTTTCAATAACTGGACCAGGTCCCACTTTGTTTTCTGCACACACTCTGAATAAATATTCATGGTTTTCAATAAGAGATGCTTTTATCAACCTCTTTGTAAGATCAGAGGAAATTACAAACCACCCTCTTTGAGATGGTTCACGATATTCCACAATGTAGTTGGTTATTTCAGAGCCACCATTATCTAGAGGATTTTCCCAAGCTACCATGCAGGAGTCTTTAGTAACATAGCTTATCTTAATGTTCTGACAAGGTCCTGGCCTGTCCAAAACATTGACAACAACCACACCCTGAGCTTGTCCACTGCTGTTCTTTGCCACAATTGTATATTTTCCATGATCAGCTCTTGTCGCTGGTTTTATGTGCAAGCCAACTGGAGGGAATTCTTGCATTATTTCAGTTCTGTTGTCCTTTGTAATATGCCTTCCATCCTTTGACCATGTAATATCTGGATCTGGTCTGCCCTTGACTCTAGCAGTAATGTTAATTGCTTGTCCAACTCTTACAGTTAGCAGGTCACGGCAGGTCAAATCAAGGTCGACTTCTGGTGGGTGAAGAATATCCTTTGCAATGACAGATTCTGGAAGTTCTCTAGGTTCACCTTCACCAACTATATTTGCTGCTTTTATACGGAATCTGTACTCATTTCCTTCAATCAAACCAGGAACCCTATAAGCACATTGTTTAATGAGATCATCTGCATTTATTCTGTCCCACTTGGCTGTTCCTGATTTTTGGCATTCTACAATATATCCCAAAATTGGACTGCCTCCATCTCTGGTAGGCTTTGTCCATACTAAGTCAGCAGTTTCTCTGCTCTTATCTTTAAGTTTTGGATTTATAGGTGGGCCTGGTGGTGTAATAGGTCGAGAAGCTTTAATTGGATCAGATATTGGTGATGGTTTACTTAGTCCAGCAATATTCTCTGCAATAACTCTGAATTCATATGCATTGCCCTCATAGAGACCAGTGGCACGGAATTTAAGATCAAGTACTGGTGTTTTGTTTACTCTGACCCATTTACCAGAAATTTCTCTTCTTTCAAGAATATATCCACTAATTGGACTTCCACCATCAGATTTAGGAATGGTCCATGAAACAGTTGCAGCATTCTCTGTAATGTCAGAAACCACAGGTTTGCCAGGTGGAGATGGTGGATCAAACATATGTTTGGCGACTGTTGGTTGAGACTCTAAAGGTTTGCCAATGCCCATTTTATTTTCAGCACTAACACGGAAAGTATACTCATGACCCTTCTGAAGTCGTGGAATCTTGGCTTTAGTTTGAGTGCTTCCTGTGCTCACTATTCCCCAAGTTTGTTTCTTGCCTTCACATTTCTCCACAATGTAGTTCATAACAGCACTTCCACCATCATCCTTTGGTGGCCTCCAGGAGATAACCATGTGTTCTGGAGTAACTTCCAAGATATTTAATGGACCTGTTGGTGGGCCTGGAACATCCAAAACTGTAAGATGCAGAGCAACTGTCTTGCTTCCTGCAATATTAGAAACTGTGAGGAGATATTCGCCTGTATCTTTTCTTGTACAGTCTTTGAGTGTAAGGATTGTTGAATAATTGTCTGTATCAATTTTGAAATTGCCCTCTGACTTGATTTCTGTGCTATCAGTTACCCATTTTGCAGTTGGAACAGGGATTCCTCTCATGATAGCAGGGAGCCTTACAGTTGTACCAGCTTTGACTACCAGGCCTTCAATTAACTTAACATCAACTTCTATGCTTGGAGCAGCTGAAAAGTAAAATAAATATAATAATTACAATGTAAATTTAACACCAGAACATAACAAAACAAAATAAAAGATAAATATTATTATTATAATAAATACCTAGTTTTTCTTGACACTCTATGGGTACAGTTGTATCTGGACGGCTAAGTCCAGCAACATTCTGAGCTCTAACACGGAATTTGTAGATCTTTCCGTTTGTCAGCCCAGTAACTATGCATTCAGGTATAGAAACAGTCTTGAAATTGGTCCAGTCCTCTGCACCATCCTCTTGATAGTCAACTACAAAACCAGTGATTTCAGATCCACCATCACGATCTGGATAATTCCATGCAAGTGATACCTCAGTCTTGTCTACATCTACATGGTGAAGGTTCTTTGGAGGTCCAGGTGGATCTAATCAATAGCACATAATAGTATGTTAAAGTACTGTTATGTCAACATTGTGAAAAAATATATATAAAAAAAATTGTTAACTTACAAATAGGATCAATAGCCTTAATTGGTTTTGGTGATTCAATATATGAACTGCGTCCAAATTGGTTCTCTGCAGCAACACGGAATACATATTGTGTGCCTTCCATGAGGTGTCTAGCTAGAATACTGTGCTTCTTAGATGTAGTTGAGATAGGTACCCAACGAGGATTGGCTACATCTCGCTTTTCAACTATATAGTTAGTAATAACAGAGCCACCGTTGTCCTCTGGTTCTTTCCAGGTAAGGTAACAGGAATCCCTCCTAACCTCACTGATTTCTAGATTTCTTGGTGGACCAGGTTTGTCTGAAAAAAAATGTTAATCTTAGTTGTATATTCATATGTTGTAACAGTTGAACAAATTGGAAAATAAAATGCAGACATCTTACCAAGAACAATAACTTTAACTTCAACAGTTTTGCTGCCTGCCTCATTTTCTACAGTCAAAGAATAAATTCCAGCATCTTCTTTGACAGAATTACGTATTTCAAGCTTGCTTCCTACAGGTGTAACCACAATATCTGCCTTTGTTGACACTTCTTTGTCTCCCTTTTTCCAGGTTACTTTTGGGAATGGTATTCCCTTAATTACAGCACTCAGTGTAATAGTATTTCCAGCTTTAACCTGTTGTTCTCGTGCCATGTTTGCATCCAGTATCAGCTCAGGAGGTTCTAGGATTAAAAACAATTGCAACACAATTATTCTTAATAACTTCATTCATAACATTTGAAGTACTGTAAGATAAAGTGCTCTTTTTAAGCTTACCAAGCCTGTCTTTAACTTGTATTGGATCTCGAACATAAGCAGGTTCTGATGAACCAGCAGAGTTTACTGCCATTATTCTGAACTTGTATGTATCGCCTTCTGTGAGTCCAATCACTTTGTGTTTTGTATCAGGACAGCCATCAGGGGCATGGTTGGATTTCTTCCATTCTTCTTCACCAACCTTTTGATATTCTATGAGGTATCCAATTATCTTGCCTCCTCCGTCGTGTCTTGGTGGATGCCAAGACAAATCAACAGAGTTTTTGGTTTTGTCAACTGATTCTGGGTTAACTGGTGGGCTTGGTTTGACTATAAAAAAGAAAACAGAAATGTAATAAATATTTTTTTTTTATTATGATCAGTTATGATCTGTCACATGTTCTTGTATCCTTTTTAAAGATAGCTTATATATAATTCAGAATTTTTGAAAGCTACCATAGCACAAAAGATTATCATACCTATTGGATCATTAGCAAAAACTGGTTTGGATGGAGGACTTGGATCACCAACACCAATTTCATTTTCTGCTGATACCCTAAACTCATATTCACATCCCTCAAGGAGATCTTTTACTCTATATTGTGTGTCTGGATAGATAGGCTCTCTTGAGACTCTTGTCCAGCGATTAGACATTGTTTCCTTCTTCTCAACAATGTAAGCAAATATGGGCTTTCCACCATCACGTGGTCTGTTCCACAAGACCAGTGCAGAATCTTTAGTTACTTCCTTGACAAGTGGCTGTTCAGGTGCCTCAGGAACTCCTATACAAATTATATTAAAAAGTGTTAGTGTGTTACTTTTCAGGAGCTATAAATGAAGATTAATGCACAAAAAAGATACAATATGACATACTATAGCGATCTTTGGCCTTTATCTCATCTGAGAGAAGTGGGTCACTGATACCATACAAATTTTCTGCACAAATGCGAATAGTGTATTCCCGGCCTTCAATAAGTTTTGGGACTTTGCAGGTCAGTTTATTAGTTGCTGATGTTACAGGCATCCAAAGATCCCTGTTGCTGTCTTTCTTTTCAACAATGTAATTAGTTATTGCACTGCCACCATCATCAAGAGGAGGTTTCCAAGAGACAATCATGTGATCTTTATGAATCTCATCAAAAATAACAGGACCAACTGGTGGCTGAGGACGATCTATGTAAAGTAAGCAAAAGAAACACAGAATTGAATAATTTTTATTCAATCAAAATCTATATACCTTAAATATTTTACATGAAGAAATATTCCAAAATTGCATGTATACCGTGTCTAGATATGTCCTATATCTAAATAAATTACATTAGTATTGAGTTTTAATAGAGTTTCTTACCAACAACAGTTACTTCACAAAATCCTTTTCTTGATCCGGTAATGTTTTCGACAACCACACAGTATTTTCCAGAGTCACTTCTTTGAGATTTAAGAATGCCCAAACACAGAGTAGATGGTGTAGTTTGGATTTTAGTACGATTGTCTTCTTTTACACTTATTTCATCTTTCAACCAGGTGACCTTTGCTGCCGGTTTGCCTGTATAGCGACCCATCATGGCAAATGCCTCTCCAATTCTTACAACCAATTTATCTCTGAAGTCTAGTTCAATTGTTGGGGGAGCTGAGAACAATTGAGAAGAGAATGAAGAGCTGAACTGTAACATTGTTAAAAAATAAATGAAGCCCTTTAGATAGGGAGAAATAAATTCAAAATGACATACCTAGTTCATCTTTACAAGTTATTGGTTTTGTACAAAATGAAGGTTTCCCTTGTCCAACAATGTTAACAGCACTGACACGGTATTCATATGTGTCACCTTCTTTCAGTCCTTCATGGGTATATGTTCTGCCCAGGAGCTTTTCTTTGGTAACTCTTGTAAATCTTTCTTTCCCAATAAGACGGCACTCCAAGACATACATTGTAATATCCGATCCTCCGTTATATTTTGGTGGTTTCCAGCTAAGGCTTACAGATTCTCTTGTAACTGCAGTTACTTGAAGATCTTCTGGTCGTTCAGGTACAGCTGTTAGCCAAAACAAATGAAAATTATGAAATAATTAGAAATAATGTAATATGGTAGAATAACTTGGAGAAAAAAAAACATAAAACACGTTCACTTTAAATATTCACTATATATAGTTAAAATCATACAATACAATTTATTTTTACCAACGTACATATTGGTTCTCTTATGACTATCTCCTTTGACGTTTCAACAAATGGACCCATGCCAATAATGTTTTCTGCTGCAATACGGAAGAAATATGCCACTCCTTCTATGAGTCCTTGAACTGTTGCATTTTGTCTGGTCACAGTATAGGTCACTGGTGTCCATCCTCTGCGATCGGCCTCACGCTTCTCAATTATATAATTAGTAATTGTTGAGCCTCCATCATCTTCTGGCGAGAACCATGTAAGTTTGCATGTGTCATTTGTTAGATTTTCAGTCTGGAATGGCTCACTGACTGGGCCAGGCACATCTGCAAATGAATAAAGGTAAATATAGATTTAAGCAAAGTAGTTAAGTAATTACCTATTAATCATATATTTCTATAAATTACTGTAGTAATCTTCTGCATCTAAATATATGCATCATGGAAATGTGTTGAATTTATAAAACTGGATTTTGTACTCTTACCTAATACATCAACGATAATAGTTCTCTTCCTTTCACCACCTGCATTCTTTGCAAGCAAAGTGTACATTCCCTGATGGTGTCTCTGGCATTTCTTAATAACCAAAGATGAACTGATGGCTGTTGTTTCAACAGTAGCTTCTGGAGGCAATGGTTTGTCATCTCTACTCCAAGAAATTTCTGGTGCTGGCTTTCCAGACACATAGGCTATAATTCGGATAACTCCACCAGCATGGACAACAATTCTCTCTTTGACACTTGCATCCAGCTGAATGTCGGGTAGTACTGAAAACATTTAATAAACATAGTTTTACTTTTCAAATAAAGCACATACTTACACTACTTCATTATACAGATCTATTTCCTAATTTAAGTCAGCTTTACAGCATCTATTTATGAAAAAATTCTAAACATAAAAATGTGTTAGGGCAATATGGACCACTAGTGTCCTATGGATCTGTACGTAGGGGCATACATTTAATACTGAGAACACTGGTTATTAAAGTTGTGCATATAAAATATGCAACAGTGAATTTGATTTTCAGTTGAATATGAATTGAAATTTTAAATTCCTTTAAAGTACCTGTTCTGTCTTTGGCTTCAATGACGTCAGTGACATCACCTGGTTCTCCAACACCTGCGGCATTGACAGCTCTAACTCTAAACCTGTAAAAGCTTCCTTCTTTAAGTCCAGGTACAACAAACTTGGTGCCTCTGATTTCCTTATCTTTAGCCTTTAAAGAAAAGTATGCATAAGAGATTCATATTTGGTAGCTAATGCAATATGTTATACTAACATTCAACTATTAAACCAGATAATAATCAAATGTATTTTTTGTTATTTACAAACCTTGGTCCATTCTTCCTTCCCTTCTTCTTTAAATTCCACAAAATATCCGGTAACTGGAGAACCTCCATCTTTAGATGGTGGAACCCATTCTAGGTCAGCAGTAGACTTAGTCCAGTCTGTAACCTTTGGAATTGGTGGTCCAGGAGGAGCTGAGGAATTAATTTACATAACCATATTAAAATTATGTATAGGTTATTATCATTTGTTCTATATTAAATAACAATAAAGGTGAATATTTTGTGATAATTTAGTTAACTCACATATTGGGTCTCTAGCAGTAACTGGATCAGATGGCTGACTTGGAGGACCAACTCCAGCAGCATTAATAGCCAGAACACGATACTGATAATCAGTTCCTTCTATAAGGCCAGGAACTTGGTAAGAAACACCTAATGGCATAATTTTGATGGGATCACGGTTTACTCTCTTCCATCTCTTTCCAGTGGTCTCTTTAACTTCAAGCCAGTAACCAGTCACGGGTGAACCACCATCATATTCAGGTTCTTCCCAGTTGACTGTCATAGAGTCACGTGTAACACTACTGACTGATGGTTTTTCACATTGTCCAGGAACAGCTGTAAAGGCACAAAACCAATTAATATTTTAGTTTTTTATCTATAGATTAATATTCTTGTATAAAATGGTCCTAGATGACAATAAACTTACAGTATAAATTCCTTGCAGTTTCAGGTTCACTGTCAAGGGGCAGACCAACACCATACTTATTCTGAGCCATAATACGGAACACATATTCATGGCCTTCTACAAGTTTTGGTATGGTGTAGATACATTCTTTAGCCTCTTTGGTTACAGGAGACCATAGTTTCCTGTTTGCTTCTCTCTTCTCAATAACATAATTTGTGATCTTAGAGCCGCCATCATCTTTAGGAGGAAGCCAAGCCAATGTCATGTTTTCTGCTGTAATTGATTCAAATTTAATTGGTCCAACTGGTGGCCCAGGACGTCCTATATAAAAAAAAATGTTAAATGTTTGTTATAATTGGATTACAAAACAAATATATAACAAATAATTGAAAAACGTAGTACCATCAGCACATGATGGCGAGGGTGCAGAAGTTAGGATTGCTGTAAATGTCTAAATCTAGTCATTACCGTGTTTCCCCTATAATAAGACACTGTCTTATTATTTATAAGGGGGCAAAAATCGCCATAGGGCTTATTTTCAGGGTAGGGCTTATTTAAGCCCCCCCAGTCCTATGTACTAACCCCCCCATCCTGATTTAACTCT